>OY748286.1:13627911-14108795 GCA_963556515.1 Nudaria mundana | reverse complement strand
TTAGCAACTTCGACAACCCATGGGCAATTATAGCTCATGGGTTGTGGAGGTCTAATGGCAATCGTGCCACGAAAAATATCGTATTTTAGCCGCTTCGCAGACTAGAAAGCTGACTCCAACTGGGTTATGAAAAGGCTCGGTAGATGGTAGAGAGACCTCTGGATATTTTATAAGCACTATTACAATAATGAATCCCCAAAACTATGGAGTCAGATGGCATTGTGTTTAATTGTTAAAACATATTTATTTATCCACCATTCGAATTCAACGCAAATTATATTCATACCACACATCCAACGAAATCGATATCGTCTCTCCTAACGTATCAATTCAAAACTACGCGTCACAACAACACTCCAAAATCTAAACAGTATCAACAACATAACTCCTTTGATTTCTTCAATCCTGGTACACCTAGTACATTCTAAATTTCAGTCTAGGCAAAAATTTAGGCAAGTTCGTATGACGCGTCGACGCGTCGTAGGTAACACATTACCCCTTCAGTCCTTGCAGGGTGATTATTTAATCAAATAAATTATCGAACTATTTTTTAATTGTATAATCCTAAGCTCTCATCCAAGCCCTCTTTCATTCAATTTCCCGCCTGTATCCCTCTCGTACTTTCGTTCTTCTCTTTCTTTCTTCTATTATTCCTATGCTTTCGTCTTATGTTCTAATTACTATATGTACTATATTGGGAAGATAGAGAGGGTTATTTCTTTATTCTACTTTAAAACAATTTCTTACAATTTCTTCGCTCTACCTTTGTCAGTTCCTTGTCTTATACGTGCCTATCTGTGTTTTGATCTGTCCTTCATTCATGTTCTTCCTATAACTATCTTCCATTTTATTCGGACTGGACATGCTGCACTGAAGGCATTTTGTTCAGCATTCTGGACTTTTGCCTTTATGCAATTTCTGCATGCTGGCATCACCCCAGTCTGCCTCAGAGTGCAGTCCACTGCTAGATGTGGTCCTCCGCAGTGACTGCAGACATCCTCTGATTCAGTGCAGAAACGGCGTCCATGTCCGAATCCCAGGCACCGGGTACACTGCACCAGTGGGGATTGATCCTCCCCTGGCACTCTCTGCAAATCTATCAGGGCCTTCCTCTTCTCAATTAGTCTGTTGTAGATTACAGGCGAGACGCTGAGCACGATATTGTCAGTCATCGGATTCCTTGCTCTTTTCCTAAACTTTATCGTGACTCTGTCCTCCTCCCCGCCGAGACCATATTTTGGTTCCTAAGAGCTCCCAGTACCGATTCATCAGTGTGAATCTTCAGCACGCTCTTTAGAACCACCATTGGGTCCTTGTTTTGCATGTCCTCGGCTGTGAGGTGTTCCGTTGCTCCTTTGAGTTTCTCTTTGAGCTTCTCTCTCTCTTCTCTCGTTCTGCAACCCACTATTATCTTTCTGTCTCTAGCTTTCCGTATGTTTTCAAATTCTATCCCTCCTCCTTTCGCGTTTACTACTTCCCTCAATCTTTCAAGAACTTGATCTCCGTTTTCCGTTTTTAGTATCGATGAAATTGCTATCCAGTGCAGTGCGGCTCCCCGCCAGTTTACACTTGGATGGTCCTGCCACTACACGTGCATAGGTAGCTTTTCCGTAGCATTCGCTTGATGTACTATTTGTTCTTTAATTTTCTGCATTTTCTTCTTATTTTCCTCCAGGAGCTTCGTGTTCTTCTCTATATGTTCACGTAATCTATCTCTTCCATCTTCTTTACCGCCCTCATTGCTTTACTCTGCTCCTTTTCTTCAGCTTTCTTACCTTGTTCTCTCTGTGCCATAAATTTCTCCAATTACTCATACTCCTTCCCCTCCTCTCCTTCCGTGCCTTCGCACAGCCTTTAAATGCAGCCAGTGCGCCGGCTTTTATCTCGGTTTTCATATTACTGGAGTCCTCCAGCCACGCTACCCCGGTGAGCCATAGTCTTTTGGCTTTCGTCATCTGGTTCTCTTAGGTAAGGGGCACTTCTAGGCTGCCTGTTGGAATTTCCGAGCCGAGAAGTACCTCTGGGCTGTCTTGTTATCCTCTTTCGGTCACGGTTGGTTTTGGTGGTTTAGGTTTTGGTGGTGGAGGTTGAGGTTTTGGTTGTGGCGGTTGAGTGCTTGAAACTGGTTTCGCTTTTTTGCTCCAAACAGCTTTTGAGGATATAGGAGGTGGCGATATCTCAAAAGTCTTGTTAGTGGTCTTGTCCGTTTTATTTGTCGCTTCCCATTCTCCAATATTCCTCCTTACGTTTTAGGAACAGGCTGCCCTTCCCGGACGGTGATTTGGGGAGCCCGCCTCCGTTTGTTGAGTCTCCTGTTTTGCGTTATTTACGCTTGTTTTTGTTGGGCTTCTGGGTAAGGTATTCCCCTTTGGAATGTTTGGCATCAGTGTTGTAGCTGATGCGAGGGTCGGACCGCTGCCATTTGCCTCCATGCTCTTTTGAACAGGTATTTTGGTAACCATTTTTGAGGGCGATACGCCGGGCTCTTTTCTCTGTCTGTTACTAGGAGGAGTTGAAAACATTTGTTCGAATAAGTATAGGAAGGAAGCAATGCAATTAGTTTGTTACTCGGAGTATATGTATAGGGTACCCCGGGCGGGTAGTTAACTACGCAGGAGCAACTGGGTGGGCCTTCAAAAATTCACAATTTTTAATTTAAAAAACAAATCAATTGTTAGAACATTATACATATATGGGTTTGGGACACACTGCCGCCTTCATCAGCGTTCCCCGCTCCCATATGATTAGGACCACTGGGCCATAAGTTAGGAACAAAAAAATTTGGCGTCTTGACCACTCACTAGACTAAATCTAGTTACGCGGCTGATATGACATTACACTAAAATGTTCAGTTTTTTTGCTGTAAAAGCGACTTGCTACATTAAGGTTACAAGAAGATGTTTTTACTTATTAATTTCTTTTTAAACCTATTTATTTGCAATAATCACAGTATTATATTTGGATGTTTCTATCAACATGGTGTCTAAAGTCCGCGGATCGATCAAACGACTGACATGAGTGTTGTCACTCTCCCTTACCGTGGTACTTGGAAGAGTTTGGCGTTATCCAATAATATCGCAGGAAATTCCAAAAAATTAATTGTGTCACGCGTTCGGAATTTTCTGCGATATCATTGGTTATCGACAAACTCATCCGATGCCATGCTAACAGAATCCTGACAATTATTTTGTTATATGTCGCCATGACAACACGATGTACCAAGTTAGAAATCGATAAAAAATTGCAAATGCAAAGAGTTTCAATATAATCATATTGTAATCTTAACATAGTTTAAAACAAGTCGCTTCTGGCCGTATGTAACTATGCATAGATCTTTATGCATGCATCTTTAAAACTACGCAACGGATTTTTATGCGGTTTTCACCAATGGATAGAGTGGTTCTCAAGAAAGGTTATTTGTACATACCGATATAGCTAGTTAAAGATATTTTTCTCTGATCTGAGAATAACGTAAATACCCATAATGTTACCTTTATTTCATTAAGTTTAATACCTATTAATAATTGTGTTTTTTTTATCTAGCGCGACTTTGCCGGCGTGAACATTTTGTTAATACACATTAGCAATACGGACCTAGGCCTCATTAACTTAACCCACTATTTTTATATTTCTAACATACAGTTAGGTCTCTTTCGGGCCGGGCGCCACTGGAAATACGTTCTGCTTGTAACCAGAGACGCCCGGCAACAGACGTTAGAGCGGACGCAGCCGTAAGCCGCGGATTTAAAAAAAAAAAAAAAAAAGGTCTCTTTCGGGGAGTCATGCATGGGGTTTCCCAGATGGCGGTGCACTACCAATCGACCAAGCAGAAGCTTATTTCCGCTCATACGGAAATTGAGACGTTAACCAAGGATAACCATATTGGTGCCAATATGGAATAGCTTTTTTTTTTTTTAGTTCCGCGACCAAGGCCGCAGCCGCTCTAACGTCCGTTATCCCGCGTCAGTGAGTGAATCTGGTTGCGTGCTATGGGGCAAAGGCCCCGCAGCACGCAACCCTTCTAGCCTGCTTCTGTAAGGACGACGGGTGGCGATCCCGCCGTCCTCAGGCCCCGATCATGTAGGTCGATGATCTTGGGCGTAGATGAGTCTGCGGCGCCCTCGCCGCTGACTACGGAACTCGGCGGGGAGGGTACGCTCCCTCTCCCTCTCGGCCGCCTCCTTCGCGAGCACGACTTGGTCGCAGAAGGACACGGCCGCGTTCCACCTACTCCCGCTGGAGACCATGGCTTGAAGCATGGTCTCCAGCGAGAGGGTATCCACGCCCAGACCCACTACGAGGTCCCGGCGCTGACTCGCCCACGCTGAAACTGGGATAGCTAAGGTATCGCTAGCTAAGCTAGCTATCGAGGCCGTCGCCAAAGTAGCACCTGTTGCGCCATTATCGTATGCTAAGATGGTCCTAAACGGAAGAGACGCTGTCATTAGCCTTCCAAAAACCACTAGCCTAGCAATTTATCCAGTCGACAAAGAAAAGTCAAGCGAGGAAACTAAAAAAATAGTCCAAGAAATTATCAAGCCGGATAAGCTAATGTTGCACATCCGAGGGGTTAAAAAAACTAGAAACTGTGCTGTAATTATTAGCACAGAAGGAAAGGATGACCTTGAAAAGCTTAGAACATCGCAGCAGCTTCAATCGTTGGGCCTTACTATCACAGAAACTGTAAAAAAGAGACCCCGTTTGATTTTCTTAGGTGTGCCCTCAGATATATCTGTTGAATCGATGTTTGAATGCTTGTTTGAGCAAAATCTTACGGAAAGGACCCGAGTCTTAGGCATGACAAATTCTTTAGCTAGCTATTAGACTCAGCCATAAGTCTGGTAAGAAGGACTCTTCATACGGCAACTACATTGTGGAGGTTACAGCTGAAATGAGAAGAATGTTGCTCCCAAAAGAACGCATCTTTATAAATTGGACGTCGTGCCCAGTCAGAGACTTTACACTTGTAACTAGGTGTTATAAGTGTCAACACAAGTATTACAAGTGTCAAGTATGGGCACTTGGATAAGTACTGTCGGGATACTAACCAAACCTGCGACACTGTGGATAATGTGTTGGCCATTCCCTAAAGGAATGCTCAGTACGAGAAAAAGCGGCCGTGTGTGTATCATGCAAGCGCTTGAATAGTAAGCCCAGCAATCACAGTACAGGAGATATAAACTGCCCAGCCCGTAAAATTGCAGAAGACCGACAAACGCATTCAATTGACTATGAGGGGGCGTAGATAATAATTTAATCGTAATAATATGTCACAATGTTTTAGTTTTCTGTAGTGAACAATATTAATAGATAGGTAGTGTTTTTGATTAAGTAGCAATTTACCGTTCGCCTTAGTCTCAAAGTGCAAACATAATACTATCTGACCCAGTTTACTTCAAATAACAATAACTAATAATATGCATTCGCAGAATTTTCAAACACAGCAATTTTAGTTTTAAATATTTTAATTTTGATATTGTAGTTATTAATGTTGACATTACATACAAAACTGTTTATTTACATTTACATATTATGTATAAGATAGGTACCTAATGAACGCCATGCCTGAGACACAGGACTACCTAGTTCAGGCGTGAATATTTAATACCTATGTAATTAAAGCTTAGCACTATAAGTAGATCCCTGGTAATAATTAAATGATTTATAGTTTTGTAGTTTATAGTTTTTTTTTTCATTGGACAATGGTATTCTACTTACCAACCTGTCCATCAACACTTGCCATATGTACTGACCTGTTTTATCAACCTCCTTTCATCCATCTTACACGCCGCTGACACGTACGTTGCGGGCGCACGGTATCTGAATCGATTGATTTATTCTCGTGTTCGTGGAGTGAATTCACACAGGCCATGTGTTATATATTGTGTAGTATTAATGTATAGTTAGTTTATTTTAAATATATTAGATATAAGTTAGAGGTATTTTTGTACATCCATTGTATTGGGGGTTGCCCTGTAAGGATGGATGTATTATTGAAATAATAAATTAAAAAAATAAAAATCTTTTCTACGTGCCCGAACCATCGAAGCATCCCTTTATCTAGATCACTACACACCGCATAGTTCCCGTATCACGCGGCTGTTCCCCACTTTAGCCATACTTTTCAAACGTAACAGTAACAGTAAAATAAATGCATTGTGGAGTAAAACTGAGAAGTTTCACTCCACACTGCATTTATTTTACTTTCATGCTTCTTCTGCCACATTCAATATTCACTACCGTACAAAAGTGTAAGTGGCCTTCTGACCGAACCTTCTGACTGTTCATAAAGTTATGCAGTTACCCAATCACTTGAATCCTTCGTTTAATATCATCGTCATAATACCCTTTATCCCTTGTAAACTTGGACCCAAAGTACACGAACTCTTTCAACTGGTCCACTTTTTCTCCTTCAATCACAGTCACACATTTTAATATAATATCGTACAAAATGTTCAAACTGGTCAATACCCATACCAAAATCCAATTTTAATCATAGTTTTAGCTAGAGATATCCAGGGAAGTGTCCCTCTGAATAGCGAATGCGATATTCGGTCTTATAATATTTGCACAAACCAAAATGATCCTACAAGTTTATTAATTTTACTGTTGGTTGCAGAAATTACTGCAGTAGGCGTAAGGAACCCACAGATGTTAATATTTTTCGTCTTACTTCTTGAACGTTACTTTCCAGGGTGGTAATTGCTGCCAGTATTCTGGGAATTATTCAGTCAGGACGACGTCAATGAATTGTTCCACGAACTTTGTACATATTGTAATTTTACTAAATAATACTTATTTATATGTTTATAAATAGTAAAAAAGTCTTGTTTTCATAAACGACATCCACCTTAGTGACATTTTTGAAACCTGATTCTCCTAGTCGATTTATCAAAGGAGGATGGGCAAAATGTATGGAACTTGGGACCACCCTCCAATAGCAAATAGATATATGTCGTTGCACAGGTCTTTTCAATTGGAACAATTAATCATTACGACAGCTTTGTTGTTACTGCTGTCCATTTGAAGCTATGAAGCTTTTTATTGCTTAAGAAAAATATTAAACAATTATTTATATCCACGTACTTTACAGACATAAAGGTTAAAGAAAACATTTTTGAACAGGGAAAACAATAACACATAAGAATGATTTAATTGGTCTCATGGGTGATCTATAATAACATCGTTTAAAAATGTTGCGGGTGCATTAAATCCTGCATGAATTGCATATCCTACATACCAGATAATTGATATTATATGTGCCCATCGTTCGTCGTCCTGATAGACATGTACAATAATGTTCTATTATACTATTGCTGTTTACATTTTGGTCGTTGTTTATTAAAATGTAGCAATCATCGATATATATGTACTACGTACTAGATCTCACATTCCGAACACTCATTCTGTTCGACTGCACTGTACTGCAATCCGTACACCTTACTTTAATGTGGCTTCGACATTCATGCCGTGTGGTTGTGCGAGCGCGTACGAAGCGGCGCAAATAATACGAGAATTCGAGTTTAAGTGTGAACCTGGACATAAATAACAATTCAGCAATCAAGTAAGTAAAATATTTATTGTTGTTTAAGTAAATAAATATGTAATAATATTGTATAATCACCATAAAAAGAAATTGTTCATTAAAATGCCACGCCATCTAAAATCATAGACTAAAATATGTAACACTTGGATACACTCTGTAAAATAAAATAAATAAAATAACGTTTATTATCTTTGAAATTTTCAGAAAATTATTTAGATTCGTCAGAAGTTGGTGTGACTCTACCGAGGGTTCCAAAATGCAACGAGACTGAGAAGAGCCCTCAAGAAACTCAGCTCGGCTTTTTTCAAAATACTGTTGAACGAAACGCGTAAGCGCCTCGTATTTCATGGCGCTTAAGACGTTTTGGTCGCGAGTAAACTAAAGTCTTTAAGCGATCTAGCGCTGCATGTTTATAATGTTTGGTTAGACAACATAAATAATATTTTAGCGATGCTGCGAATTTTAGTTATAACTTACCAGCATTTTAACAAAATGTTTTTAATGAATGTTCTTGTCTATCGGTAGAATATATGTCAATGGTAGCAATAGTATATTCTTTGCCTGACATGACGTGATTGGATGCGTCCACGCAAAAGCCACACATTTTCGTGTATGCCATAATCAGGTAGATCCCCTAACTGATTTTCCCTATACGTTTCTATTGAGTATCGGCCATCACGAAGATGCTCGCTGCAATAACTTTGCACCAGTTTTATTTGATATGTACCTAAGGCTAGTATAATTATTTGGTCTTCGGTCATCGATGGGAAGTTTTCTATTTTCTTTTCTATTTGATTAGCTTGCAGTCGTTGAAAATCTGCCCTCCGGTTATTCAAGCGCTTTCTTTCTACATAATTGTATAAGAGATTTGGTACATCAACCTATATGATACTCTCTACTACGCTAACCTCAAAACAGGCAAATGCCTGAACGCGTACGCGCATTATTACAGTGTCGGGATATGTATAAAAACATTAAACATTAGTATCTGTCTTAATATTTTTCTCAAGTAATTAAAAGCTTCATCACTCCAAACGGACAGCAGTAACAACAAAGCTGTCATAACAATTGTTGTTCCAATTGAAAAGACCTATCTAACGATATATATCATGTTGCTATTGGAGGGTGGTCCCAATATGACCATCCTCCTTTATCGATAACGTGTATCGACACTGTTACATCAAAAGTGGGCGGTAACTTTTTGTCTTGTCATTATAGTGTTATGATACAAAATGTATATATATGTGTTTGTGAAAATGTTAATGTGTTATTCTTATTGTCATATGTGTGTTTCGTAGTGGCACCCGATTGGGCTTGAGCGTCTGAGAATGTGTGCGTGTCGATGACCCCCCGCACCAAACTTGGCAGACTTTTATTTATCGGGAAAATGAATAATGGCTGCTCCCGTCGTAAACGACGACCGTGTTGCTGTATGGTTTGGGATATTGTGTTTTAAAATGAACTGAATAAATAATTAACTAACTAGCTAGTTTACTAGCAAACGTTCGCGGCTTTACCTGAGTGGAATAGTTTTCTAGTTCCCAATTCCCAAGGTTATTCCCGGGATAAAACAAAAATTATTACACCGCTACCGCCACTGCCGTAACTATTGAATGAATTTGCCTACAATTCAGTTTCAGAAGGTTGTTTAGCAGGAAAGATTGCCATCATTATCATCATCATCACAGCCCATTTGACGCCCACTGCATAGGCCTCTCCCAAAGTGGGGAGAATTACGCTTACATGAACCTACCACGTAGGCCGGACGGGTTGGTAAAGGGATTATGTCGAGTTTTTCTTCTCTAAAACCGATGATACTGACACCGAATTTGATATCAAAAACGATGCCTAGTCTTGGCACGGACTAAAACTAAGAAGAACACAATATCAAATTTACCTTCATTACCGCAATTGTCAGAGGAGGGTATTTCCCCGACTGTCATGGCAATACCACTTACTTTGCCAACAACCTTTATATCCAACATAGAAGCTTCAAATACGGGACAAAATAAACAAAAATCCTCCAATAGCCACAATTTGTCCTGTAATTACAATAACAAAAATTATTTTGTATCAAAAAAGCAATCAAATATTTATTCATCATAGTCACAATTTAAAACTTATGAATATCAACAATATCACTTCTATACCCAACGAAATTGATATCGTATCTCCTCCATAGCATAAAGTAATGAGTACAAAAATTCGCCCCACAACACTTCGATATTTTTTTCGAAGGTTTTTTATTCGATTTATTTTAGCTATTTTCACAGTGTCATGTCGTATGGAATTTTACTGTGGGGCAAGGCAGCTGATATAGAGATCATTTTTATAGTCCAAAAGCGAGCTATACGTGCGATTTATAAACTGAATGCACGAGTTTCTCTTAGAGAAAGATTTAAAGAAATCGGCATTTTAACAGTTGCATCACAATATATATATGCGAATATTATGTTCGTTAAACAGAATATACATTTATACAGCATGAACAGTGACATACATGCAATAAATACTAGAAGTTTACAGAAGGTTCATGACTCCTTTGCAGGATTTGGTGTGCGTTTTTATAACAAAATTCCTCTAAACATTATGAACCTTCCTTTAAATAAATTCAAAGTGGCTGTTAAGACACACCTCCTAAAAAAAGCATATTATACTATTAAAGATTATTTAAACGATACAGAGAAATGGCAATGAGTTGCTTGCTCATCACTCGAGCTACATAGGGGCTACTTCTGTTTGAAATGTTGTTTTATTGCTGAAACTCACTTATTATTGTTAAATTATTATTATTATGATATTGTAAGGTATGGGTACTTTGAGATTATGTGGCACCTTTAACTAGTATTTAACTTTTTTTGTGAATAACAGAGATTCATAATTTTTAAGTTCACTTGGTCCACACATGGTCACGTACTGCCCTTGCCCTCTTTTTATTGTTGTAACAGAATCATTATATTTACTGGCGAATAAAAAGAGTGGCCCTGAGTTTTTATTGCCAGGTTCTTCTCTTACAGGCTCTACCTCTACGAATTTTTAACCGAAGAAGAGAAACTGGATGTGTTTATTGACAGATACCTCAAAAAAACTCTTAGTCAGACAGTGTAAGTAATTGAGACCGTACGGTTTTATTATAAATTAGACAATTAGGTAGTACAAATAGCGCTTGTAAAGAGATACATTTTTAGTACATAATGCGATGTAATAAATAAATCAAGGCACATCTGTGATATTCATAGGTCATCTTCAGAACTGTTTTAGACGGTATCATTCAATTCAATTCAATTCAATTCATTTATTGCCTTCGTATGTTTGCATAGTAGGTGATGCTTGCATATTATTATTATTTAGATTCAACATGAAATCATCCTAGAAAGATGTTATGAATATGCAGAAATGTAGTTCCGATATTTCTCGATAATTGTCGAGGTTTGCCGACTGCAAAAGTATACATAATTGAACTGTAACTTGTTTGCCTCCTATTAGGTAAAAGCAACAAAACTACTGTGCACCTTTGTGTTACCTTAACCCTTCAGGGAAAAAAAATTATCAAAAAATGTATCGGCATCGTTTCCTATGAGGAATAACTATATGAGAAATAACTTGAAAATATTTAATACTATCTGTCCCGGCGAACTTCGTACCACCTTTTATTCCCTCCTTGAACCTCCACGAGTATGTCAAGACCTAATTTAACCAAACCAGTTAAGCCGTTCCCGAGTTTTAGTAAGACAAACGAACGGCGATTCATTTTTATTTAAATGGATTATGAGGAAAAACTGGAAAATAGTGGCTTGGCTCAAACAGTGTTAGATATAAACTCTAATTCTCATAATATTTTACCTTTTTTAATGGCATCACAGGTTCAACATTAGTACTCCTGAATTCTTGTTGATAATATGGTACTACTGTTCTAAGTGACAATAGCATTGCGCCGCGGTGATAAGGCCCATCTTCATTGTTACCCATAGTACCGGTTGAAGTACTGCCATACATATGGAGTAGTGAAGGGCCAAACGTTGGAAGAAATCCTAAGAGAAGAATAAACTTACAAAACTTGAGGACGAACTATTATCTTACAATGAAAGCTTTGATATCAGCAGTCTCTCTGGGTACCGACAATAATATAAATAACAAATATGTAGGTACAGTACAATTATTTCCACTTTGGCGCTCGACAATCCTCGACCAACATCGGGGATGATCGGAACTACAAATTACACGAGATACATTGCCTCGTATTCATAACATCCCACTAGGGTATTACAGTCTTAAACAGTAATGAAAATCACCTGCCAAAATGTATTTTTTTTGCAGCAGATCTATGAATAACCTAGATGTGGCTTGATTTATTTTTACATCGCATTCTAAAACCACAAAATATGAAATTTGTGCAGGGGAATAATATCTTTTTAAAAGCGCTATTTATAATAAGTATTAATTGTTTATTTTATAATGATAACTAATAGTCGAATAAAGATAAGTCTCAATCACTTTCACTGTCTGAATTAGAGATATTCCAGATTCTCTTTTTCGGTTAAAAATTAGTTTTTGCATAAAAAGAATGATTGCAACCTTTCGTCCCTTATAGTATTTCTTATATTCCATGTGAAAAAAACGAATAAAACCGAGACATCCCGAGCGCCAAAGTTGAAATAATCGTACTGTACTACATAATAACGAATTTTTTTTTTTATTGAATACCTATATGCATCGATCAAATATGTCTTTGGTGTCACTCTCCGTCACTTGTCTTTATACGAATGTCGACGAAACAAGGCATATTGGCAGATGTATGCCTTGTTTGGCCAACCCAAACATTTATAGATATTCTCTGCATGAACAGAACCAATTTAATTTTTTTTTTAATTTTTCATGAGTCTTTATTCTTATAATTCTCCCGATTCTTTAATCTGACGTATGTATCGCTCTACCTTTTATTAACTTGTAATTGGCCACTTTTTTATCCCGGTAACATGTTCTCGTGCGAATTGGGAACGTTAAAATACTACGCGGGTGGATCCGCGGATATCAGCTAGTATATTAATATAAAAGTATTACCGTTTTCCCCGTCGTGTGATATTTGACTAAGTTTTAAGTTGGTTGTGGCTAGCACTCTATTAAAACAAGCCTCGCCGCAACAGACCTCCAGTCTTATCACCTCACTCAAGTTTGGAAACATCTCAACCAAGCTAATCTGTTCACAGTAATTCGGGTGGTTGGTACGAAACTGGACCGCAGTTTTAACCTAGAATTACGTAAAACATTAAACATAATATTGTGTACCGGAATGTATCATGTCTGAGGACCGTTATTAGGTAGGTACTCGTATATTAGGTTTAGCATACACATCATAGACACCTTATTACCGATATACTGCTTTGGGTATAACTATAAAGGAATACCTTTATAGTAACGTACCTTTATAATAATGTTAACAGTTATTGACAAGATCTGTTACATAGTGGCAATTTGGACAATGTATAGATACGGGACAGAGACTAGGTTCCTACTCTTTTGACTACCAACTGTCTGAAACAAGTTTTCATCTTGCTGTTGGCTGTTTAGATGTTATTCCGTAATTCGTAAGTCTTTCATTGGGTGATTCACTCTCCTAAAGTTGTTTTGTTTATGTATCTGCCTATCAAATCACAGATTCTCACAACTGACGGACACGACATGGTCACGGCTTTATTCAGAGCATCTCAGTTAGCTCTAATTGGATCGACTTTCTTTTGTTCTAGAGATTTAGGAAGTCTTGATAGAAAAAAAACGTAATAAAAAATTGGTTATCATCAAACTAAAAGTGTATTACCGATAGTCCACAGAAAGATACTTTAACAAATGTATCTGGTGCTTTTCCAAGCCTTCTGTTATCATTTTCACTGTGAGATCCACTTGATAAACCGAATGCACCATAAATAGTGATGACATAGTTTGCTGGCTGCTGTTCTGATCCCGTTGGCAATAGAAGGTTGCTGTAAATATTAATACATTCGTCAATAACACAATGAATAGGAAGTATAAAGCTGTTGGTGGACTAAGGCACGATCTGCTATGGACCCTCAGTCGATTATTGAATACTTAATTAACTTCTGAAGTGTAGACGTTCAAAGGGATCAAGGTCAGGGAAACTATCTCTATACTACGTTTATATAGATCGCTGATAACCGGTCTGAACCACTACCAACCACTCTGCACGTCAGAACAGTCAAACAGTTGATGATGACGTAACGTCATTATCCCTTGTTTATGTCCTTCCCAGTTTAAAATTATCGTGTGGCAAAAAATTTAACTAATTATTGTTTGTAGTTATTGTTCTGAGATCTTGATTTTGAGATGTTTCTATGTAATGTGGTGCCCTTGGAACGCAAACATATTTATACTGGGCAACTGACATCCGAGCTGCTTAGTAGTCGCGATGAAGAAAATGGGTGACACTCGCCCTCTATGTTTAGATGGTTGCACTGAGGGTTCAAGGGACAATAACCACGATTAATATTTCAAAATTAAAACCCCGAAAAGTGTTTATAAAAGTCACTAAAGTAACAGAACAACCTTTTAGATCCATTTGACCTGTGGATTTTAGTGAGATCCTGTCATTACTAAGTATTCTTATATAGATCTGCGTCATTACCTAGGAAGTCAGCTAGCTTAACATTTATAGCTAAGAACTGGAGGTCACAAATCAAGATAAGTGGAGTAACACCTTTATGATTCCAACAATAACAATTTAAAAGTAAATTATATCATATAGCTCCTATGCGTCAAATAAATAGGTATACAAAGACATTGATAAATAATTTTGTAGAGTAATTAATCTATCTAGAGGTATATAAATAAAAAAGAAACCGGCGAAGTGCGTGCCGGGCTGCATATAAGATAGGCCGCGGCCGCTCTAATGTCCGTTGCCGGGCGTCTCTGGTTACTAGAGGGTATGTCCAGTGGAGCGCCCGGCGGACTTTGACCACCTCTGTGGTCTCTGCGGGTGTTTGGTCGGGATGAGAATCCCGCGTCGTTTGGGTAGGGTTTTATCCCGCGTCAGTGAGTGAATCTGGTTTCGTGCTATGGGGCAAAGCCCCGCAGCACGCAACCCTTCTAGCCTGCTTCTGTAAGGATTAGGGTGGCGATCCCGCCGTCCTCAAGCCCCGATCATGGAGGTCGATAGTCTTGGGCGTAGTCGCGGAGTCTGGGGCACTCTCGCCGCCGACTACGGAACTCGGCGGTGAGGGTACGCTCCCTCTCCCTCCGGGCTGCCTCCTTCGCGAGCATGACTTGCTCGCAGAAGGACACGGCCGCGTTCCACCTACTCCCGCTGGAGACCATGGCTTGAAGCATGGTCTCCAGCGAGAGGGTATCCACGCCCAGACCCACTACGAGGTCCCGGCGCTGACTCGCCCACGCTGAGCACTCCACCAACGTGTGGAGTGCGGTGTCGTCGTCGGAAACCTCGCAGTGTTGACACCGGGGTGTGATCTCACGATGCATGCGAAACAGATAGCTACCGAAGCATCCATGCCCGGCACCGATCGCACCGTCGCACGGTACGTGAGGTCACCATGCTGCCGCTGCAGCCAATCGTCCATGATCGGTCTCACCGCCGCGATGATGGTGGTACCCCACTTGGGTTGCTCAAGTCGCAACCTCCATGACTCCATGAGATCTTGGCGGAGTTGGGACCGCTGGTCCTCGATTTCTCGAGACGCAGGCCTGTGGTCCCGCTCCAGCGCCTTCGCGCTCGAGCCCTTGCGTCATTGTTCCAATGGCGCAAGGGCTCTCGCTTCCAGGTCCCATGGAGGGGTCCCGGCTAAGAGACATGCAGCCTCTCCGGAGATCGTGCGGTACCCCCGTATGGTTTTGACGGCCAAGATTCGAAGTAGTCTGTTTAACAGAGTCACATTCCCCTTGACCGCCAACCTATCCGCCCATACGGGAGCCCCGTATAGGGCCATACTCCGCACGATCCCCAGGTACATTACATGGACTACCATTATGATTTTTTTTAAGTTCTTCACGCCAGCCGTTTAAATATTAAAGGGGGAGGACGCTCAGTTTTCGCAAAAATATTCACTTCAAAACTAAATATATCTCCAACGGATACTTAAATCAAAAAATCACTTTAGCAACTTTTTATTATTACTTTATATTTTATTAAGCAAAATTTAAAATACCTATCTAATGATACCCCACAAGGTGTAGATGCGAGAAAAAAAATATCATCGCCACTTTACGTGTAGGGGATGTACCCCAAAACTAAATATTTTATTGGAGTCTGTGTCGGCGTAGTAAATATACATATCCATTCAAAATTTCATGTTTCTAGCACTAACCGTTAGGGAGCAAAGCCGAAGACGGACGGACGGACGGGGACATGACGAAACTATAAGGGTTAATTTTTCTACGGAACCCTAAAAAGTGCGAGTCGGACTCGCGCACAAAGGGTTCCGTATCAAAACGGCAATAAATCACGTTTGTTGTATGGTTACTTAAATATTTATTATATTCAGTTTTTTTTTAATATTTGCTGTTGTAGAGGCAACAGAAATACATCATCCTGTGAAAATTTCAACTTTCTAACTATCACGGTTCATGAGATACAGCCCAAGACAGACGGACGGACAGCGAAGTCTCAGTAGGTAATAGGGTTCCCGTGTTACCCTTTGGGTATGTTGTAACATCATTATTTCACCACTTTCCAATATACAAACACAGTTGGGTTGACGGAATGTTTGTCATTAGTGTCAGTGGTAATCGAGCTGTCAACTACAGACAAGAGTACCTATTGCAGATACACATGCTATGTAAGGTATATAACTACATTTATTTACAAAGAATTACAATATACAAAATATACATAATTATAGACTAAAAATATTTACATTACAAAATATCGTTTAAAAAATCCTCCGTGTCATTGCCGACTGGGAAGGTTCCCAGAATGCTGGCTGTGTTGCCACGTTGGATGGCGATACTTATTCTTTGGGCCAGAAAATAGCCAGCCTTCTGGTCCTGAGAAGCATCGATTAGGCGTTTAGCAATGTCTCTATAAGGTATTATACTCTTTGAATAGCAGTTCTCTATCGGACTTAAGTGAGAATTTGGCAAAAGTACTCGCTTGCCATATCAGAAATATGCTCTTAAAAAATGTATCTGTCTGTGGTAGTCAACGAGTTGTGACCGGTCGCGAGGCTTCCGCCTAGCAACACTTTTTCTTTGTAGGATATGTACTTAAAAACGAGTTCTCTGCTCGTGGATAATATTCTAGAACATTGTCTTGAGCCATTTCGGGAGCTAATAAAAAGCCATTGCACGAAGTTGCAGTCTCTTTATACTCGTCTCCAGCTAGAAGACTACAAATCAAATGTCAATTAATCTCGTAAGCCTCTCCGACGATCCAGCTGGTGGCTAAGATTGACTTACAGCGTTACAATGTAACCCTAAAAATGAATCGCCATTCGTTTGTTTCGCTAAAACTTGAAAACGGCTGGACCGATTTGGCAAATTTTGGTCTTAATATATTCGTACAAACTCAAGGAAGATTTGAAAGGCGGTACGAAGTTCGTCGGCACAGCTAGCCTTCAATAAAACAATGAGTGAAGTAGAAGTAAGTTGATTGAAACACTTACTCTGTTGTGCTCTCATCATTAACAACAATACGCATAACTTGAATATCTCCTCTAAATATGATAGAAATATCAACTTTCAAAAATCCTACTGTACCGGCCGTAGGATTACGCGGTAAACTTAGTTGTGCCCATCTGTGGAATACTTGGTGGTCTGAAGACAATAATAAAAATATTAATATATTTTATAAGCAGTGAAGTATGCTAACTTTTTGTTATATAATTTTACAATATAAATCACAAAAACTATAGTCTTGGGCTGGTCTCGAACCAGCGACTGATCCCTTTCCAGGAGGAACGTTCTACCAACGGACCAAGACATCTAATTTTGTGATCACATTGTGTAATTAACGCGACTTACGGCGTCACCAGAGCGCCATCTACCGGTAGTTGAGGAACTAACTACAACGGTAGGTTCCTCCTGATTTATATTATAAATTATTATTATAAAAATATTATTTGAAATATTCGACTCAGAGGAGTTTAGGGATCATGGTAAACTAAAATCTCACAATCGATTTTTTACATGATCACAATACTTCCTAAGTCGAAGTAAAAATACCGGCCAAGTGTGAGTCGGACTCGCACACAAACGGTTCCTTACCAAAACGAAAAATAAGTCACGTTGTATAGGTACTACTTAAATATTTATTACATTCTCAAACATAAAAAAAAACATACAGTCGAATTAAGAACCTCTTCCTTTTTTTGGAGTCGGTTATAAAGTAATTTTGAGAAGTAGGTACGAGCACTCACACATTTTTTGTAGGTATTTGTTGTTATAGAGGCAACAGAAATACATACATCATCTATGAAAATTCCACTTTCTAACTATCACGGTTCATGAGATACAGCCCATGACGACAGACGGACAGCGAAGTCTCAGTAATAGGGTTCCCGTTTTACCCTTTGGGTACGGAACCCTAAAAACGAGATGTGAATGAGTGCCGTTCAGCACCAATAAATGAGCTGATAGCTAAGAACAATCTCGATCACAACAGCGCAAAATTAGTCCAACCGTTCGGGAGGTATGATGTTACAGACAGATTCTCCTCGTAAATCATAATTTTATAAACTTAAAATACTACCTAATATTTTATTGAGGACTCAGTTTCGATAACAGGACCTACTAGAAATATTACTTTGAAAACAATTTTAAGAATTTTATAAAAAATTATGTGTTTGTTTTTCAAAGTAACACTTCTTGTCGGTACGGGCGGTGTTAGTATCGAAACTGAGTCCCAATTTTTTTTTAACAGTGGTGTTTTCGCGGAGTATACGGTAGGTGTGAACTTGCGACCTTCTTGCGAAGTGTAATACCTACGTGGCTGAGACCAAATGGATCCTAGGTCTATAGTAGCCTCCCCCATGAGGCGGGCGGGAGCACAGAAACGGGGTTCCATAACAGCAAACCATAGGCTTGTTCCTTGTAAATCACGAATGCTCATATATTGCTCGAACATGAAGTACTGTGGAGTAAACGAATCATTTTTAGGGTGTCTCTCTGTCAGGTACCCAAAAGGGTAAAACGGGACCCTATTACTAAGTCTCCACTGTCCGTCCGTCCGTCCGTCTGTCACCATGCTGTATCTCATGAACCGTGATAGGTAGATCTGTTGAAGTTTTCACAGAACATGTATTTCTGTTGCCGCTATAACAACAAATACTATAAATAGAATTAAAAGATTATTTAAGGAGGCTTTTTTTTTCAAATATTGGATGGAAGCAGGCGTTACCTGGCGAAAATCCATGACAAAGTAATGGTAAGTAAGGTGTTAAAAACTTTCAAAATATAATAGCATTAATTTTTCGCAAAATTAAAAAGGACAAACAAACGTCGACAATTGTTTCGCCTCTAAACGAGGCATTATCAAGACTGTCGAGTTGAGACAGTCTCATCTTACTTACCATTACATTTTTTTTTTAATTCCGCGAGCCCGCGGCCTTTCCCATGTCCATTGCTGCGGGCGTCTCTGGTGACACTGAAGGCATTTCCAATGGCGCCCGGCGGACTTTGGCCACCGCACCTGTGTGGCCTCTTCAGGGGTTTGGTCGGAAAGAAAATCCCGCGTCGTTGGGGTTGGGTTTTATACCGCATCGGTGAGTGAATCTGGTTGCGTGCTGTGAGGCAAAGGCCCCGCAGCACGCAACCCTTCTAGCCTGCTTCTGTAACATGATCGGGCCCTGAGGACGGCGGGATAGCCACCCGCCGTCCTCAGGCCCCGATCATGGATGTCGATGGTCCTGGGCGTAGATGAGTCTGCGGCGCCCTGGCCGCTGACTGCGAAACTCAGCGGGGAGGGTACGCTCCCTCTCCCTCTCGGCCGCCTCCTTCGCGAGCTGGCCGAAATAAAGAAATTGACCAGTTAAGGAAATTGACGAACTAAAGAAAGTGACCAGTTAGGGATATTGATTAATCAAATATTTTGATGAAATTGACGAATTATGGAAACTGACGAGTTAACGAAAATGGCGAATCAGGGAAAATGACGAGTAGTGCACTAACTCATTATAATGTCTATATTCCAGTGAAAATCAAATTGCTACCAGACACGAGATGCTACCAGACAAGTAGGTTAGGTTAGGTTAGAACTGCGGCCACAACAACGCGCGAGCCGAGCGAGCGAAGCGAGCGTGCCGCGGCAGCGGCCGGCGAAGCGCTAGATAATTATTGCTGCCAGAAACGAGATGCTACCAGACAAGTAGGTTAGGTTAGGTTAGAACTGTGACCACAACAACGCGCGAAGCGATCGTGCCGCGACAGCGGCCGGCGAACAGTATTAATAAAAAAATTATAATCACTAACTGTTATGAGTTCCGATGATACTCGTAGTAATATAAATGTATGAATATAAAAAGTATGAAAAATAAAATTATGAAGAGTGATCATTATGAACACAAATCGGTAGTAAGAAAAAGAATAGGATTAAAAATCAATGCATCTTTGCCAACGCAGCGGCAGTTTATTGATGCCCTTCTTAAAGAAATCAGCTGGACGGCAGGCAACAAATTCTTCAAAGGCATTTTGTACTGCCTCTCGGGTATTGAATTTCTTTCCCACCAAGCAGTTATCCAAATTCTGGAAAAAGTAGTAGTCTGTAGGCGCAAGGTCTGGTGAATATGGCGGATGACGGAGAGCTTCCAACCCCAGTTCTTGCAACTTGGAGACCGTCTGCTGTGCAGTATGAGGTCGCGCATTGTCGTGCAGGAACAGCGGAGACGAGCGATTGACCAATGCTGGTTGGAGATGTGCCAGCTTCTCCATCATTGTGTTCAGTTCTTCACAGTACACATCTGCAGTAATGCTCACCCCGTTTGGTAAGAATCTGTGATGAATCACACCGGCGCTAGACCACCAAACAGTGACCATCACTTTTCTAGGAGTAAGTTTTCGTTTAGGGCATTGTTTAGGTGCTGAACTAGGATCCAACTAACTTGCTGAGCGCTTGCGGTTATCAAACAGAATCCCAGTTTTCATCGCAAGTAACAATGCGGTTAAAAATTCCTTCATTTGTGTGTCTGTTGAGCAATGCAAGGCATGTCTCAACGCGTACTTCGCGCTGGCGATCATTGAGCTCGTGGGGCACCCATTTGTCAAGCTTTTTACCTTGCCAATTTGACGCAAATGGACCAATATTGTTTTGACGCTAACGTCGAAAGCTGCTGCTAATTCAGCCGTAGATTGTGTATCATCGGCTTCCACAATCACCTTTAATTCGTCATTGTCGACCAAAAGTCCTAACGGCAATTTCATAGGTAAAGACCTATTATTATAATATTATCTGTGCCTTTGCTTTTTATTTTCATTCATTGCCATTCGTGG
Organism: Nudaria mundana; assembly: GCA_963556515.1. NCBI lineage: Eukaryota > Metazoa > Arthropoda > Insecta > Lepidoptera > Erebidae > Nudaria > Nudaria mundana. The sequence continues at coordinate 14,087,803 of OY748286.1, read as the reverse complement.
ACATTGGTGTGGGCTATATTATACGTCTGCTCAAATATTAAATAATTTATTTAGAAATAAAGTCATATGTACTGTGTAACCTTAGAAGACACAGTCGTAAAATGCTGCAACTTTGCTAACCGGTCTCAAAGCCGATTTCTTTTGTTTTGCGATAAAGGGGTAGGTAGGACTGGAGGAGTACCTCTTAATGCAGCAACATTTGCATGACATAATTCGGGGAGGCTCTCCCCGAATTATGTCAATATGGTGCAGTTTTGTTTGACTTCGAATACTAGTACGTGGGCCGTAGAACATTGAAAAATATTGATTAACAGCAAGCTTATTTTGCCGAGTCCTATACCAATATCTCAAAAAGAAATCTCAAATCAGGTAGCTAACAGAGTTATCCAGTTAAAATATTCGGAACAAAATTGTAAGGTTGCATTAATTCGTATAAAGCTGCAAAGTGGTGCAGGTATTAAGTACATCATTATAAATCAAATATCAAAAGTTCCCATCGATCCGACTTGTGCTAAAAAAGTTATTCAAGGTTATAGTTGAAATTTTTTCGCTTTTTAGGATTTTTCTCGTAAACAGTGAACATAATATAAGTTTTGTAGAAAATTGTAGATAATAAAATAACCTACACAAATGACCGAAATTTTAAAATCGGTGCAGTAGTTTCTGAGGTGTCACGTTGTCCCGTACAAACTTTGTGCCCCCTTTTTCACCCCTTTAGAAGTAGAATTTTGGAAAATCCTTTCTTATCGGAAGTATACGCATAAACCGCTGATCGTAGAAACCTAAAACTTAGAAGACATGTTTTTATATGGCTTTTATATTTTTTTATAATAATATATTAACTGAAGAAATTAAAAAACTAAAGTCTATTTTGTATGGAAAAATATCACTAATGACAAGGCGGTATGATCAAATACTTGCCTGCCCTGAAAAAAGTGCGAATGAAAAACAATAATTAAAAAAAGGCGGCAAGTACAATACTTGATACGTGATCAATCTCTATTGTTATAATTTTTTATATGACTTTGATTTGCTTTCCTCGTATTCAAAAAGTAGAGTGTGTAACTCGGGTGAAAACACCCATTTCTGCCCTGATGCTTTCATCCCTTGGTTAACAATCTACTATTAATAGTCTGAGTTAATGACATAAATATTTCTGTTCCAGATCGCGCTCATCTTGGGCATTAGTGGGGCGTGTAGAACCAACGAACTGACAACACTCACCGTGGAAAATGTACAGAAACATGGTGAATTACTTTTGATTAACTTAACGAACACTAAGACAAAAATCGACCGTACATTAGTGGTGCGCGAAGAATTTGCTGAGTTAGTGGGAAAATATTCAAGAACTTCGTCCCGATAATATCCAGACAAATCGTCATTTCATCCACTACCAGAGAGGTAGATGTCTTAAGATAGGAAAAAATAAAATCTCAAATATGCCTAAGGAGATTGCAACCTACCTCAACTTGGAAACTCCCCATCTTTATACGGGACACTGTTTTCGGTGAACGTCAGCGACATTTTTTTTTTCAGCCTGTTCATATAGCCTGTGACCACTGTGATTCGGTCGAAACGTCAGGCCAAAAAGAAAGTAAATTACGCGTTTAAGTCCTGAAATCGTTAATTTAGTATAATGAAGTCAGCAACATTATTGGCCGATCCTGGGGCCGACATTACATTGCTGAAAAGGCACGGTGGATGGAAGTCGAGCACGGTAGCCGAGGGTTACATTGAGGACTCGGTACAAAATAACTCGAAATTTCAAAAAAAGTCACCGACACCATCAATTTACGCCCCAGTTCGCCTCAGCCAGGTACATCAAAAGAGCATGTCCAACAGTGGAAGGAAGCAGCGCCCACTTCTGAAGTTCGTCAACAGGCTTCTCCGACCTTCACGGATGTACCAGATACTCAAATCTCACAAACTAATATACCAGGAAAATCCCTTACGCTAACAATATCAAACTGTCAAAACTTTACTATAAACTTCAACTTGACTGCCTCCGTGGCTCAGTGGTATGAGTATGCGACTGCCGCCCCTGAGGTCCCAGGTTCGATTCCGGGTCGATTCAAATTATTTGTGTGATCCACAAATGTTTGTTTCGGAGTTTGGGTATTTTCTATGTATAATATGTATGTATTTAGAAATATATAAGTATGTTTATCAGTCGTCTAGATCCCATAACACAAGCTTATATTAGCTTAATTTGGGCTAGATGACGTTGTGTGAGAATGTCCAAAAATATTTATTTATTTATTATTCAAGTAGGTAATTTATAATTTTGTTATTTGCCTTTATTTGCTTTCCTCGTATTCGAAATGAAAAGTAGTGTTTAACTCGGGTGAAACCGGTTTCGGACTGAACTCACCCCTAGCTGGTTCCCCTGGGGGGGACGCAAGGATTTTCTAGTACTAGCGTCTCCACTCAGTGAGGGGAGATACTAAAACTCCTTTTTATTGTTTTCCTTTCGGCCTGAAGTCTCCCCTATCTGGTTCCCCAGGGAGACGTTAGGATTCCCAAGTACCAGCGTCTCCCTAGACTAAGGGGAGACATTAAAACCTGATTTTTATTCATTTTTGCCATCTCTTGAGCTCCCTCCCTTGCTTGCAAGTTATGAAGTATAATCAATGTAAGTCCGAAAGGGTTTTATGTACCTACAGTAAAAAGTTAGGTACTTTTAAAAATTATTTAATTATAGTTAATACATACTACGAGTATTTAATCTTGTTATTTAAGTTACGCTGTTTTAAAAATAATTGTATTTCATGAAAACATTCAGGGTTACTTTTTAAAATATAATAAACAGAAGAAAACCAGTTCACACAAGAAGTTTCAACGTCTCTCCTAATGGTGGCCTCCCCTTTAGTCTAGGGAGACGCTGGTACTTGGGAATACTAACGTCTCCCTGGGGAACCAGATAGGGGAGACTTCAGGCCGAAAGGAAAACAATAAAAAGGAGTTTTAGTATCTCCCCTCACTGAGTGGAGACGCTAGTACTAGAAAATCCTAGTGTCCCCCCAGGGGAACCAGCTAGGGGAGAGGTCAGTCCAAAACCGTGAAACCACCAATTTCAACCTCGAACTATTAGCTAAAATAAAAAATATTACTATATGAATGTCCTTTTAGCTCTCGAGAACTGCTTATGTTCCAATGATGGTTGACGTCTCTATGGATAACCCTCGATCTGGAGGCAAGCCAAAAAATTTAACCTAGCCCTAAGGGGTCAAAAGTTATAGGCCAAAACCTGACTTGGTGCGGCGCGAATCACCGCGCAAGACACCGTACTAATGTAGATCAGTAATAATCTCGTCAGAAATGGGTGGCTTTCATCCCTTGGTTAACAATCTACTATAAATTTCGTTGTAAGTATCTACAGTACGTATAGTACTAATAACGTTTAAGTTAGAGCCACCTACTGGAATTCTCATGTACCATTATAGAAGAGACTTCACTAATACCTACACGTTCTAATAGTGTACATACACTTAGATAGATGGCGTTGTTTAAGCTAATAATAAAAAGAAGATTTGATTGTTTGTTTCCATGAATAGGCTCCGTAACGACAAAACCAATTTTGAAAATTCTTTCTCTATGAAGGTACATTATTCCTGAGTGTTACTTTTATCCCAGTGGGAACGATAATATACTTATTACGTGGGCGGTAATCAGCTATAGTTAGAAATAAGTTCCTTTCTTTTATGCTTTAGATTGTCGGCACTTGGTGGAACTTATACTCGTAATAATACATTTTGAACAAACTATTTGTACAAATTGTGAAATGTACAAGTACAAGTGAGTTTATTCAAAATGTTCTTTAAAATAATTTTATTGATCATCAATTTAAAGGTTTACAAAGCACCAATTGTTTTGTTTTGCAGGGTGTAATTTTTGATTGGTGGTATCTTTTTTTCGTAAGGCGTACCGCGTATACAGCTAATATTCTATATTAGAGGTTATTCTTACGAAGGAAGGAGAATTGAAATGGTAGGTTCCATTTCCAGTTCAACCTGTTCATTGTAGTAGCACAGTAAAAAGAAAACCTAAACCTATCAGTAGGCCAGCGACAATTTTACAGCTATGGTGCGGCGGCCATATTGGATTGCAAAATTGATAGAAAATTCTCATTCAGCATACCAAAAACTATAAGTGACACCCGACATGAAATTTTAAAGCTACGGCGCGGCGGCCATTGTGGATTATTTATTTATTTAAATCTTTATGTTCAACGGTGTACAATGGCGGACTTAATGCCATTAGGCATTTTCTTCCAGTTGACCTTGAGGTAGGTGTACCGGAGTGTTATTTCTGCATCACCTCATCATCGATTACAATTTCACAACCTTGAGCACCCTCAAGGTTGTGAAATTGTAATCGATAATGGTACTAAAACAATTAAGGAACAATTAAAATATTAAAATAATATGGGTAGGTACATGATTATATAAATATATACAATAAAGAATAGATACCTACATACTGCATAAATACTGTAAATATATATATACATACACATACATTACTACATACTTAACCTATTATAAGTATAGATAATATTTCCATAAATACGAATTTAGATAAGTCGGTGTTGCCTATGTGTTTAAGTAAATCTGGCGGACTTTTCTCTTAAACGTGAGACGGATATTGCATGTTCTGATCTCGGGAGGAAGTGCATTCCAAAGAAGAATAGCCTGAATGAAAAAAGAGGAATGAACAACTGCAGAATTGTGATTGGGACAGAGAAGGAGGCGATTGTTGGAAGAACGCAAGTTTTTACAGTGGGTATCACACAGTAGTTGGAAGTGAGGTGGTGGTAGGAGCATTGGGAGAGTGAAGAAGAGAAAAAAGAGTTGTTACAGCATGTAGACTGTGCCGTTGACGTACCTATTGTCAACCAGCCCAGTTCTGTAACATATGTCGAGACATGTTCGTACTTACGAAGAGAAAAGACGAAGCGAATGTAATAGTTGAGAAGGCGGTCAAGTTGGTTGAGCAGATCTGCATTTAGGTATTAATCTGCATTCAGGTATTACTATTATATATATTGAGTAATACTGGATTTCAAAATGGAAATGAAATTCTTACTAGACATACAAAAAAACCCCATCAGCGATATCCAACATGAAAATTCATAACTACGCCATGCACCGTGCACCCAACATGATATTTTATAGCAACGGCGCAGCAGCCATATTGGCTTTCAATATGGACATAAAATTCTTACTCAGCATACAACCATAAACGACACCCAACATGAAATTTTGTAGCTACGGAGTGGCGACCATATTGAATTGCTAAACGGACACGAAATTCTTACAATATCCCATCAATATCCTATATCAATATCCCAAAAAACCCTAAAATCGACACCCAACATTAAATGTTAAAGCTACTGTGTGGCGGCCATATTGGATTTCAAAATGGACATGAAATTCTTCTCAGCATACAAAAAAAAAATCATACCAAAATACCCCAATATAAACAATACTCAACATTAAATTTTAAAACTACGACAAGGGCGGCTATATTGTATTTGTAAAAAGATTACTTGCAAATTTTGTATGCTTTATTTTAATTATTTATGAAAAATTAACAGCCCTGAAAAACCGTACCTACCAAGCTTTTAACAAAATTTTTGTTCGAAGATTGGTTATTTTCGTCCCGCATCTCGTCCCTGAGCCCCCTCATGATTGACCTGTCTAGACGGCTTCGTCGGCCGACTGTAAGATCATTCCACTGCACTGTGGTACCTAGTTGTGCGCGTGGAGTTAGTTACCAATCAAAACTTTTGTGAGATATTATTACCCATTATATTTTACAAAAGTTTTGATTGGTAACAATAGAGGTAGGTATAATTAATATATCATCATTCACCGAGCCTTTTCCCAACTCAGTTGGGGTCGGCATTCCAGTCTAACTGCGATTCGGCTGAACTTCGATATTTTACGTATATATAATATAATATATATAATATGTGATAATGATTATTTATTTATTTATTTATTTATTAGCATAACCATAACAACCATTTACATATAAATAGATAATGACTGCTCTAGTATAAAACTGTATCGCAGTCGTTGTAATGCAAAATTAAGTAAAAATGAAAAACGATAACTGTGATAACTATCATTATTATTATAACATATTATCTAATACCTACTCATAATAATTATAATTCTTACATGTAATGAGATTTTTTATAACTGCCATCTATTGCTACAATTTAGAACTAATTGTACCTCAATAGTACTCTATACACACACTGCTGAATTATATGAAGTTAGTACTTTAAAAGTCTAACAGATGTCACTGTAAGTATCATAACAGTGTATAATATTCTGGGCTCGGACTACAGATTATTCAGTTAAATTAATACCACTAAACAAATTTAAATTTTGGTTTGAATTACAAAGTCGTTTTGAATTTCTATAGTGCCCCCTATTACTTGGGACCAACAAAATTATAAGTAAGTACTGGCAAATTACATACATACATACATATGGTCACGCCTCTTTCCCATAGGGGTAGGCAGAGACTATGGAATTCCACTTGCTACGGTCCTGGCATACTTCTTTCGCTCCTTCCACTTTCATAACTATCTTCATGCACGCTCTCCGGTTCTGGGTGCTCTTGACCTGGCCTTTGGTCAAAACATCTCCGATTTGGTCGAAGTACATTCGCCTAGCTCGACCCTTACCTGCCTGTCCATTCATGCCCGCCTTATGTATCTATTTCGTCAGTCTTCTTTCATCCATCCTTTCTACGTGCCCGAACCATCTAAGCATCCCACCGCAAAGTTCTCGTATCTCGCTGTTCCTCACTTTCTCAACCAATGTCACCCCAGTCATACTTCTCAAACTTCTCATTTCCACTGCATTTATTTTACTTTCATGCTTCTTCTGCCAAACCCAACATTTACTTCCATACATAAGTGTAGGGACCAGCACTCCTCTATGAACAGCCAGCCTAGCCCTCCGAGAAATCTTGTGACTGTTCATAAAGTTATGCAGAGCCCCATTCACTTGATTTCCTGCCATAACTTTTCTTTCAATGTCGTCGTCACTGGCAAATTGTGGGTGTATAAAACACCTCTGCCTACCCCTTTTGGGATATAGGCATGATGATAATTAGGTATGTGATATACCGTGAAATACTTTAACTTTGCCACTGGGTATAACTTGCCCAAAACATTTTTTCTAAGGATAATTATTAAGTAAGTAGGTACTTATCTTATTAGAAGAACCTTCAGTCTTACTCTAATATGATTATATTGCCAGAAAATAAAACATAGGTACCTACTTGTCTTGGGACAACACAGAATAGCGCATGCTAACCTAACTTCACTCATTTTGGGGGTATATTATTGTAGTCAATTATGGCTCATGCTGATAACACAAGTAAATTAAACTGATTGTTTGTTGTGTCAAACATTGTACTGACAATATGATAATAGTTTCCCAACTGTAGCTCATGTACTTATATTATAACAATGGAGATATGAGTCCCTACTATCAAAATTAAGTTGGACCCACTGCCACAAGTAGTGGAGACAAAAGGAATCGGGAAATCCCGTTGGTTCCATCAATGGAGACATGAGAACTGTCAAAATACTGTCACTCACAGTGGAGACATAAGGATTAAAAAATTCCGTTGGACCCATCAATGGAACTGCCCAATGGGACCACCAGACCTAAACCAAAGTAATGATGATGGACAATGTTATTGTGTTATGTTATCCAGTGATGTGCAGCAGCAGCTGTAGAGAAAACGATGATTAATTGACTAAACAGTTTGGCCGTTTTTTTTTATGAGAATTTTTGGCATGGCTTCAAAGGCCTTTGTGCCAAGTTTGGCCGTTTTGCCTCAGAGTGTTGCCACGGAAAATAAAATACTTGATATGACCATAGTTTCATAAAGATCGTGCAACGTTGGCCTGTTTCAGGGCATATTCTAGGACAGATACTTAGGTACTCAAGTTACGGCCCAGTCAAACTCGGAACCCAAAGTATGAGCAGGGCGTAACCGTGGGCCTATGTCTAATAATTTCACAAATCAGAAGACCTCTGTTAACTATTCTATGGGTTAATAGTGATTTATTAGTTTAAAAGAATTAATCGAAGACTTCATAATTTTGTACTATGTAGGTAGGCAAGTAATTACTTATTGTAAAAAAAATTCTAAATAAAGATAGCTAAAAACTAACTCAAGGTGAGGACGGCAGGCAGGTAACCCACCAGCTGCTGTACAGGAGCAGGCCAGAGGATTTGGTGAGTTCTGAGCCCACGCACGCGGGATATCGACCGCCAGCAACGCCGCCGGCGCCGGAGCCATGGAGTCATTCTTCCAAGTGCGTACCCGGGATCCCCGGCAATGGACGATATTGCGGCCGTGGCCGTAGGCCGCAGTCATATAAAGAGATGACGAACCAGGTAGGTAGGTGTTGACGACGTCATGATTTGTAAGGTAGGTACTCGGGTATTGTTAAGACGACTGGAAATCTTGATGAAATTATTCCGATACTTAATAATATTTTAGTTCCTGAGTAGATGATACTCACACGTTTTGATGAGATAATAAAATCCAGTTGGAAAACCAACCTAAAAGCCAATCCTCCACCCGCGTCTATTCGTCCAAAAGATAGATAGATGGATATGAGAAACATGGGTTTTCTTTACCGGCTCATGGATTAATGACAAAAGCGGTGCCTCCAGCGACAGTTCCCTTCCGAACCCGAAGAACAACTGGTTATATCGACAGCAATCATTTTCATTCCCATCTAAACCACTAACGTAGGTACTAATGACACAACCAAGACCCGAGGACATGACATGACAACAATTCAATTCAGGTCAATTAATTGAATCATAAGAATTTTTGGTTCCTGATATCACAACCATTGATCTTTCAAAAAGCGTTGGTTTCTTAGGGAAGTGATCCTGTCACAAAGCGATCGAAAACAGTGGTACCTAAACTGACGTCACTACAAAACGTGTTCTTCTGCACCGGGTACAAGCCGGGATGGCTGGCATAGGTATTTGTTTGATTTGAAATAAATAAATACATATTTAATTCACACAACGCCATCTAGTCCCAAACTAAGCAGAGCTTGTGATATGAGTACTAGATAAATACTTATACACATTTTTTTTGTAAATAAATACATATTATACATATAAAACATCCAGACTTCGGTACAAAAGTATACTCGTATGTCATCACATAAAGTTTGTCCCGACTGGGAATCTAACCCGAGACTCCGCATGTTATAATGGGTATCAATGTGTAATCACGTAACCCACGCACTCCATAAAATAAGAAACCAATATCGGTTTGGTGAAAGAAGTTTGGTGATCAGCAGCTGCATTCTGTCGGTAATAAAAAGCCATGAAACTGTGGTGGTGGTGGTGGTGGTAAAATATTGGTGTTAGTTAGACGCATTTAATAAAAAATATTATTTTTTTCTTAAGCTTTTGTTCAAAGGTCGTAAAGGATCAAAATCTCTAAACTCTCAACATCCGCAAAACAAACACCACCATTTGACACATCAGTTTACCTATCTATCTATATCACATATACAAAATACTTATAGGTAGATTTACACAAATAAGTGCAACTTAACATTTGCCTAATAACTCAATTTCTACTAAACTCAGACATACTTACTACAAACCCATTGTGCCGAGAAGCTCTTAAATTTATTTTAATTTTAGTATCATATAAAAAGCTCTACAATAATGTTAATAATACATTCATGTCTGCAGCAACTAATTAGGGATTGTATCATTTGTATAAAATATAAGTTTTATTGCCTTTATTGTGTGTTTGGTCGTAAGGTAAGCAGAGGTAATGAACCGATTGTCTGCGGCCGTCTCGGTCTATGCGCTTGCACCAATTCTACAAGTCGGAACTAAAATTTCTTAATATTATGTGTGATATGATAAGATAGCAAATCAGTACCTACTTTACATATTCAAAAATATTTATCGGTGCATTAAAAATTAAAGATACTCGTATAATACAACGGACTTAACAAGGACACTGCGTCTGGTAGGTAGGTACCTACTGTTGTACCTACCTATATATTTCTTTTACAAACTTTTTCTCAAATAATTTTACAATCGCAAAAACTATATAAGCTTGGGCTGGAGTTTAACTGGCACCTGTTCTCTTATCAGGAGGAACAAAGCAGACAAGCAGAAAGACAAAAATTAACAAATGGGTTCTTAATGTTTTCACTAAAATGCGTTTAGTTATTTTCCTCCTCGTCGTGTAACTTATGTAACTACCACACTAGACGCCGGGCGCCACTGGAAATACCTTCTGCGTGCGAACCAGTGCGGCAACGGACGTGAGAGCGGACGCGGTTGAGGGCCGCGTAATTTAAAAAACTACCACACTAGTCAATACAAACATTCTCTTTACGTGCTAAACTTATTATCTTCTTTCTTAAAATACATGTATAATAATAGCTATACCTAAAGTACTATAAACAAGTATAAGTATAAATCGATAACACTAACTATTATTTAGCATTCACTACACCCATGGTATGATATGCTATCATTTACAGAAAGTACCGGTCAATGTATGTATTTATTTACCCTAGAGCAGGATGTGTGCATATCTGCTAAGTTAAAATCATTATTTATGAAATTAAGTCATATCTATTCTATACTTAAGAGTGTTATTTTTTATCCCATCGGTCATTAAATGACTCAGTAGTGTCTGTGTTTAATGGCTCGTGTCCATACTTTATCAGCACGTTGCTAAGACAAGGATCGGGCTCAACTCATAAATAAAAATTAACAAGTGATTAAATATATAAATGATGTATGTTCTACGGGAAGCACTTCAGGGGTCGTGGGTTGCGACACGAAGTAACTAACCATAAAATAATAAGATCTGGGGCTCTTCGGGCGGTAAAAAGTGCGATGTTAATTTGAACCTATAATATCTGCGGCTGTCAGTCCAAGTCCGTCTTTCTTTGTAACTGTTATAGGAATTTTACACACACTTGATACAAATCACGCCTCTTTCCCACTGGGATAGGTGGAGACTGCGATATTTTTGATAAACGCGTTTATATACACGACAATACCGATACTTTAGTTAGTACTTATATAGATTGGTACCTCTCTGTAGCATGGTTCTTCCATATTTCTTCGTATACTTGTCCTATGTTTTTTATTGCCAAGTACAACTATAACATACGAATTTGCCGAATGAGGATTTGCCCAAGTCAATTTGCGAGTTTCTAAAACGTTGACTGATATCTGAAAGTATCGTAATAAATAAGTTGTACGTACTTACATATTTTTACATTAGGTAGTTACTTATAACCATCCTACCGGCAGAGGTCCATTGCTCGCTTATTTACATTTTGCCAGTAATGTTTTAGACCCACGTAATAGGTAGCAAAGTGCACAGGTACCTACTAGTAAATCATGATTCAGGCATATCATTACATGCATATTAGTCATGCTCGTGAAGGAGGCGGCCGAGAGGGAGAGGGAGCGTACCCTCCCTGCTGAGTTCCGCAGTCAGCTGCCAGGGCTCCGCAGACTTATCTACGCCCAGGACCATCGACCTCCATGATCGGGGCCTGAGGACGGCGGGATAGCCACCCGCCGTCCTTACAGAAGCAGGCTAGAAGGGTGCTGCATGCAAACAGATTCACTCACCGACGCGGGATAAAACCCTACCCCAACAACGCGGGATTCTCGTCCCAACCAAACCCCCGAAGAGGCCACACTGGTGGTCAAAGTCCGCTGGGTGCCACTGGAAATGCTTTCTGGTTTCACCAGAGACGCCCGCAGCAATGGACATTAGAGCGGCCGCGGTCTCGCGGAATGGAAAAAATAAGCATATCATTATCTTAACCGAAACAAATTACAAAATCCAATCCAAACTAAACCATATGATCTCTTTTTCTGTATGTCAACGACCTACACTGTCTCCAAAAAATCTTGCCCAACTGCAAGACGGACAAAAAGCGAGGATCACTGAACTTTCTCATTAAAACCTGCCTTTAAAAGTGACAGGTGGGATACTGTTTATCCAAAAGGCAGCTGTATACGTGAGGCAGTACAGTGGCTGAAAGCACAATTGCACGTTGGACATGTGAGCGCATTGTCTCCAACAAAAACGTAACAACTACCATTATGGGACTGATTGTAGGGTGACCAGTCGATTACTACCTACCTACTGGTAATATTTTTTATGAGTGAGTTTCATGACGATTCGAAGCTTGGATTTTTTTAACTGAGTATATAATACTCAATAGTAGTAACTTACTTTTTTTTTATATTTGTTTCGCCAAATTGACGCCGCCCGCCTGGTGGTAATTCGTTACGACGTCTAGCGATTGTGGGCCACTCTCACAGCACACAATACTATAGAGAGTGGCCCTCAACTTGACGACCTACTGATGTGCCTCTTCACGCTCCGCTTAAAGAACCCAGGATTATATGTGGAAGGAAACACGTGCACAGGCAGGGCGTTCCAGGCCACTATCGTATGGCAGAGAAACGTTTAAAACGTTACTATGAACTGTTACTATGAATGTATTGTACTTACAAATCTTGTAGGTACTATATTATTTATTTATTTTTATGATAAAAGTGTGAATGCTGGTAAAGGTTGGCCAAAGTAGATAGGTGTTCGACATTATCGAAAATAAAAGAAAGTTGAATAAACGTAGGTAATAATTAATACAATTAAGTAATAGCTAAATCCGTGTTCTTTGCATTCCCCACTAATAATAGGTACTTGTGTATTTATAATGAAAAACTTTAATTTTTAGGTTTGCAAAATATTTAATTCATAACTTAGTAGTTTTATATTTTGATGTGTCTGATGTCGATGTCAGACTAAAATATTCTGGGAATATCCCATTTCTACTTGAATTCATGGTGTTCCTAGCCATACAATAAATAATTCATAAGCATATACCTGAAAATACTGCGGCGTGGTTTCCGGGTTCCTCTCCGTCTCGATCCTGTAAGTCGGTTGCCTCGATGGTTTTTGTCGGCATCGTTTCTCTGACGACCTAGCTCGCATAATGGACTAATGATTTGTTGTCCTCTTGTAATGATAATGATAATGACAGCCTTTATGACGGATGTCAATGTTTTGTCTACTGGTTTTTTGTGAAAGAGGTGGACTAATTTTATGAGAGTATTGATAGCTTCTGTACATGTACTTAAGTGTACAAGCAGGTATGTATGTACAACCGAATGAAACTTTTTATAGTTTGTGTATGTACGTATTATGTTACATTGAACAATGGCAGTTTAGCAATAAATAGGTATACGTGTATGTACTATTACTACACTAAAAAGTCAATTACATAATTATTACTGTTTAGTAATTTTGTTTTTTTAAAAGTGACTACAATGAGGGAGTGAGTCATTGTCTAACCCAAATAAAGTAGGTAGGGGCATAACGAGCCCCCGGGGTAAAACGGACACCCCCTCTCCCGTGAATCTTTGTAACCCGAGACCCTTGAAACTAGTCGATTCTTATTTCATTCGACCTCGCACGAGCGAGGCAAGTTGTTTCAAAAAAAGTCAATTGACACGTTTCATATAATTTTCACATTGTTGTTTGTGTGATAGCTAATTCATGAGTGTGTTAATTTAACTGTAATTGTTTTCATTAATTTGTTCTTTTATGTAACTAAATATCTGGGACAAGATTTCTTTAAATAACCAGATAGTTTTAATATTGTCTTAACTTTTCTTTTATTTGCCTTCGGGGGCATTATAGGCGAGTTAAAAGGGGCATGCTCGTTTTGCTAGCAAAACTATCCAGCCGCTTGTAAAATTAAGAAAGAGATAGCAAGTGAAAAAAAAATTAAAGAATAAGTAAAACAAGTCGGAATGGAGAGTAGAGTGGTAGAGTGCTTATACTGTGGTCTTATACAGGGATTGGTACTCTCAAACTGCACGGTATAACCCTTAGAGGGTTGGGTCACATACCGTGCCTGCACCAGATGCGCTTGATAGATATGCTTATGATTATGTAGTGGTTGATCACCCCCCATGGGTTATCCTGAGCCTCTCGTGGAAATTGTATCTAATGTCTATCGTCTATGTATTGTATACGCTGTAAGCTGGTTGATGTATGCTGGCTCAGTAACTTAAAGAATTGTTTTAGGTATAACCTATAGCTATAATATTATTATAGTATTAGTAGTACGTTTCATGGCACTATCTTCTGGTTATGTATAGAACCAATTATATTTAGGTAATCAACGTTATCTAACTGTTAAGTAGTTAAGTACTGAATATTACATTGATTGTAGGTAGTTGTCATAAAAACAATAGATATACAAGAAGTTACATCTTAAATATGTACTTTAAGATGTAACTTCTTGTTGATAATTCTTATCAGTTTTAAATAATTTATAATATTTAAAACATAGTACCCTCTATGTCGAATTGTTGAGGTTTAATACAAAAATGGCCAACTTAAGCGTCGGGTTCAGTTGATCTGTGATTGTCGATGTGATAATAACTAAAAGTAAAAGGCTAGTGAAAGTAAGTAATATATGTAATTGTGGGCCGACCACTACCCTAAGTATATGGCGTATATGTTTAGCGAGGAATCAAATATCCAGGTACAATGTAATACTATTCTATCTTTATATTTTTTAATAATAACTCAATTATATTTTTATACATTACGGTTTATCGTTTAGTGCTAATACAATTGTAGGCCGACTACTACCCTATGTGGTGATCAGCGAACAATCCTAAACGATAAACCAGACTTGTTAAAGATACCTAATAACTGTAGTTTGTACAATAAATTTGATAAATATATTGGGACACCATTGTAAACGATTGTTATTGTTGGCCGTGGTATTAATATCTGGTTAACTGCTAATGTCGAGGAAATATGGTTTGATAAAAGACCAATGTATGTATGAAATTGTAGGTACATAATATTATTGTACATTTACCTCTTTATTGTAAAGAGTGACCTTTATTGTAAAGAGTGACCTTTTGTCAAATTCTTTCTCAGGTCCTACCGTTGCTTTGCGAATCTGACAGTAGGTACCTACATGTAGAAGTAAATATTGTGAAGGTTATAAATAAACATTATTTTATAACCAGGCTACCTACCTCTTTAATTTAATATCTTACTTAGGTACCTGACATCTATATCATAAGATAGTATGATATCTATACCACTGAATCCAGGCTACTTCTATAATTTAATATTCTACTTAGGTACCTGACATCTATATCATAACATAGTATGATATCTATACCACTGAATCCAGGCTACTTCTTTAATTTAATATTCTACTTAGGTACCTGACATCTATATCATAACATAGTATGATATCTATACCACTGAATCCAGGCTACTTCTTTAATTTAATATTCTACTTAGGTACCTGACATCTATATCATAACATAGTATGATATCTATACCACTGAATCCAGGCTACTTCTTTAATTTAATATTCTACTTAGGTACCTGACATCTATATCATAACATAGTATGATATCTATACCACTGAATCCAGGCTACTTCTTTAATTTAATATTCTACTTAGGTACCTGACATCTATATCATAACATAGTATGATATCTATACCACTGAATCCAGGCTACTTCTTTAATTTAATATTCTACTTAGGTACCTGACATATATATCATAACATAGTATGATATCTATACCACTGAATCCAGGCTACTTCTTTAATTTAATATTCTACTTAGGTACCTGACATCTATATCATAACATAGTATGATATCTATACCACTGAATCCAGGCTACTTCTTTAATTTAATATTCTACTTAGGTACCTGACATCTATATCATAACATAGTATGATATCTATACCACTGAATCCAGGCTACTTCTTTAATTTAATATTCTACTTAGGTACCTGACATCTATATCATAACATAGTATGATATCTATACCAATGAATCGAGATTCAGTGTCTCGCTGAATCTCGAGTGGCTGGACCGATTTCGCTGATCTTGACCTTGAATTGGTGTGGTAGTTTTAGGAAGATTCAACTAATTGTAGTATGCTACAATTAGTACCATACTACGTATTACCATACTTTGAAATATATTTCTGCCTTTATGCTAATCTGTCCTTCTACTAATCTGGGATTTTGCTATTCCGGGATTTTGCCTATCTGTCCTTCTGCTGCAGAGGGTAGCAGGTGAGGTAGATAACGAAATAAAAATCAATATATTATCTAATTTCAATATATTAATTCATTTTTCACGTATAAATATGTATACTAAGGGGTATACACAGTTTAAAACGGCTGTTTAAAATAGACAAAACCATTAGTGTTCAATAGAACGTCGTACCTCCTTACGAGTATGAATTTGGTTCAAAAAACTGTCTACACGCTTTTAATTCTCTGTTTCAGACAGCCGTTTTGAACTGTCTATTTCTCCCTTAAAACTATTTACTACTTTCTAACATTATACAGTGCTACACTTAGTTTTACTACCATGATTGACAAAAATACCAATTATAATTCGTCAATGTTATTTATTCCTTATACTTTAACACTCCAAATTCCGGGAAGTAATTAAAGACAATGAATGTCACAAAATTAAACCAGTTATTGCGAACGTAAATAGGAACTTACAAAAAGAATAGGATATTTTCAGAATTATAGGTAATTGCGAATTCAAATCTACCTTTATTTAAATATTGGATAGAAACAGGCGTTACTTGGCGAAAATCCATGACAAAGCAATGGTAAGTAAAATGTTTTAAGAAAAAACTTTTTAAAATTTATAATAGCATTAATTTTTCGCAGAATTAAAAAGACAACAAAACGTCGACAATTGTTTCGCCTCTAAACGAGGCATTATCAAGACTGTCTCAGAGAGAACAGCGAACTTTAAAAAGTTTTTTCTTAAAACATTTTACTTACCATTGCTTTACCTTTATTTACTTTAAAACAGTGAACGGAACCGTCCACTGCCGACTTTAGACTTTATCCAAATAAACGGTTAAGATTTTCAGCTTCAATCCAATGGCAGTGCTACTAGTTTCGCTGGCTCTGGTCTTGTTACAAACATTTATTTCTATACACTTACATACCTTAAACTTAGTGCAATTATGTACATGTTTCCAAAAATTCTGCGCGATAAAAGATATTTGAGATTAGGTAGGAGTTTGGAGATTGGGCTTCTGCCCCACAGCCCGCAACCAGATTCACTCACCGACGCCGGATTCTCATCCCGACCAAACCCCCGTAGAGACCACACAGGTGGTCAAAGTCCGCCGGGCGCCACTGGAAATATCTTCTGCGTGTGCACCAGAGACGCCCGGCAACGGACGACGTAAGAGCGACCACGGAAATAAAAAAAATGGGGATTGGAGATTAGGTAAGTAGGTAGGAGAAGGAGTAATTGCGAAACATCATTCTGTGATGGTTAAATATTTTTTAGTTACTTAAAACTTACAAATGCAACTTTATTTATGTACTTATACATTTCAATAACCGAACAAGTAACTGTCTGGCCACGCCGCGCCGCCCACGCTGCCAATATATATTTAAGGACAAGTATCTTTCAATGCGCTATTAATACTTTATTTCATAACTCAGCTTTGTCTTGAGCTAAGAAAGTAGCACAGACATATATTTTATAAGCGCATACTATTTGTTATTAACTAGGGTTAATAGTTAATATTGTTTCGACAGCCAGGCGATTAAAAAACTCTATTGTACATTAAAATTTTATTCCACAAATAAATTCGAATTATGAAAAATTATATAACATAGTGTAGTTATAACTTTACCATCGATGTTAGGTAGATACTTGACTCAAGTTGCGTGTGAAAAAAAAAATATTACTGTACATAATTATAACGCAATAAAAACAAAAGAAAATAAAATATTAGTAGCAAGAATTAAAGGTACTTATTATTGTAATGATGAACTATGTCCGTGGTAATGTTGTTCTTTAAATAAAAAATAAAATAAATAAAAATAGGTATTACTTTTCAATAACAGATAAGTTCATTAGGTACTACTAAGAATTATTGCAGACATTACCGAACGTCCTTAGTTGTTACACCTTAGCGTTTACCATGAACATATCCTTGAGATAAATGTTTCGTAATCAATTTATAAGCTATTCAATTTATAAGCTATTAATGTTTTAATGCAGCCAATAGTGAGAACTTGATAGAGCAACACACAACCGTTAATTACCTTGTATTATATTAGTAGGAGTTTGAACTATACTCGCTGTTCTTTTAATGAGAAGCTCGAGCTAGAGCTCAGAAGCACAACAATTATTAAAAAAATGCTAATGGCACAACAAGACGCTACAATATTTTTGCTTGGCAATTACGAAAGTGTATAGTGATTAAAGTTCATGAAATCATAATATTATCGTCTTTGCAGTTAACTTATTAATCAACAAGTTAATAAAATAAGGGTTGAAATTAAAAAGAATTACATAAGTATATTTCTGTAATTGTTGCTTTTATCACTAATCAATGTATAGTGCCAAATCCATCTTAATCTTATGATCTTTTGTGATTATAATTATTATGGGACTAAATGCGACTTGAGAAAATAATGAAGATAAACATTAGCACAAAAGCCGACTTAAATTTTCAGAAACGGGACCAAATAATTGTCAGAATGGCACAATTTGGGAAGCAGTAGCTTTCAATGAAAAAAAAAATTGATTTGCCCAGTTAAAAGTTTAAAAGATAAGACGTAATATATTAAAAGAAATGTACAGTCGAATTTAGAACTTCCTCCTTTTTATGAAGTTGATGGAGCAGTCGATGAGCCGAGAAGCTCATAGCACAAGAAACTTCTGTTATAAGTAGTTATAAGCCGCGCAAGATTACAATAGGATTGGCGGCCATGTTGGTGACGATGACGTGGGTGAATCTAATTAACCTACAATACTGTTTTGTTATCCGCACTTTTCTGCGATTATTGACGTCCCGGTGCGGTTATTGTGACAAGGTTCTACTAGTATACCACTCACATCGTGCGCGCCTTATACGTACCTAAGTAGACAATGTAGAACAATATCTGAATTGAATAATTGTACGTAATAAGTTTGACACTGTTTTCTTAGACTAGGGACACATAAGTACATACACTACACATAGAACAAAGATAAACTTCACACAAACTTAGTTCCTACTGGTTTTACCTATAGGTTTACATAAGTAGTAGAGATACAGGTTCATTTAGTGTATAGTATAATATCTAACACTAGCTGTTGCCCGCAGCTCTGCAAACGTGCAATAGTTTTAAAGTATACTATTTTCGTCTCCGTTCCCAAAACTATCCCTATGTCAATTTTCATCCAAATCTCATTCAATTTCATCAAAATTTGACCGTGAAGAGGGTACATACAAACTTTCCGATTTATACTTATTAGTTATGGTTGTACATATCACATATTTACAGTTAAAAGTTATTCAATGGAAGTCATTAAATTCTCTTCATCACCACAGAAAGTTATGAAACTGGGCACTCATTTTGTTCACTGAAAATTATTTGACTATAATAGTCACTGTAAAATAAATGTCGGTGCCAAGTCCATATATATGAACTTCACTATAAGGTTAATACATAATATAGTTTGCAACTGTATAGTGCCCCCACATCTACCAGTAATTAGTATTATAGAGTATAATATTAGTATTAACATGTATCAAAACAAGATCCAAATCAATTTAGGGCCGACACTGCGTTACGTGGGTGCGGGCGCGGTTTCATACAAAAGTGCTCCGTCGCGGGGACCTGCGCGGGCGTCCGTCACTGGGAGGCGCGCCTCGCACCCGCGCAACGGGGCCCGCCTACTAACTAACGGGGGCACGCGCCGTGCCCGCCAGCGGTAACACGCACGGACTTGTTCAGTAACGCTAGGTGATACGGGTACGGAATTTAAATCGTAAAGCGATTGTAAAATTAAACACTATAAATGCTGCATTTCGATTAAAGTATGTACCTTATCTGTGGAAAGTAGCTGAAATAATCATGATAGCAAAACCTGGCAAACTACCACAGGAATCAACTTTATATAGACCAATTTCACTATTCCAACAATAGCAAAACTATTTGAGAAACTATTATTAAAAAGGCTCAAACCAGTTATAGAAAATAATAATCTTATACCTGATCATCACTTTGGCTTTAGAGAATCACATTCAACTATTGACCAGGTACACAGAATATCGAATATAATCGAAACAGCGTTAGAAGACAAGAAAGTGTGTTCTACCATATTCCTTGATGTAGCACAAGCTTTCGATAAAGTTTGGCAGGACGGCATCATATAGAAACTAAATCTTATGTTACCGAGGCAGTTTGCGGACATTCTCGAGTCATACATAACCAACAGAGCATTTCGCATTCGACACGAAGACGCCTTCTCAGAAATTAGGCCTATCAAAGCTGGGGTACCACAGAGAAGTGTATTAGGGCCGATCCTGTACCTACTCTACACCAGTGATATCCCAGTTAGCGAAAATCATCCTATTGCCACTTTTGCCGATGATACGGTTATTATGGCGACCTCGCGACAGTAGACCTCGCGTTATTTTCAGGTCCCTAACATCCTTATGGGAATTTCTCCCCTATTTTCCCCCCAATCGTAAAATCCCTTTGACAAAAGTTGCGCCTTGCAACAAAGAACACTTGTGCCAAATTTCATGAAAATCGGCTGAATAATGCGATCTGTAGACCGGAACTGACACACATACATACATACAGACAGACAAACAACGCCAAATCGGACAGTCCTCGAGTTGAAACTGAGACGCTTCGCTCGCTCGGTCAATGTAAGCAAGTGCAAGTAAATTCACGTTGACTTCACAAATAAAAGAGCACAATATTTTCCTGTATATATATTAATGACCAACAAGTACCATACGAAAATACAGCTAAATATATGGATATGACACTTGACACTAAGCTGCGCTGGAAAGCACACGTCAAGAAAAAAAGAACAGAATTCAAAATACGCTATAAAATGTACTGGCTGCTTGGAAGACACTCTCCCCTATCAGTACATAACAAAGTCCTATTATACAAACAGGCATTGATGCCAGTATGGACTTATGGTATCCAGCTTTGGGGACGTACCAGTAAGAGCAATCGTCAAATCATCCAACGATTCCAATCGTTAGCGACACTGTGATAATCCGGTCTCCGCGACGGGTACCCGCGACGGGGACCGTCCCACGGAGCCCGCCCGCGTGTCCACGCGCGTGGACAGGCGACGGCTGCCCGTCGCGGACGCCCGCTTAACGGAGTGTCGGCCCTTAAATGGAGACGTCAAGTATTGCCAACCAATATTTCGAATATTTTGTGAAGATTCAGCATTTTCTGTAGCTTCATCTTTATTGCAGACTAGCTGATCGCCGCAGCTCCGCCCGCGTGATTTAGTTTACTCGTTCCCGGTTCCCGTGGGAACACATTACCGGGATAGAAAGTAGCCTATGTTACTCAGGGTGAATGTAGCTTTCCAATGGTGAAAGAAGTTTTGAAATCGGCACAGTAGTTTTTGAGTTTATTCATTACAAACATACAAATCTTTCCTCTTTATAATAGTATAGACAAACAGAAATGCATAAGGCCCGACCCGAATCTGTCACATCCAACTTCAAATTCGTTAACTTGGCAACACTATTTGTTTTCAAATGGACGTCTAGTCAGTGGTAACTTTACGTACGTATTTTGATCACGTGGACAATCTGTGCTACCTTCGGTGGTAAGGCCATAAGTAGCAATGTATTATGACATCGTAGGGATGAGTCATAGTTTCAAAATTCAATACCAGGTCTTCTAAGTACGTCCTATTAAATAAAAATACCAGGGCTGGAAACCAGGTTTATAAAATACTCAAATAGTTAATCGTTTAGAGTACATATACGATCTCTGTGACTTATACAATGACATCTTGTTCTGCTTTTTTATAGTAAATACATACGTTTAATCCGTTTCATATATATCGTACGATTAAGCCACGCGGTTGTCAAAATACGTGTCCGTGTGTGAGTATAACTCGGTAAACGCTAGTGGATGTGAAAGAGGAGTGTGGACCCTCATTTCTTCAAGAGGCTGCAAGGAATCTGATAACAGCATCGTATTGGGAACAACGTTTGGTGGTCCAACAGACCCCGAGTGGAGCGCACTGTTAGAATGTCCAATATTTTCCTGGCGCATAATGTTGCGACGCCATTTTGCACGAGCATTTTGGAACCAAACCTATAGACAAAAACTTTGTTAAATAAAAAATAAAGAGAAAAAGATCTTCTTTTTGTGTCGATGGACAACACTTCTTTTTATTAAATCGATTTGGCCCTCTACGACGTGAAACGGCCTCATATTAGGTCCTCTAAGGTACAAGACTTTCGGACACGACAACATGTGGCTCATGGTTTGTGGTGACAAGCCACATTCACAGTGGCTCTCACTAGAGTTAATGTATCCCCCTGTACAGATTATCTTTCGATATGCCAACCTGAGTAATAAATATAAGATAACAACCTTGAGCACAGTTATAGGTGCTCCCATTTCTAAATTCTTACCTGCAAAACTCTCTTAGACAGACCAGTCTTCTGTGCTAGTTGCTTTAAGTCTTTAGCATCTGGATTTTGGTTGATAGAAAAGTAAGACTTCATCGTTCTCAGCTGGTGGTGTTTGAAGCTAGTTCGCATGCGCTTTGTCCGCTGTGAGTGGCTTGAAACACTTCCAGGTGAAGCCACCGAGGAATCATAGCCGAGAGATTCCATTGAAGAAGAAATATCACCTCCATGGAGAATGTCTGGAACAAATAACTGTATTTTACTTTCTATGCAATGACCTGGAGTAATTATACTTGTATTGACATTTATTTACGATAAGAATTACAATATACCATAATTATGTACTAAAAATATTTACACTACAAAATATCGTTTCAAAAATCCTCCGCGTCATTGCTGACTGGAAAGGTTCCCACAATGCCGACTGTGTTGCCACGTTGGATGGCAATACTTATTCTTTAGGCCAGAAAATACCCAACCTTCTGATCCTGAAAGGATTAGGCGATTAAGCGTTTAGCAATGTATCTATAAAGGCGGAGAGCGCTCGGACCCCATGACCCCCCAGTGTCTCAACCCCAAACGGCTCAAATATCCTTCAGCCGATACAGCAGCAGCGCCGGTACAGCCCGATGTACTTGGACGGTGTAAATGTGCTAAAATGTCAACGCATGTAGCGTCCCACACCAGAGGCCTTCCCATCTTCCATGGTAGCAAAGACATACGGTGCGGTGCCCTCTCCATCGCTGCGTGCTAACCCATTTGGCTCAAGTACGGCCTGATATTTATTGAACTTGTATTTCATTATTTTTACCATTCGATAATTGCCGTTATTACGTTTATCGTTATAAACCTCTAAATAATACAGATGGCGAGCACAATGTGTAATATGTAAATACTACAATAAAACAGATTAGACAAAATAATTCTAATGATACCCATGCATTGAGCTTACTTCAGTAAACGATTGGGTAAGTTGATGTTTAAAAAATGACTATGATATTTAAAATCTACACCTAACTATTCATGGTTAATTTCACAGGCCCCGGAACAGCGCTTCCTGCATTATCGACTAGTCTTGCTCTGCCAGTCTGACCGCAGTCTGTGCAATCTTTATTTCCCTTCTCTATTGTAAGAAAAAAATTAGGATGTGGGTTCTCGGTTCTGGCGATCGAAATTGGCCGGAGAACGGCAGCTTATTAGTTGATGTTTTTGACGTAAGTTTAGTGAAGCTTGGATTAGAATTTCTACAATTACAATAAATAACACGGTATAGCTTAGATCTTAAAATCCTAGCTTTGAGTTTATATCTTTAAACTCTAGTGTTAGTCTTTGGGTCATAACCTTAATTAGAAATAAATGCTACTATTTTTAGTGGTAAATAACATTTATAAATACTAATAAAGAAACTTTTTAATAAATAAAATTTCATGAACAATTGCACCTAAAACCATTAAATTACGAAAGATATTAGTGAAATGCACTTGTCTTAAGTCGCAGTTTTTTTTGTTTCATCAAAATCGTGTGGCAGGAAAATACTTATTAGAGCTAGAAATATTTAATAAAGCTTTGTTCACCTATTTGCCAGATATCGATTCAATTATCATTTTTATATATTTCGTAATTTTATTATTATTGAGTGCTATAGGCATCTTTGTAAAAGATTCCCGTGGGAATTGGGAATAAGAAAAAAATATCACACCGCAGTACTCAGCTAGTACAAGTAATACAAACAAAAAATAATCCTAATGCTAAGTTAGTATAATAATTGATTTTTGAGGCTTCGTTAACACTCATTAGTAAAAACGGAAATGAACGGTCAGGAGGCCCCACTGGTTCGCGTCAAAACAAATAAGTTGGATGATGTATGTCCCGATAATTGGCCGTGTTTTGATCTCATTGATAGTGTTGAAAAGATAGGGTGACCGCACATTCTGGATAATTCCTACATACTCGTAAATATTTTGTTGGCGTTTTAAAATGATTAACCGAAGTAATTATTGGTTAAATGAGTTTTTACAGCTGATATTGGTTTTCTATCATCAGTACATGTAAAATATTGTTTGTTACTAATATTTTTAAAGTTTTCTTCTTGAGTTCACCTTTTCAGACTCGCGGTTTAGTAGATAACTTAACTTCTCTAAAGTCCACAGTCATGCACAGAGTAAATTGTATTATAATAATATGTTACTTTAAAATCCATACCCACTGTCATAGAAACTACTAGACCACCACCTATATTTCGTTCTTGTTATGTCACCATACTATTTTGTAAACAATTTCGGATCATTAGCAATCTTGCAAAATGATTCAAAGATTTGTGAACCGTAAATAGGTACCGTACCTACTAGTTACAATTTCACGTATTATTTTTCTGTTGATTATAACCAATCGAAAGGAAACTGTTAAATGACAATATACCCTATTGTCAACTATCCGAAGGCTGTTCCTGATTATTCATCTTACAGTAGGCGTTCTGGTGATTCAATGATCGTGTTCAGTGATTAGTGTAATCACATAGGTTAAACGCTCTTAAACAATATTAAAACACGAATAAGTATGCAAACTTGGTGCGATTTTCTTACAACTTATACTTAAGAGATTAAAGTAATTCTTAAAACTAATTTATTGACAACTAATTAAGGTAAGCATTGTCAGGACAGGATACGAATATTAGTGGGTCTGAATCCTCTGAATTTAAAGTTCCTATCCTCAAATATTCCTATAATTGTAAACACCCTACAGATAATGGTTTAGTAGTAAAAAGTTGGTAAGTTTTTTAATATTGGACTTCACAGCACTTGGGTGGTTGGCTGCATTATAGGGACGCACTCGGCGATGCGCAACCATTTAATTTATTAAATTTATAATTAAATATATTAAAGGTTTGTCTGTTTGTCGAATTCAAGGGGTCGCTTCACCTTCTTTTTTATGACACCATTTTCGAGTTATACAATCTTCTCAACAAAAAGCAATTTGGTTGTAATAATGGTAATCATTATAGACCTCATTAATTGCCTTACGTACCGAGGGTATAATATTAGGACAGTTTATGTCAAGAACTTCATACTTACTTCATGTTACCTGTTGTAATAATCACCGAAGACATTTCTTTATTTTGAAATGTATTTTATGTTCTGATAAAAGTACTGAATTGACGAATAATGTTGTGACTAAAACCAAAAGGAATCTGTAAACACGGCTATATCTCGAAACATACTTCAAAACACAAGATTTTATAATCTTATGAAGTAATAATCATTCCCAGAATATAGAAATAAAACTAATTTCAATCAACAATAAACACACCGCGTACTCTTATTTTATTTTTTATAGTTGGAATTAACATGTTACCGGATTTGAGAAGAGTAGGTACGTATACCTATTTTTTTATACTGAGTAATAAAGCATCAGTGCTATAAACCCCTCGATATTAACGATGGCTATAAAAAAAATAAAGAAGCCATGAGTCTGTGTATGGTTTATTACACGTATAGGCGCCGCTTTTGTGGTTGTGGTCTAGAATATAAAACAATAGCGATTAATAACTAAATGAACGGAGGTCTGATTTTTTTTTAAAGATTATAATGTGCCAAAAAAACAGCACAGCAAAGACCATAAAGTCGTGTAGAATGGTTCCTTGTAACAATCCGAACGCGGTGTGCATCCCTGGTACACAGGTTAGGGGTGGCACCAACAGCATTCTAAATTATAACTATGATCGCAAGTAGAATTGACCTTTGGTACATCGGTCATTGTAGCTCTATATGGACCGAATAAATAAATAAAACAAACATTGTTACGAGTATTAAGTCCATGGGTCTGGTTACTTGAAATAAACAGGTATATCAAAACCTAAATGACTTGTACTTGTCTACTCAGAATTTGTGTATCAGACGAAAATGAATACCTATTTATTTATATACTTTTGCTTCTTTCTGTGTGAACCACGTACCTATTGCAACTAACCACACCAAATATAGAGATTTAATTATGGTTATCGTGTTAATTCCACCGCCCAAGGCCACAGCCACACCTACGTTCATTGCCGAGCGTCTCTGGTTAGCACTAGGAAGAATTTCCAGTGGCGCCCGGCGTTTGGTTATACGGCAGCTCATTTTTTAAATTGTTGGTATCGAGTGAATTGATTCGAAATTGATTTGAAAACAATTTAAGGTAGGTAATGTAGAATGTCCTGTTGGTATCTACCTACAATATTGTACCTATAAGTTTCCCAAAACGTGTTAAATTTTCTACTTAGAATTTCGATTAGTACAAAAGGTACAATATTACGTATTTTTTCTTTAATACATCATTTTATTTCGATTATTCTTAACACATATTATAAAACAAAGTCGCTCGCTGTCTGTATGTATGCTTAGTCCATTAAAACTACAAGACGGATTTTGATGCGGTTTTTTTAAATAGATAGACTGATATTCGAGGAAGGTTTTTGTGTATAAATTGTCAAGCGGGCGAAACCACGGGTATCCCTAGTCTATATATAAAACAAAGTCGTATTGGTTAAAATATTAATGGCTCGAGCACGGCTGGACCGATTTCGCTAATTCTTTTTTTTGTGTTCGTTATTATCAAGAAAAGGTTTTTTTTTTAATTAATATGTGCAGCACATTAGAGAAATTAATACGGTACGAAGTTCGCCGGGACAGCTAGTACAATATAATACACAACTGGGTACGTAAAAAAGCCGATACATTGACATAATATAATTAATTAAAATATGACATAACCTCAAATCGCTGGTACATTTAACTTGGACCATAAAGCCAATAAAATTTGGGCCCTTGTAAACGTAGTGAAGTGAAGCGAAAGATGGTGCGCTGGTAGGTAGTCGTATATTTGTCGTAATCAACTCAACTCTGACACCTACAATCCATATACATATATACCTACATTTTTACTAGGTAGGTACAACAATATCATACTCATTAATTTTACATACGGCACTAGTCTTACTATTTTTGATACTAGATACCTACTGGTGATATGAAATGAAGTTACATAAAAGTAAGTACCTCATCAAACAAAGCGTATTAAGAATATATTCGGGGAAGTGAGCTCGAAGTGGCCACTATTAATCTGTAACGATAATGCGACGACACGACGTGGCATGACGCATGCAAAATGCATGCAAAACAAACCGCAGCGCTACGAGCAGCAATGCGGCAGCGAGCATTTGGCTCCAGTGACGAAAAGTATGTTTATAAGCAATGAAGTTATGAATGATGCCGTATCACACATTGATACAATTAGTGTCTTGTTCAGTAATACAGTAGGTCGCCTGGTTCAAGCCCAGCCTAGACTATAGTTTTTGCGATTCCGTTTATCACATATTTTATGATATGCCATTTTTATTTAGATGATGCCTTTTTTTTAAAGTATCTAATGGTGATTTTATTCTTATTTGTTTTGCTGTGTGTGTAGTACATAGGTCCCTTGTATCCAGTTGTTTGGAAAATTATAATGGTTAAAACGTTTATAAACAAAATGTACACTAAACTTGTAGATCAATTTTGGAATATTTAAATTATCATTAGATACAGAAAGACCTTTGAAAATAAAACGACCCAGTAAGTATTTGCACTAGCTTAGCTAGCATCCACCGAGCCTTTTCCCAACGCAGTTGGGGTCGGCTTTCCAATCTAACTGCGATTCGGCTGAACTTTGATATTTTCCGTTAAGCGACTGCCATCTGACCTCCACAACTCGTACTTGCTTCGGCAGTACATATACTAAAATTGGAACGATACAGAGAAAATTAGCATTAGGTACCCTCCGTGCCTCGGAGAGCACGTAAAGCCGTCGGTCCCGGTTGTAATACGGACATCTATGGCAGTCGTTAGGGGTAGTTGGAGCTCATACAAATCCGACCGATCTAACTACAGAACTCGATATCGCCCATGGGTTGTGAAGGTCAAATGGCAGTCGCTTCATGGAAAATATCGAAGTTCAGCCGAATCACAGTTAGACTGGAAAGCCGACCCCAACTGAGTTGGGAAAAAGGCTCGGTGAATGATGACAGAGTAAATTAGCATGACTTCACCAACTCATGGGCGATATCGAAGTTCTGCAGTTAGACTGGTTGGCAAATAAAGTTTATCTTATCTTATCTTATCTTATCTTATCTTGGATTTTTGATTTAGGGCTCCAACTACCCCTAACGACTGCCATAAGATGTTTGTATGACAACCGGGACCGACAGGTTTACGGAGGCACTACCTAAAATAACTAAAATTGCTTTAAAAAATAGTGTCTCATCAAAGTTTACATAATTTATTAAATACAAAATAAAAGTCAGATGTATATTTTTAATTTTTAAATACCAGTCCAATAACAACTGTCCATTTGACCGCTTCGAAATTCAAAGACAGGTGATGGCGTCATGTTAACGAATTTTTTATCTGTGGTTAGATTGTTTGGTGTATTGTTTATGGTTAATTGTTTTAAAACGATGAGTTCGTTTTTAACATTTTTTGTGCCCTTATATTTTTATTAGGATGGATAAATTTCTTAATATTGATATCTCTAACCCTGCAGTTGTTCCTTTTAGGGTACCGCAGACTGGACATGAAT
Source organism: Nudaria mundana (assembly GCA_963556515.1). Lineage (NCBI taxonomy): Eukaryota > Metazoa > Arthropoda > Insecta > Lepidoptera > Erebidae > Nudaria > Nudaria mundana. The sequence continues at coordinate 14,058,646 of OY748286.1, read as the reverse complement.
TTTCGTATTATTTTAATTCATTAAAAGTAAATCACTACATATTATAAAACAAAATCGCTTTCGTTCGTATGTACCTATACTTAGATCTTTAAAACTACGCAACGGATTTTGATGCGATTTTCACCTGATGGATAGACTGGTTCTTGAATAAGGTTTTTACTACCTTTGTAATTTGTCAAGCAGGCAAAGCCGCGGGATATATGAGAGTATAATAAAAGAGTATAAAAAGTATGACTGTACATTTGATAAAATTAACAACAAATAGGTTGACGATATAAAAAGGCTAACTAAACACAAAACAGGTTATTATTTTATCTTGTCTGTCTGTTTGTCCGGTGTAATCTCCGAAGATACCGAACGAAATTTCTTGCGGTTTCAAAAATATATTAAGTAAGCTCAATACAGGGCAACTTCTAAGTAAGCTTTGTTACGTCAAAATCGTTTAATAGGAAAAATGCTACGAGTATATAATAATAGTCAAAAGCCTTTGGAGGTGTCGAATTAAAATAAGTAAGCCGTCTGCGAGCTCTTAACGAAAACGCTGCCTACACCACACAATAGGGAAAACCTTTGTTATATGCATAACCAAATGATGTATGGTAGAGTATTTTATCAATACATCTATACTTATAATAAATCTGTAGAAGTGAAAATTCTGTACATTGAAAATATAAAAAATATAGATGGCAGGGGGTGTTACTGTCTAGTAACACCCCCTGCCATCTATTTTTTTTAGATACGATTTCTGTTCTTTCAACCTTAGGCCCTACCTTCTTTTTGATAATACGTTTGGTTCTTTTCTTTTGTGTAGGCTTACCTTCTGGTGTTTTAGTTTCTTTCAGTGTGATTTCCTCTGGAAGTTCAATGATTTCAATAGGTTGTCCTTTTTCAGGTTCCTCTGTGGCCTGTTCTTCTGTGACTGTAACAGTAGTGATTGGTGTTTCGTCGTCTTTTTCAATGGTTGTAATTTCTGTGACTTCGTCCTTGGGGCCCTTCTTCTTCTATATAATACGTTTAGTGGTTTTGATGGTCTGTATATCACCCGTCTCTGTGCGTACTTGTGTAACATGTACTGTGTCTGGTGTTTCGTCGACTATATGTGCAGTTTCTGTTTTGTACATTTCTGTGATAGGTGTGGTGGTCGACACCGAACCCAAAAATGTGATTAAAAAATTTTTGTCTGTCTGTCTGTCTGTTTGTCTATCTGTTTGTTCAGGCATCACGCAATAACTACCGGTTCGATTACGATGAAACTTGGTATAATTATTCTTTAATATCCTGGGCACCTACTGGCTTACTTTTTATCCCGAAAAATATTTACAATAAAAAACAAAATTAATTTTGCGGTTCGATTCCTAGACCCTATTACTGTACCAACCGCAAATAATAAGTTTGTCGTAGGTTACGTCACCAGCAGTGAAGTTCACTAAGGGGCGCTGCACACGGCTAAGATACTATAATATTTTATCTTAAGATACAATATCGCTCAACAGCTATCTATACTTATAATAAATCTGTAGAAGTGAAAATTCTGTACATTGAAAATATCAAAAAAATAAATGGCAGGGGGTGTCACTAGACCAACACCGCACAAAAATGTGATTAAAAAAATTTTTGTCTGTCTGTCTGTTCAGGCATCACGCAAAAACTACCGGTTCGAATACGATGAAACTTGGTATAATTATTCTTTAATATCCTGGGCACCACACTGGGTACTTTTTATCCCGGAAAAGTATATACAATAAAAAACAAACGGTTCGATCCCTAGAGCCGATTACTGTACCAACCGCAAATAATAAGTTTGTCATAGGTTTTTTTTTTTCTTATATTGGGTTCGCCAAATTGACGCCGCCCGCCTGGTGGTAAGTCGTGACGACGTCTAGCGATTGTGGGCCACTCTCACAGCATACAATACTATAGAGAGTGGCCCTCAACTTGATGACGATGTAACTGATATGCCTCTTCACGGTCCGCTTAAAGGACCCAGGGTTATATGTGGGAGGAAACACGTGCACAGGCAGGGCGTTCCAGGCCACTATCGTTCGGCAGAGAAACGAACGTTTAAAATGCTCGGTTCTCGCGAACATGCTATTCACTGTGTGGGAGTGGCATCTCTGCCCGGCACGCGTTGTTCGGGATCGGAAGGAAAAAGGTGGGATCAGATTGAAGAGCTCTTCAGAACAGGTTACGTCACCCGCAGTGGAGTTAAGATGCTATGATATTTTAACTTAAGATACAATATCGCTCGCCGTACAATTCAATGGACTATCACACACGACGAAGATAATAAATAATATTTCATATTTTCGTATCTTAAGATGAATTTTTATGGTAAGTATAATAGAGAATATAATAGAAGATATAATAGAGCAAATTGTTGTACTAAAACGCAATAAAACCCAAAACAATGGTTTTTGTCTGTTTGTCTGAATGTTTGAACACGCTAATCTCAGAAACCGCTTAAACGATTTGAATGTTTGATTTAAATTGGCGGTTTGGTTTTCAATCGCTTCATAAATAAAAAAGTTATGTAGATCTTAAGTAACACACAGGCGGAGCTGCGGGCAACCGCTAGTATACTTAATAAAATTGTAAGTGGTGGATGTCTGTGCATAGAAGATATATTTTTGTCTGTTTGTCTGATTGTTTGAACACGCTAACCTCAGAAACGGCTTAACCGATTTTAAAGCGGTTTTAGTAATGCGTTGTGGTTTATTCAACTTGACATTTAAGGTTTGTTTTATTTCAATCGTTTCATAAATAAAAAGTTATGTCGATCTAAAGTTACACGCAGGTGGAGCTGCAGGCAACAGCTAGTCTTATATAAGTCTGCAGAAAAGTCCGCAATAGTATATTATATCTATCTTTGCTGTATAACAAAGGTATCTACTACGTATACCTACAATTGCGAGTATAAAGCTGACCAGGTCATTAGAAACTAGCTTACTATTCTGGACTTAGTCTCTTAGCCTATGTCACTCGCCTAACAATCGCAAAAAATACGTGACGTCAGCGATAACTTAAAGTTGTAAGTCAGTAAGGGTTGTGTCTTGTTTGTGATACGGCATTGACCATAGAGTTGATATTAAGGCATTAAAATTATTGGTCAAATTATGCTGGCACTTTCCTGTCAACCCTAACGTTCGAATGATGTTAAGTAAGGTATGGGTTGTCTCTTGTATGTGATACGGCATTGACCATAGAGTTGATATTGAGGCATTAACGTCATAATTATTGGTCAAATTATGCTAGTACTTTCCTGACAACCCTAACGTTCGAATTATGTTCTCTGCAAACAAAAGAATGTGCTTTAATTAACGTCAGAGTGCAAGTTCTGTAAGTTAAGTACTATTCCCTATTCTGTGGTAATACCTAAAGAGTTCGTTAACACAAAACCCTGATATTATGAACTTCACACTTCGAACAAACCTCCATAAAAACACATCCTATAAAATATCAAGAAAAAAAAACATAAGGCGGCTGTTTGCCTCTTGACCACAGAGAACAAATTTATATGCTGTTGAAAAAGAGTTTGTTAACAATTTCACCCTTATTATAATGATTTTAGAGACTTAATTATAATGTTATGCTTAATCAATAGTATTATGACGTTTTGATAAAATCAATATGTCATTCTAAAAGTTGGTCAGCGGTTTATCCGTTAATTAAAATCATTTTAAGGAAGGTATTCGTTAGTAGCAAATTATGTTAAGCATGTGCTTTTGTGTTTGTGTGGATATTAGAAAACCGTTGGTTAAAATGAGTTGTGTCATTCTCGTACTAGAATGATAATCGTTTTAGTCCTCGTTTAAGACAAACAAACGCAGACGCTGACGTCCAATACCGATACTGGTTTTAATATACCTACTCGTAGAATAATGTTAACTGTATTTAGGTTGTACCGTCAAGTGATTTTATGTGAATTTCTGTGTTAGGTATATTAATTTTGGACTTATTTAATCGTTACGGTTGAAAATTTCATATTTTACTGTTGTATTGTTTAAATGACAATGATTGAAGAAGAGTTTCCGTGAGATTTCTTCCCAGATTCTTACTCACAGCACGGAATAAGGAATAGTACTTACACACAGGCCCTATCTGTTGCTTTGCGGATCTGGCAGTAAATGTACATCTAGAATCATTCTTTTAATTTTAATTTTGACATTCATAAGTGTTTTTATAACCCAAATAAATAAACTTTTTGAGTCTTAAATATTTAACCATTGAAAATATTGGATGAAAACAGGCGTTACCTGGCGAAAATCCATGACAAAGTAATGGTAAGTAAGATGTTAAAAACTTTTTAAATTATAATAGCATTATTTTTTCGCAGAGTTAAAAGACAACAAAACGTCGACAATTGTTTCGCCTCTAAACGAGGCATTATCAAGACTGTCTCAAAGAGAACAGCAAAATTTGTAGCCAGAACATATTTGCTTATAAGTAAGAGTGTGCAAATATCGCTAGCGCGATGTAGGATTTTTCACAATAACTAACGCGGGTAGAAACCGCAAATCATGCTAACGAAATTCAAAATAGGTATTCACCGATACAAGAAATTATCTTTTTTATTTGTTACATAGAAACGCAAAGTGACAAATACAAACCAACAAACAACTACTGTGTCTGTCTGTTCACAAGGAGATGTATGAAAATCTATTTTCATACATTCTCCAAAAATCTATTTTTATCGATATGTCTTGCTGTCTATATGTAAACGCTAAACTTTAAAGTTAGGTATATTTCTATATAGGCTCTAAGCTCAACTTGAGACATGTGTTTCATCAAAAATGGATGACAAGAATAAAGGTATCGTTATAAAAGCTAGTCAACAATATAATATATCACTATACCGCATGTACCTATTCAATTTGTAAGAATGCCAATTTGTCTTACTGTACATTTACACTGACTGATTTATTTCGATTCGATTCAATTGATTTCTAATGTACCTACTATGATAGACAGTCAACTCTTTTAAGTAGATACATATTGAAACGCTAAAATAAAAAATACTTTATACAAATACTTACGAATTCACTTTGCGATATGCCTATTCGATTTTACGATGATCGATAAAGCACGTCACCAACTGGAGGGCTCTTATAGTTCTCATTATCAACGTCACGCGCACTACTCGAGTGGCGCTGTTGTGCCAACATGTCTACCATTCTGGCGGGAAAATGGGACATGTACAGAAAATTCAAGTACCCACTATAAAATTATGAAACAGATTTTTCAACCATCTTTATAGTGGTGTTTTATTTTTTGTATAAATAATGAATCGCTATTTGCATGTAAGTATATGCAGGTACCTAGTGTACCTACCTACCTACCTACAAAAAATCGAATTTACCACGCGGACGAAGTCGCGGGCGACCACTAGTATCATATAATGACACTTACATGTTCATGCAGAATATCACCTAAATATTCAAATTACAACAATATACGGGATATTATGGCATCCTACCTTCTATACTAGATACAATTTTCATATTTTAAGTACAATCGATATAGGCGTAAGAAAACCATTTAATTTGCGAAGAAAGTAACGTGTGTATGTATAGTGATACTATTATGGTCGTTGACATTGCTATTGGAATTATCTGGATATTTACCATGTAACGTTGGATTGAGTTGCATAACCCTCAGATACTCTCGACAGAACGCCACTAAATTGGTTAGTAAAGCGATTGAAATCAAAAACTACAATAATTTCAATTTGAGGATGGGTTTCAATGCCAAACCGTCTGGCGAAAAAAACCGGGACAAAAGTAAAACAAAACCGCAAGTGGATACAGTAAAGCAGTGTGTGTCGTGATCGTGAACAAGTTCGAGTGTGTAGTGAGACCAGTGGTAGTGATGTTACGCGCAGTAAACGGACTCGAAGGAGGGTAGATACAAATATTATCCCTAAAAACTTTTTCAACATCCACCGCCAGTACTCCAGTTCTTCCGTGATCATGGCGCTTGCAACAGTGCTGAAATATCGGAAATCCGATAATTCCAGTAGTAATATATAGTAACACTGTTAAGAAGTAGTTAAGTTTTTTATCCCTCGCCCCATTCAGCCTAACGCTATTATTAATTGGGTCGACAAGTCAACAGAACCTGAATTCACCTCAATGAGTGCCCCGCATTTCGACGATATAAAGAATAATCCAAACCAACCCTGACTGACGACCCGGCGCCCATAAACACATACTTCTCCCTCTAACTCGGGAGTTGACGACGTGACGGAAAAGGATAGATGGAATTTTGATAGTGAGTCTTCTATTCATTAGTCGTGATTATGGTACGGGATGAATTGACATCTGCGACATCAGGGAAGGCGCTCAGATTTCCCTGCTGAGGTTTCGGCAAAAATTTAGAGTGAGTGAATTCTATGAAATTGTATAACGTCTGGGACTCAACGAAAACGTACTTAAGTACCTTCATTTTCTTACAAGTTAAGCTATGTTCAAAGGAGAGCAAAACGTTTTTAAAAAGCTTTTTAAGTGGACTTACGTAATATTTAAAATTGAAAAAAAATTTTAATTACAGGTTACAATTGGATTCGCAATAGGCGATGTGCTGGGCCGTAAAAGAAAGGAACCTAGCTCACCTAGTGCTGTACTAGCCATCCTCATAGCTTGGGTGTCGTCTGGAGAACCTTGAGTGATCTTCCTCTTCCGCGGCCTCGCTTTTTGACTGGGCCCTCCATTGTAGTATTGAGACGGAGAATCCCCTTCGCTATGCTGATCTTGACACCTGGGTATAAAACTGTCAATTAATTTCATTCGGGAAATATTTATGTTTTTATTGACTATTCTCAGATATTGTTTTAAGAATCTATACGCGAATGTTTTTAAGCCTATTAGTTTAAGGTTAGGTTTAATTGGCGATTCGGGAGCGAATTTTTTGAATTCAGTAATATTAATCACAAATAGTTCTAGATATTAATTAGTAAGTATTTATGTCATATCTAGTATCGCACTAATTGACTTATTTGTTTAACGAATCACATGTTTAGCGGTTTATACCAAAATTGAACCTTTCGTAGACTTAATTAACCTGCATAATTCAACCAGGTGCATTAACACAACCAAATAGTGTACCTTATTCACCCAGGTGCATTAACACAACCAAATAGTGTAGCTTATTCACCCAGGTGCATTAAGTACACTTATTTAGCATCTTTAATTCACCTAGGTTGGTCATCCATGTATGTAATTAAAACTATTGCTGGCCACTTATAAATCCTTATCTTAATGATACCTAGTCTATTGACAATGACACTGCCACGGGGCGTTATGTTCTAATAAAAAATCTCGGACATAACAATTTTATAAATTATCTGTGTCAGAAAACGATGTATGACATTTCTTTCCCCCGTACTCCCCTCACTCCTCCCCTTTACGGCCTTTTTGACGTTACGGTCTTTCCGACTACTTCCGAGTCCTTCATAGTCCTTCATGGCGGCCGGCCATTGCTATTTATGCTGTTGATAGTCGTGGTTACGTTGATTAATTCCGTACCTACACTTCAAGTCCACATAAGCAGTGATATTTAATCCTCAGATTTTCGAATGCATCAAGAAAGAGGTAATTGTAATGAATAATTTTATTCAATAATAGTAACCAGTACTAGTAAGTCAAGTATAATAATATAATTTACTAAATTTTGTTAATTTAATTAATCTTTGTATATTGCTTCTTCTTCTTCATTGTATCACTGCTGAGAGGATCATGACCACACACATATTACTCTTCCTAAAATTGGCGCGATTTTCCATGGTGTGTGTGGACTGTTTTGTAGAAACTGTATATTGCACACTCTTACCTATATTAATTAAACATTTCTTTTCAGGTGTCCACTTTGACTAATAACAAAAAATACTGCAGCATCATTTTTGATGAAATGTCTCTGGAATCTGGATTGACATTTAATGCGAATCAAGATAAGATCTATGGGTTTGCTCACCTATTACAGAGAACCCCAGATTATGCTGATCATGCATTAGTTTTTATTATTAAGGGAGCAGTATTTAAATGTCAGCAAGTAATTGTGCAGGTGCAACAAAAGGACCTGAGCTGAAAAATATTTTAAAATCTATTGTAAAAGCTGTAGGAGAAACAGGGCTTATTCCAGTTGCATTAATATCAGACCAAGGAACTTCTTTTCAATCAGCCTTGAAGAGATTACAGGAAGAGACAAGAAGAGAGCAAATCCTATCTGTAAATCATACAGGTAATAAGTTTTTAAGATTATAGAATGGGTTCTTGATTGCGGTATGTGTCTACAAAATCAGTGTAATAATTTGTTTTTAACTTTTTATTTCAGATGAAACAATAAGGATTCAGCAGTTTTCATTAAGTGTAATATACGACCCACCGCATCTTATTAAGGGGATAAGAAATAACTTTCTTACAAAAGATATCTCTTTTGGTGGCAAAAGAGCCAAATGGTCTGATATTGTTGAGGTTTACAAGACAGACTGTGAACATGCAGAATCGAGACTTCTCCACAAACTGAATGATGAGCATATACTTCCAGAAAAAATGAAGGTTTGTCATATAATAATAATCATGTCCTCCTGACTGAATTTAGGTCATAGAGGCCAACCTCAACGGAGATTAGCCAACTACGCAGAAAATATTATAGTGGACCAGTGTGTGCGCTGCCACAGGTGCACTCTCTATTCACTCACACTCATAGTCCGATGGGACCGGACTGGGCAATCCGACCGGAGAGAGATCATGCGCAGAGCTAACGACTTTACGTGCTTTCCGAGGCACGGAGCGAGTGATCATTCATTAATAATACGCACATAACTTGTCATATTTATAATAAGCACATAACTTGTCACATTACGTAATTAATTTATAATACGTACATACGTCAGAGGTGCGCGCCTTAGGTTTGAACCTGAGAGCTCTGACTCGCCAGTCAATGGTCATACCACTAGGCTATCACGCCCAAACACGTTCTGTTTGTCAAATATCGTTAATATTATGATTTGCATCCTCCTTTATTATTTAATTCATTTTGTCTAATTAATTATATTATTAGCAGGTAAAAGATGTTGTCTAATCAATATATTATTTGCATTACAGGTAAAAAATTGTGTCCAGGTGTTAAGCAGCACAATGGCATGAGCTTTGTTGTACACCTCTTCATTTGGTGGGTACTAAACAAATATAATGGTGAAATAATTATATTCTTTGGATTCGAGTCTTTATATTATGGCTAGAAGTGACCCAATAACATATGTGGTAAAATGGATGTTAGTGTTTAAATAAAATAGATTTGATATTGTCCAACGATAGTATAAAGATGAATTTTATGATATTATTATTATTAGGTTCAAAATTTTGTAGAATTAAATTGTTATAATATTATTGTTAAAGTTACAAACGTTTCATTCATTGTTACAGCACAATATCGTGATGGGAGAGCTGTGAGTGATACACTAAAGAATACTGCAGAAGTGATATCATTTCTGGACTATCTGTTCGACAGTGTGAATGGTGTGTGTACCTTTAATAAAAAAAATAAGGGTAAACTGTTACGAACAGCAGTAACATCAAAATCCACCCATGTGGAATTCTGGAGAGGTGCTATTTTAAAATTAGACAATTTAAAATTTCTAGACAATCGTAATCGCGAAATAGTCGTGCCAAGCATAAAAAATTGGCAGACTACCTTAAGAAGTTTTTTGCGGCAATTTTTCGCAGAAAAAAACGTAAAAATCATACGCCCAAGGTTTTTTAATTCTGACACTATCGAAAATTTCTTCGGGCAGGTACGAGCGTACAATTACAGAAGTAACAATCCAAATTGCCATACTTTCACAACCACAATAAAATCTTTGATTATTACAGGATTTATAAAATTTCATAGGAATACATTTAATTGTGAGGATGACAGAACAAATAATTAAAATTAAATCATTATTTAGTGAAAACACTAATACGCAAAATAAAATTCATAAGAATTGTGATTTTCTTGTGGAAGAATCATACTGTGATGCTAATTTTATGTTGGAGGCAAGACGTGAGTGGCTAAATATACAGTCTCGGGCTTATACTGCTGGATGGGTTATAAGAAAAGTATTAAAGAAAATGAATAACTGCAAATACTGCCAAAACACTGTTACAGTGGACGAAGCGTCAGAGCTGCATAAGTGGGTTTCCCAAAGAGTATACAATTCAGTTAAAAATAAAAAACTCACTTATGCTTCTGAACAATTTATTATATTATTCGGAGAAATTTTAAAAACAACTACCTAATACTTTTCTGCAAGTAAATGCCCACAAAGAGTGTATAGCCCAACAAAAGCTCATAAGATTTGAATATATTCAATGTGAGGCGCACAATAATTTAGCCGTTACCACGTTTTGCCAAATCGCAATAAAGTTGGCTATATTTAACTGTGTGTAACATAATTAACAAAATTTTAAAAGGGACAGTTTTATTTAGACTTAATACCACTAGGGAAAATTTGCCAGAAATGTTCAGGAAGGCATTAATAAATATATAAAAAGGATGAAAAATAAAAATAAATGAATGAATAAAAGTTGTTTTTTTTTATTTTCGTTTACCTATACACTATTCATTTTATTCAAGAGATCACAGTAATATTCCGTGATCTCTTGAATAAGATTTACACTCCAAATATACTACGAGCGGCTGATAAAAAACTGGCTGTATGTCAAATTTCTTTGCCTTTTCTAGCACTCTCCTGTTCAGAAATTAAAAAATATAAAATGTCACGCATCGTTTTCAGTTGGCCAATCAGAAAACAGACGCTACGTCCTACGGTAGTTGTATGGCACATGTCTATCTGATACGTAGTATCTCTATTAGATCTGTGGTCACTGCATATGTGCGTCAAATAGAGAATAATAATAACATAAACGCATATTACATTAAAATAATTTTAAAATGTTAAAATTTATTCATAGAGGACGTGGGGTGACTTGTAAATAAATATAATGATAAGTTGTACTATAGAAAAAAAAATATAAGTAAATCAAATGCAGAGTGGTGGCGATGCTGCAAAAATAAAAGAAAATTTAAAATGTAATGGATCTATTACGATAAAGGTAAAGGTGATGTTTATGTTTTGTTTATGTTTTTTTTTTATATTTTGTTGATACCTGTAGATGGAGATGTTAGACCTGCCAGACATTAACTGTTTTGGGATCTCGGTCTGATTTTAGAGATGAGCTTTAGAATTTTGATATTTATGTTGATTTTTTTTTAAATAACATGTTGTTTTAGGGGCTAAATAATATAACACATAATTGTTACAGAATGAAGTGATTATAAAACAAGTATCTCATAAAGTTGACTGTAAAACTAACGTAGCTAAGATTGCGTGGCTGGAAAAATTAGAAACGTGTAAAGAAAACGTCGCAAAAACCGATCTACCAATTTCGGAACTGTACCAAAATGCTGTAAGCTCTTACAAAGACACCGATACAGTCTCGTCCAACCAGCACCAGACTTTGATGCTATCAAATCAGGACTATTTCGAAAAATAAATAAGAGCTTGGGAATACCGAAAATGATTCATGATAATGTTGCCTATATTGTCATTTCTAATAAGTTTGACGATTTCTTACTAGCCGACTATAATTGTGATGGTGACAGAATCATTTTATTCTGTTCTATTGAAAGTAGATTGAAGATGAGACAGCTGAAGCACTTTTTCGGAGATGGTACTTTTAAAGTATGGCCCAGATCATTCTGCCAGATTTATTCAATACACGGGGATTGTGGCAGTGATATTCGGAATACCAATATTACACCTCTTATTTACGCATTGATGTCACATAAAGATTATAACTCCTACAGTATTATGTTCAAAATGATAATCTCATAAATTTCTGAAGATTGGAAACCCATGCAATTTACTTGCGATTATGAATATAATATAATGAAAGCTATTTCATCATTGTTTCCCGATTGTATCGTGAAGGTCTGCTATTATCACTTTCGTGAAAGCTTAAGACGAAAAGGTAAATCTTTGAAAATAGATAAGTCTAAAAATAATCGCCGATGTATTAACTTGTGCTCTAACTTGGCATTACTACCAGAACAGCAAATTATTGAAGGATGGAATTATATTGTACAACAATACGCAAATCGTAAGGAAGTACAATCCTTTCTCAATTATTTTAAGACCTACTGGATGAAATCCGGCTTTGTAAAGAAGTGGTGTGTCTTTGGCGAACGACACCGAACAAATAATTATATTGAGGGCTGGCACCTTTTGTTAAATAACCGCTTTCCACGAAACAATCAAAATTTACTACAGGTACTAAATGCATTCAAAAGAGATGCAAATATGATACGCAATCCTAGAAAACGCAGGCAGACTAGTCAGATTAACGATGAAATCATCCAAGAGGCTCAGAGTTTATTTGACGAACGCATTACAGTAGGACATTTTTTTAGAGATGTTGCGTTAAAGAAATCCGTTAATTACCAGTGTTAATGGAAATAATTTATATTAAAATAGGTTACATAAATTTTATCCGACTATATTATTTTGTTAGGTCATTAAAGCAGCAGTCTCAATTTGTAGAAAAGATGCTAGAACGAATAAGTGTACTTAATTCACCTTGGTGAATAAGCTACACTATTTGGTTGTGTTAATGCACCTGGGTGAATTATGCAGGTGAATTAAGTCTACGAAAGGAAATTGAAATATTGCTGAAAGAGAAAGTTATTGTAATTTTGTACCTACATACACACAATCGATCTTATATCCTCGAGGGGGTAGGCAGACACTAACACATTTTGCCTGTAGTTTTGTTGTTTTAGCACCAAAGGAATACAGTGGAAAAACAATTACCATTCTGTATTTTAACCAATTTACAAAAAAGGAAGAGGTTCTCAATTCGACTGCATGTTTTTTTATGTTTGTTAATTCATATTTTTGGACCGGGTGAAACGATTTTGATATTTTTTAAATTGAAAGCTACTACTTTCAAAGTGGTCCTATTTCAATTTGGACCCATTCCAAATATTATTTAGTCCCATTTCGGTAATTTGAAGTCAGTGTTTGTGTCAATTTTTGACGTGCTTTTTTGTATCTAAAGTTTAACAGCCAGCACTCTTCTACCGGGCGCTACTGGCAATTCTCTGTGTGCTCACCAGAGGCGCTCGGCAATGGACGTAGGAGCGTCAAAATAAGCTAGCTAGTTAGCTACATCAACCTATTATTTACTACTACTACTTACTAGGTATCTGAAGTCCGCGAGGGATTCCAAGAAAAAGTTAATGAGTTCATGAAACTGCAAATAGTGTTGATATATCTATTAATATCAACAATATTTACAGATTCATTAAGTAACTATTTGTATTTTGCTTGGAATCCTATCGTAATATCATTCACCGAATATCCGCCTACTACGACTATACGCTGTAGAACATTGACTTTGAACAGATTTCTTCTTCCTACTAATGATTAGTACGATAGTTTAATATTTTTAATAGGTACATTAGTATTTATATTGTAATTACTAATGTAAATAAATACTTATATATTATAAAGGATGATGTATACGATGCTGCTGCATCGGATGAAGGCTTCAATCGGCGTAAATATACTAACCTAGCAGGTGATTTCACTGATTACATATTTGAGCCGTTTGGGGTTAAGACACTGGGTGGTTTGAGATCACGGGATCCGAGCACTCGCCGCCTTTTTGGATTCATTGCTAAACGCTTAATCGATGCATCTCACGACCAGAAGGTTGGCTATCTTCTGGCCCAAAGCATAAGTATCGCCATCCAATGTGGCAACAAAGCCAGCATTCTGGGAACCTTCCCAGTCAGCAATGACGCAGAAGATCTTTTAAACGATATTTTGTTGTGTAAATATTTAAGTCCCTACATAATTATGTACGAGTATATTGTAAATCTGATTGTAAATAAAATATATATATATAAGTAATTAAGGATACGAAAATAATTTTCTATGTATATATTTTTTTATATTAGATAAGTACCTACCTAGTAACTAAATTACCAATAACAATCCATATCTACTCGTACCTCACCTGCCCGCGGTGCGCCTGCTGTACGAGGCTACATCGCGTTTGTATTTTAAATCACTGTTTGTTCACAAACGTATATTAAGTAGGGCATATTGTATATTAGCTGTCCCAGCGAACTTCATACTTTTAGATCTTCCCTGAACTTTTACGAATATTTCAAGACCAAAATTAACCAAATCGGCCCAGCTGATCTCGACTTTTAGCGAGACAAATGAACGGCAATTAATTTTTCGAGAAAGATAATAAAACAAAAGAACTCACCTATAAAAGTTGTTCGTATCTTCATCACAGTATTCATCAAGGCAGGCGATGTTGTAGTGCGGCCTGCAGTACACCAACCCTTCTCTCATACCGAACACGTCCCCCTTGGATAGTTGGGTTCCACATGCCGAGCATGTGAAGCAAGTCAAGTGGTAGACAAGATCTCGAGCTCTCATCACAAGCTCGTTGGCTGTGATACCATTACCACAACGGGCACATCGCTTTACGCAAAACAGTCTGTAACAAAGAGACAAGAACTTTTTGCTGTGGCAGTTGAGTGTGAAACAGATATACGTAGATAAGATGCTTAATTATGGAATATACCTACATATTGGATAATAAGGTATGAAGAGTAAGATACAATAGTATGGAATCAACACTAGCTAAGGTGTTAGAATAACAAAATGTACAAGATTTGCACACTTAAACTCTTAAAATGTTTACCTATTCCCATGAGTATAATATAATCAACCAACAAATGTAATCTAAACTTATCATTGATCAACAAAGTATTTACAAACATAATAAGCTGATCGGAATCCACCATTTTGATATTTACTACTTGTCGCTACTAACTAGACAAACCCTTAGCGATAATCAATCAATGGCCTATCACAAATATATTGACGCACCCCATGAATCAACAATTATAGCATATGTCCAGAACTAGAAGGGTGCACTGGGGTAAATTATATCTGAGGATACAATACAAATGTTTTGACAGTTGTTGAAGGTGTCAATCGTCAAGGATTATGGAGTGTGGAGTAAACTCATTACCTTACTCTATGGTGTACTCCATTAGGTACAACCTCAAGTCAAATTAGAATCCGTCTACTTAGGTAGTAACTACAGAAAAGAAATCAAAAGATAATATGTTAAATGAATCGAAAGAGGTTTAAGAAATTCGAATTTATTTAAAAAAATAATAGTTATGAAGAATAGGAACGAATCTTCGTTAATCTTAAAAAAAACTAAAACCAGTCTCAATAAATCTAGTTCAAAATGCTATCAATAGCTCAAGACAAAACCTATGCCGTTGATTTCATAAGAAAAGGTTATTCCAAACCACTATTATTCTACAAGCAAGTTGCTCATTTATGTTTAGGTATTTAGACATAACGTTTACTTTAAGTTGACTCACTATTTCACATTGTTATGGCTCACATAATTTTTAGTGGGTCAGTCACTAATTGGACACGAAGAACTCGACACACGTGTGCTCAGTTGGCGAAAATCAACTATAGAACATCGTATTCTTTCGTCATCTGGACACACCAATATTGTTACGCGTGTCCAGATAGCGAAACTTAAATTAATCACATTTTAGTTGAACTGGACACACTTTCTCATTTTACCCGAATTCGTGACAAAGTATAGTCGCATACGACAGACATACATACTAAAAACTAAAAAAACAGTATTGCATCTACTTCCCATGTACCAACAGAAACCGCTCGTTTACAATTTATTAATACCTACATATTATGGATTCAATAAGAGAGAGATGGCGAGAGAGGGAAAAAGAGAGAGTGTGTAAGTAAGGTGGTCTTTCTGATTTGTTGTAGTATTTTCTTTTTAGGTTGCTAATACAGTTTTTGATTTAAGTATTCGTTTGCGAGATATTCAACTTTATAGCATTTTTTTTGGATAAACAGAGTGCCCCCCCCTGTAAAATCTAAACGGATGGCTCAAAAAAGCTGAAAATTTTTATGATGGTAGTCCATGTAATGAACTTTCAACGTAAACTATAACGGTTTTTTAGTTAATTCTGCACCTACGTGAATTGCCTCTGGGTAGTACTACCTAAATGGGATGTAATGTATAATGTATGTAATGATCGAGACTAGAAGGTTCTCGCCGCGATTATGAATGATTTCATGTGAACAATCATGATATTTTAGCACAATCGCAAGTGCAATATTCAATCTAAGCCAAATACCTTTATAGCGAGTAGGCTGGCAGACTAAAAGAAGCACCACCTATGACGTCATATCATACGAGAAGGCGGTTTTAGTCCCTTCTACAAGCTTCTACCAGTTTCTACCTGCGCATACGCCATAAGCCACACTTCCTTATAATTGAACTCTCCAATTAGGTGCAAGCGAGGAATTATACTCGTTCTTTGTTTAGATTCACGCCCATCTAAACCTGTCTGTGTCAAGCCGAGGATATCCTTGTATGATATAAATACGAATACATTTCGATAATAAAATCAATCACATACTGTTACTACGATCGGTTCAATACCTCCCAACTAACACTTCACCTTAATATTAAGTTTTCCCTTTTTTGAAATAATTCTAGTCCGAGACGCCCAGGACTTTAATTGGCTGTGCCACAGCGGCTGGCATGTAAGATTTTGTTGCCTTTCATTAACATTTCCTTGCAAGGCAACGGGTTTCAATTTTTTTACAAAATTACAATATTGCTGTTACTTTTTATTAAATCCATTCGGCCATTTTGGACGTAACCAAAATGGCCGAATATGTGCGCCCGGTGACGGCAATAGGCTTGCCCCTTATTATGTGCGACTAAAAATACTGGCAAATTGTGGGTGGGTGTCGCCTCTGCCTACCCGAGAATTTTATTACAAGACACATATCACGCCTACGTGATATGTGTCTTGTAATAAAATATAATAATTGTCGTATTGGTTTTATTTCTAAAGTCAAAATTGGGACACGTTTGTCAGTTTTTAATTCTAAATTCGATGGTTGAAACGATTCTCAACCTGACTGTACCATTTTTTTTTGCAAAAATCCTATGTGTGTCCAGTTGACGACAACTTAAAAGTTATTTATTTAAGTTTCGCTATCTGGACATACGCAATAATCTTGGTGTGTCCAGATGGCGAAAGAATATGATGTTCTATAGTTGATTTTCGCCAACTGACCACACGTGTGTCGAGTTCTTCGTGTCCAGTTAGTGGCTAACCTTTTTTAGTACAATAAAAGCGAATTCAACGAAACACGTTGACCTTATCATTCAGTATCAAGTACTCACTATTAATTTTATCATCCCTAACATCCCAAAGTGTTGGAAACAAACCCAACAATTATATCTAAGTTAATTTAATTAATATTCTGACGGCCGTGAGACTTACATGATATTTAGTTTATAGTTTTAGTTTAGAAGGACTGAGAGAATCTAGACGATCTTTCTAGAAATTAATATACAGTGTAATCTGGCTCGCTTGTTACTGTCGTCGACTTTTATCAAAGTCGTATTATGTCTTCCAAGTATTCGGAATGAGGAAGCTTCAATTGCTTTAAGAATATTAATTAGATAAAGTTCTATGATCGTAAGCTCCTACTGAGAATTTAGTATTCGTTGAAAACTCAAGGTACCGGACAGAAACTTCAAATTATTATTATCGACACAACAAATAGTAAGCTTAATTCCTAAAAAATAACACCACTCGTGGTGAATGTGAACACGCATATGGTTTGGACTTTGAGTGACGGCTACTCCCTAATTGCTGTGCTGTCCAGAGAACTAGGTACATACCCCAACTTGTCCAAAACCGACCAAATATTATCTCAACATGTACATCTAAGTAATTTTATTGTTTTACCTTACAGGAAATTTAATTGTTTGCGTTTTGTCTATACCTAGTCACTATGTAATTGATGCTTTACTTTGTGGTTAGTCACGTAATGTAGTCAAAACGAAGTTAAATTTATTATTCGAAGGAATTAGAGCAAAAAAAAACGCAACATTGTTTTCTTAAAAATTTTGAAAACTTCGCGCAGCATTCGCTGATGCTAGTATTGTTTTTTCGTCACTCGCAATGCAGAATTAGTTTAAAAACACCCTTGTTACTGAAGTTATTAAACACAATAACTGTATAGTGATAACCTATACTTAAATATTAAAAACTTTTTAATGAAATCAATCTCTTACCTGTAGTAGTCTTCTTTACAGTAAATATTTCCATCTCTTGAAAAACAGGTAAGTTCTGTATCCAAAGGAAGGCGACATTCACAGCAACGCAGGCAAGTACCGTGCCATTGTCGATCCACGGCTAGCAGATAGTATCTACACATATATAATAAAAAAAGTAAATTGTAATGTCCTGTCCTAGATTCTTAGATAGATTCAATAAGATGAACTCTTAGAATTCTGTTAAAGTATGTTCTTGTTCAGATATTATTATTTACCCAGTTCCCCAGCTACACAGGCAACTAACATTGTTTCATTTTTATACCTCTGTCTCCTTTAGGTAAGTTAAGGCTATCTAGGGAGTGTATGAATGATGTTTGTTTTAGGGGTGGGTTACTGATGCGTAGAGAAAAAAAAACTGATTTTTTGTCGGGCACAGTGATAAAAATGTGCCAAATTATAAGCGTAAACAGACTGTAAAGTTTGGCAGTAATTGGAGTTGATCTTCTGCCTCCGATTTGTAGTTGAAATTTTTAAAAACATGATTAAAAAGGTCTGAACAGTGTGGCAGAACAGTCACACTGATTAAAGTCAGTTATAAATAACAGTCGTAAATCGATGGAAATATGTTTATTAAAAAGAAAATAAACTTTCGAATAACTATATAAACACATAAAATGAAAAAAATAAGCATTACAGTGAAGGCTTAACTAGTGACAAAATCTTTCATACAGTAAAATTTTGGCATTGATTTTCTGGTGTATCTCTATTTGGGTTTTGACGAACCCATCTCGTTTTTTTTGAACATAGAGTAGTAGAAGCTTCAGGCATTGCTTTGACTGCTCTTTATACGGTTTATGTAAGACAAGGGAGACGTAATAAATGTAATTCTCCTCTTCTTTTTGATCAATAAGTAATCGGAGACTTTCTTCGGTTAAAGTGTTTAAAATAAGTAGCTCTATGATGGTTCTATGCAAATACAGAAAGTTTTATTATCCAAAATATATTTGATACATTAAAGTTTAGCTTTAGTAACTGAAACTGACGCAATCTTATGCGTTTAATACTTGGCTAGTTCAGTAGTTTCAGTTTTAAAATTCGACGAGTAGCCAATTCACGAAGGCTGTGGACCTTTTAAAAGTGCAAGCAAAGCACTCTGGGTGCACAAAATAACAGCTTCGTGTAATAGCTGTGTCGATAGCAGCTTAGCGGATGGTAAATACTTGTGAGTTTAGTGAGCTTAAACAAGTGTCGTAGTCCATCTTTACAGCCTGGATCTGTTTTTATTGAAACTTTGACAATTTTATGTTGCCAGGGTGGGAGTCTCTACTAAAACATACAGGCGGAGTATCCCGTTAGCAAAAGTTAGTCATCGTTAATGAGACATTTTGCCTGGTAATTGTTTGCGTAAAGCGATTTAGCGCTTGGAAATCTCCTTGTCGAAATTGCTTCGATTATTCTGTATAAGTATTTCTGGTCTGTAATATTCAACGGTAACTTCTAGTAAGTTGGACGAAATGGGTTAAAACTGTAGTTATTCAACCTATTTCATGAACGAAGTTTTCGAGTTCTTTGCCAAGTTTCCCAGAAAATGATAATGGGCCAAAAATTCTAACCGAGCGTCACTTTGTCTCAATATTGCCCCACCCCCCTCCTTGACCCTGTCCTTGTTCTTACATACCCGTGCGATACACACATATGATTAGTCGTCACTAAAAGCTTTTTCGTATAAAATTACATCTTAAAAACTTGCAAAACGTATCGGAAATTCGACGTCAAAAATCTACTTTTACAAATTTGGTATTGCGACCCGGAGGCAATTAGGTAGACTTAAAATTATGGATTGAAACTTTTGGAATGAATTGACTGAAGCATTTAGCATTGCTAAGCCTGTTAGATAATCGAAAAAGAAAATTTTGACCCCCACTATTATAGGTAGTTTTATGTACCTGCATACTCAGATGATTTGTGTCTAAGTCAAATTCACCTACTAATTGCTTAGTACACCCGACTCTTATGTATAGGTAACAACATATTAAAATATGGATTTTGGATTCAAAATTCTATAAGTAACATATTTTTATTGATGGTAGCCTCTATATAATATATAATTTAATGATAAATAAATTAATGAATAAATATTTTTGGACATTCTTTTTTCCCAAAAAGCCCAAATTATGCTAATAAAAGCAATAAGCATGTGCTATGGGATCTAGACGACTGATTAGATTAGATATATATTACTTACATAATACATACGAGTACAATAAAATTACACACAGAAAAAACTCAAACTCCGACACAAACATTTGTAGATTTGTGTGATCTACAGATGTTTGTAATGGAGTTTGATGCAACGCAGAAATTCTGGGATCTTTTTCTGTGTTTAAACATCCAGGAGTTTGAGTGTTAGTTTCAGTTATCAAGGTCAACCAAATTTAGATTCAGGAAATCTCACCGGTCTTGTATTCTTCCCCCGCACCCGGCACATTCGTCGGGAGTGGCGGGGGAATCCTCCGAGCTCTCTCGTTCCTTCAACATGTTATCTGATTCCGTTCTAGAGACAGAATCAGACTCTCTATCTCAGTCAACAGAGTTCATATCAGCTGATATGGTACAATCGATGCTGCCCTCCGAGACGTTCATATTAGGCAGCTTTCCGGACGATCGAAAACGGGATTCTTCTGATGGGATCTGTGAACAAAAACTTTGTTTAATTCAAATGTAAGTTTTTGTTCCGGATTATGTTTTTCACTGTCTGTAAGTCTGTCTGTCTATTTGTTTCGGCTAATCTCGAAAACAGCTTGACCGATTTTAACGGGACTACATTTACCCAGTGAATGTGTTCCCGTGGCGTTGGCAACTAATATAAAAAAATATCATTTAAATGTTATTCATTGTAAGCAAGGAGTGTGTGTGTAAAGTTTCATGCAATTCGGTTGATAAATCGGTTGTAGAGGTACAGACGAAAGAAATTCTCCCCAGTCTGCAAGTTGAAACGGAGACTTCGGTCGCTTCGCTCCCTCAGTCAATAATCAATAATCCAAACCACTGAACTAAGTTTTCCACCAGACCGATGCGAGCGACAGACGAACTAAATATTAAAATATGTGAAAAGAAAATTGTGTACCATAGCAGTGAATTTAAAAAGTCGCTTATCCAATGACAACTGTACCTAAATATAAACGAAGAATAAAAAGAAAAAGGTAGATAAAAACTAAAATGTAATATATTTACTTTCAAGATAGTATATTTATGTTTCCAGTTGTAAATTACAGTATCATACAGTTTAATAATAGAAAGGGCTTTTTATAATGAATGACACCGACAGACACAAGTCTCATCTTTATACTGAAAGGAGTAGATAAAGGCGCTTATTATGCCCACATTTTGCCTATTCCTTAACCCCTACGTAACGTAAAGGTGGCGAGCCTATTGCCGTCTCCGGGAGTACTTAGTTTTCCGGAGCATCCTAAGTTTGTCAGGAGGTACACCGCGGGCATGTGAGGATGACTTGGGATGTTGGTAGGGCCCCTTAGCACCTTTTTGATAGATGTGCGATTCTATAAGGAGCCTTATTGTAAGATTGTCATGTTCTGTCTTTAAAAACAGCTAAATGGAATGACTTAAATTTTGCTGCTCATTTTGAAAGTGGAAGATGTGGATCATATTTACTTTAAGGACACAGTGGATACCTATGCCTCAGGTAGGTATCTCAGACACTGAGTGACAGCCACAATATCAATACCGGGTATAATAATAATTCCGTTTTAATCCCATAGCAAAAATCGATTCCGTTTTCTACCCACAATGATTGTAGCCAATATTTATGATTTGTGACTTGTTAAAGTGATTTATTTTAATACAAAAAATTTCAATTACGTTATTACAGACACTTGTCTGTAATAACGAAAATTTTAAGTATATATAATTGGTCACTACTTAGTGAACAGTGAAAGGTATCGTAAGCATTAGCGCCACATACTTCTTCAAATGATTTTTCTTATTCAAAGCAAGTGCTTTACCTCTTTTAAAAACAGCTTTGCGAAAATGAAAATAACAAGCTCGTGTCTTCGTTTCGGGTAAGACAACTTTTATTGCTTTTGAGACAATAAAATACGTTTTTGATCTGTATTATAACTAATTTTATTTTCAATTTACTCTTCAAGAACCATGTAAAATTATAAGTTAATCTTGTTTTTTTTTCTGTCTGTACCAATTAAGTGTTAAACTACAGTGGGAAGAAACAGGAACACTTTTCGGGTAGAATACGGAATAAAAGAATATTTTTAATCTCCTGGGTAGAAAACGGAACAACTTTTAGAATGAAAACGGAAAATATATTCGTGGGTTGAAAACGGACATAGCCGCTTTCGTTCCCTATGTATGCTTAGATCTTTAAAACTACGCAACGGATTTTTATGCAGTTTTCACCAATGGATAGAGTAGTTCTAGCGGAAGGTTTTTGTGTATATAATTTGTCAAGCGGGTGAAGCCGCGGACGTTCGCTAGTTATAAATAAACAATAATTGGAATTTTCTAACATATCGATGACAATAGAAACCTAACGCATGAAGTACAATATAATATTTGCCCTTAACGTAAATATGTAGGTATCTCCATTTTATTCATTTCGATATAATAATTACATTGCGGTGTATCTACTAATCTTGACGGTCGATGAGATGGGGCGCTCTAGAACGCAATAAATTTATAAGGGAGACATATGTTTGAATATTATGTAATATCATTGGTATATAACCACAGAGCAACGAATTTCGGATCTGCGGTACCGGTGTATAACCCATTCTCACTTCGTAATTTATTTAAAATAATGTTTATTTATAATCAGACCCTAAAAGTATGCCAGTAATTTTTACTGACTTATCAAAATAATTTGGGCATTAAAACTGTTTAGAACATACATACTAAAACAAAATAAATAAAACTTTAAACCGATGCCTTATTTCCATAGTTTCATTAAAATTTATGGTTGTAACTTGTAATTTCTAGACATTACCTAATTCATGTCGAGAATAATAAAGTTAATGTCAGTATTGCCCGGTTCTTTTCCTACAGGCTCTGCCTATTGTCAGGTTATTTTCTCACAGGCTCTGCATATTTTAACTAACCATATTATCCCATCCAATACTCTAGAAACTTAATAAAAAATAAGAAATAAATCAGTGCTCGTATCGCTGTTATGTCTAGTTTATATCGAGTTAAGTGGAACCCAAATAGCTTGGAACTTTGGCTGCCAAAGTTAGTAGGTACTTATGTAGTTTTAAGAAAAAGATATATCCTATACCTAACCTACTTTGCAGCTTTGCCCAACCACAAGACAAAGTGAGACCATAAATAAAACGAAATGAATTCATTATTCAAAATTATACAAAGACAGACCGGACTCGCATCACGAATGGAAATAAAAAGGCCTGTACCCATTGTCTTCAAAATATCCATAGGCATACCCTATTGTACTCGTATGTTGTTTCTGATTTGTGCAGCTCAATAATGATATGTAAAATGTAGATATTTAAATACAGAAGCGGTTTCCCATACATATGTATTATGTATTCCTTAGATGCAAAACTCGAGTACTTACTGCCTATTTGGGTTCCATTTAACTCGATGTAAACTAGACATTCATTATAAAATACATAACCACGATACGACCACTGATTTATTTTTATTTTTTATTTAAGTTTTCTAGAGTACTTTTTGGATTAGGTAGTCGTTGCTCCATCTCTGTCTGGACCGACCCGGGCGGGCGTCTTCTATTTTTCGGTATCCATGTACTAGCGACTCTCGCCCAACGGTCACAATTCATCCGGCTTACGTGGCCCGCCCACTCCCATTTTAGTTTCGCTGCCTTATTACCCACATCCACTATACCGGTCTTTGAACGCAGTTCGGTGTTTCGGACCTTGTCTATCCTTTTAATGTTTAGACCTTTGGCAAAAATTTTAATAATTAATCGATGATTTAATGTATATAGTTTTGAATCGATTTACCACTCTCATCCCCACTAAAAGTAGAAGAAGTTTTCAGTAAATTATGGTAGAACTCGAATTATAATTATATTTTTCAAAAATATTTTAAAATTTACCAACCTAATTTTAAAATCTCGCTCCCTATGCGTCAATTTGTATGTACGAGTATATAAAACCCGACTAAAGCGTTATCAGACTGAACGTTCCACTAACTAACCGACAATTAGTGGTTTTTTCTCACTGGCAATAAAACTGCAATCGGTGAACCGATAGGATTAATTGTTGCAAATAAAATGTTACAGCAGTATTTGATAAAGACAAATGATTCATTTGTACAACGGGTATTTTTAATAGATAGATATAGATCAGTCATCATTATCATCTCAGCCCATTTGACACAAGCCTCCCCCAAAAAGGAAGGAATTTGGCCTACATATATATCACGCTGGCCAGACGGTTTTGTGTCGAGTTTTCCTGCTCTAAATATACTTTGATAAACAGCTGGATTGCCAGTTTTTTAAACGAGCGCCGAGTGCGGGTCCTCTGCGATGGCCAGGCTTCTCGCTTCTTGCAAGTGAATGCCGGGGTACCGCAGGGGTCCGTACTGTCACCAACTCTCTTTCTTCTGCATATCAATGATATGCTTTCCCTCGGGAATATTCATTGCTATGCAGATGACAGTACATTGCACGGGAGTTACTCGGTTCGTCCGACGGCGGGGCGATCTGTGATAGAGGAGGAGAGACGACATCTCGTGGGTGATCTCGACCGAAACCTCGACAGTCTCGACATCTCCCAATGGGGTGCCGAGAACTTGGTCGAGTTCAATGCCCACAAAACACAGGCGTGTGCATTTACAGCGAAAAAATCCCCTTTCCTTCCCCTACCCACTCTTCAGAATGCAATATTACCAATGAAGGACAATCTAGACATCCTTGGCATAGACGTTCGTCGAGAGCTCAATAACACAAAATACATTGAGAGATGTATTGGGCTAGCTTCGCGGAAACTAGGAATACTGAACAAGGTAAAGCGATTCTTTACACCGCACCAGAGGTGTCTGCTGTACAAAACGCAGATTAGACCCTGCGTTGAATACTGCTCTCACCTCTGGGACGGCTCCGCGAAGTATTTGCTGGACGCACTCGACGCTATGCAGCGACGCGCTGTTCGCATTATAGACTGTCCGGAGGTAACGGGAAGCCTTGAGCCGCTAGCCCAGCGCCGAACAATTGCTTCCTTGGCCGCGTTCTACCGTATTTACCACGGTGAGTGTTCTGAAGAGCTCTTCAACCTGATCCCTTCCGATCCCGAACAACGCGTGCCGGCCAGAGATGTCACCCTCATACCGTGGAAACCCTCTTCGCGAGAACCGAGCGTTTTAAACGATCGTTTCTCTGCCGAACGATGGTGGCTTGGAACGCCCTGCCTGCGCACGTGTTTCCTCCAACATATAACCCTGGGCTCTTTAAGCGAAGCGTGAAGAGGCAGATTACTGGGTCGTCAAGTTGAGGGCCACTCTCTATAGTATTCCTGTGTACTGTGAGAGTCGCCCTCAATTGCCAGACGTCGCCTAAGCTTACCATCAGGCGGGTGGCGTCAATTTGTCGACATAAATATAAAAAAAAAAAAAAAAAAAAATGTGAAGCGATAACTATGTACCCCTTTTTACGAAAATTGCGCCTTCGGAGGAGTATAAAATTTCACACACTACATATTATAAAACAAAGTCCTCCACAGCGTCTGTCTGTCTGTCTGTGCAGGATAAATTTAAAATGGTTTTCACCAATGGATAGAGTGGTCCTTAAGGAAGGTTTTAGTATACATTTTGTCACGGGCGAAACTTTGGGCGGCCTTTAGTAGTTAAAAAAGAAAGAATATTTTTAAAAGAAATGGTCCAAATTCGACCACTATAAATAGTAATATTAAAAGTGCAATTCAATGGAAACGTTCGAGGAGCAAAGTAACGTACCGTTATACCGTACCTTTACTCGTGTTTCTATCGCGATTAAATCCCATTGCATTTCAGTTATGCAGTAATATCTAACATTTATGCTATCAAAGTCTAACCGAGCACTAGCAATTAAGCAGTTAACATTTCAGCTGAGTAATAGAACGGTGTTAGCTTATATAATTTCAACCGCATTGTGCGATAGTGAATTAGTAACGCTGTTTTACGCCGCATTTGAAGTGATTTTATAACTAGATTTACACGTAATTTCTTCAATGTTTGATTGATTACTATTTAAGTGATAAATTTGCTTTGGACGAAATTCTGTCATACTCCATTTGTTTAGGTATTTAACTATAAAATAATATAAGTTATAAAAAATATATAAGTACCGATTGAATTAAGAACCTCCTCCTTAAGTTGATTAAAATACTTGCCAAGTGCGAGTCGGACTCGCGCACGAAGGGTTCCATAGGTACAGGATTTTTTTTTGTTTGTACTCTATTTATTCAACTGTAACAATATACGTTACATTTATGTACTACAAATATTTACGAAATATATTTAAAAAAAATCCTCCGTGTCATTGCTGACTGTGTTCCCAGAATACTGGTTGTGTTATAATAATTATTGTTTCCAAACTTAGGAAGGAACATAAATAATATTCTGGGCATTTCCAGTCAACGATAAAGCGAAAGATTTTAATCAGGAATCTCTGTAAATTGGGTCCATATTGACTCACCTAAAGTTCTTTATCCGAAATTGTTCTTCCTAACGATTTGTAATCCGAATGATCACTCCTCCTAAAATTTTTCATCCTAAAGTTTTTATTCATACTATTTGTAGTGCTACCGTCGATGTTCATAACACTCATGTTTCCGAAAATTGTTATCAATAAAATCGTTAACATATAATATTAAAGCTCCTACTGTTTTTTATCCTAACGTTTTTATACCTTTTTCGTTTTCGATTCGTTTCTGGCACTTCGCCGGCCGCTACCGCGGCACGCTCGCTTCGCTCGCTCGGCTCGTGCGTTGTGTGGTCACAATTCTAACCTAACCTAAACCAAGAACTATAAATATGACCGATTCATTTCTGTAAAAGTCCGTAAAAGTTACGCAAAATTAATGTAAATAATACTGATTATTATTAATAAAAATAAATCTAAACAAAAAGGTATGACTTTCAATAATAGTGTAAAAGATGGTTATGTTGACAAAATATAGGAAAAGAAATAATAGTATAATAGATGTTTATTGCTACCGACATTATGAAGTTGAATGATTCGGAATTAAAACATTAGAGACAGAGTAGTTAGGAATTGTGATTGTTAGGATGAAAAATGTTAGGAAGAACATTTTCGGAGTTCCAATTTTCGGAGTTGAAAATTTAGGTGAACTTTGGCGCACCCCTGTAAATTACGTACTTACTTACTGGTCCTAAGTCCCCTAGATCGGGCAGAGGGCGTCCACAGTGCATCGCCACCGCGTTCGGTCTTGAGCTTCGCACTTTATCCAAGTCTTCCCTAATGCACTCACTTCTGCAGCAATAGTCCGCCGCCAGGTCTGTTTCGGGCGACCAACTCCACTTGCGGCGTTTGATTTGTTGGTCAATCGGAGTCTCACTGCAGCGCTCCCAGAGGTTCAAGTTGGAGATTTTCTCGGGCCAGTATATACCGAGAACCTGCGAAAGCATCGGTTGAAAACGACCTGCAACTGGCGCGTGATGTCCTTTGTGATCTTCCACGTCTCGCATCCGTACAACAATACGGTTTTTACATTGGACCGGAATATCTTGAGCTTAACTCTCCGTGTCAATTTACGTGATTGCCATACGGGGCGGAGTTATGCGAAGGTTGCTCGAGCTTTGGCGATCCTAGAAGCGATGTCCTCTTCAGTTCCTCCAGTCTCTGACACGACGCTTCCGAGGTATGTAAATTTGTGGAC
Organism: Nudaria mundana; assembly: GCA_963556515.1. NCBI lineage: Eukaryota > Metazoa > Arthropoda > Insecta > Lepidoptera > Erebidae > Nudaria > Nudaria mundana. The sequence continues at coordinate 14,030,559 of OY748286.1, read as the reverse complement.
TCGCTCCACAGCCTCTGTGTCAATAAGAAGCGGCAAAGAACTTGTCGCTCCACACCTCATCTCCTGGGTCTTCCGGGTGTTAATCTTTAGTCTCATCTTCTTAACCTCTCTCTGCAAGTCGTCCCATTCAGTCTGCATGTCAGCGCGAGTGTGGCGCAGCCGGCATAGGTCATCGGCATAATCCAGATCCTGCAAGGCGCTGGATAGTCCCCATTCTATGCCACGGCGCGTTGCAGATGTCGTGTGATGCATCACGCCATCAAGAGCGATGAGGAAAAGGAGAGGTGACAGAAGACACCTCTGGCGCACTCCTGCGTGTACTGGAACGTCCTCCGAGACAAGGCCATTGTGCTTCACTTTACAAGAGTAGTTATTGTAGATGACCTTAATGATGGTGATTTTCTCGGGGACTCCAATTTCGTGCAGGCAGTTCCAGATACAAGTCCACCCCAGCGTATCGAAGGCTTTTTCGAAGTCCACAAAGGTCAGATACATCTCCCTCTGCCATTCTGATGCCTGTTCAAGAATGATACGCAGTGTGTTGACTTGATCCGTGCACTATCGGTTAAGATGAAATCCGGCTTGCTCCCTGCGGATAGAAGGTTCCACTGCCCTCGACAGTCTATCCAAAATAATCTTGCATAGCACCTTAGATGGCGTTGAGAGCATGGTAATGCCTCTACAGTTATTACAGTCGCTGAGGTCTCCCTTTTTTGGCACGGTGATGAGAAGGCCTTTTTTCCAGTCATCCGGTAACTCTTCCGCTTGCCAAATGGTGGTTAGTAGTGGCGTAAGCGCGTTCACAGCGGTTGGTAAGTCGGCATTGAGCATTTCCGCTGTGATAAGATCGAGTCCTGGGGCCCTGCCCTGTTTCAGCAAACGTATGGCGTTCGCTACTTCCTCTTCCGTAGGCGGGGATACATCGATGTGGAGGCTAGAAGTGAGCAGGTCGGCTGCAAGTGGTGAGGGGGCAATGGGGTCGTTGGAGACTCAGAAGCTTTCCTCAAAGTACTCCCACCAGCGTTAAAGCTGTCCCTCTGATGTCACAATAAACTGGCCCTCTTTGCTTTTCAGTTGCCTCTTCCTGCGATTCTGTATTCCAGCCAGAGTCTTCGTCGCTCTGTACAACTCCCTGAGACTACCGGAATCAGCGGCACGTTGGGCCTTATCGGCAATACCATTTGCCCATACTCGTCTGTCACGGCGAGTGCTACGGTAGATGGTTTTACGTATCAGATGGTATTGTAGCCTCAGTTGTTCCAGTGTTGCCGCGTCGCTGGTCAACTGAATCTTCAAGTGAAGCTCTCTCCTCGCCTCAATTAGATCCCAAGTATGCTGTGACATCCACTCATCCCGTTTGCGTGTTTGTCGTCCCAGAACGACGGAGCTATTTTCCGTATAGGCCATTTGGATGCGATTCCACTCCGTTTCGACTAAGGTTGAGTCGTATCGAGTTCTGAGAAGCAGTTCTGCAGCTAGAACTTAAAAGCTGCCTCTATGTCAGGATTCATCAATTTACTGATCGTTTCCTATTCTGGTGTTGTCAGCAATCCGGGCTACAGCCACTTTGAGCCGCAGCTCGGCCATTACAAGATGGTGGTCGCTATCGATATCTGCACCTCGCCGGTTACGGACATCGAGCAGCGAAGAGCGCCATCGGGCACTTATGGCAAGGTGGTCGATTTGGTTTTTGGTGACTCCATCGGTTGAGTTCCAGGTGTACTTGTGCTGGTCTTTGTGAATAAATAAAGTGCCCCCGATGGTAAAGTCGCTATGCTGACAGAACTCCAGGAACCGCTTCCCGTTGTCGTTGCGGACTCTATGTGTCTTTGACAACCATCGTTATTTGGTTCGATTTTGGCGTTGAGATCTTCCATGAAAATAACTATGTCTTGCCCACGGATGTTCTTCATAAATCGTCGTTCTCTTCCTCTGATGCAAAGTTTGTGGGGGCGTAGCCGCGGCGATGGTTATCTTTCGGCTTTTGTGTTGAAACGGGCTGTTATGATTCGTTATGAGATCGGTTTCCAGTCCAAGAGACTCTTCTTCGCAGTCTCAGAAAGGAGGAATCCTACGCCGTTCGCCAGGGTGCCATCTTCATCTTCCTTACCGGAATAAAGAAATATAAGGCCTCTGGACGTTCTCAGTTCTCCGAATCTGTTCCAGCGCACCTCACTGAGTCCGAGTATTTGCAGCTTGTATCTTAACATTTCTGCTTCTACAAAACAATGGTAAGTAAAAATTTTTTTAAGAAAAAACTTTTTAGCATTAATTAATAGCATTAATTTTTCGCAGAATCAAAAGGACAACAAAACGTCGACAATTGTTTCGCCTCTAAACGAGGCATTATCAAGACTGTCTCAGAGAGGCTGTTCTCTCTGAGACAGTCTTGATAATGCCTCGTTTAGAGGCGAAACAATTGTCGACGTTTTGTTGTCCTTTTGATTCTGCGAAAAATTAATGCTATTAATTAATGCTAAAAAGTTTTTTCTTAAAAAAATTTTTACTTACCATTGTTTTGTCATGGATTTTCGCCAAGTAACGCCTGTTTCTATCCAATTTCTGCTTCTGTTTGGGCTAGTCGGCTGTCATCACTCAGTGTGCGCACATTCCAGCAAGCAATTCGTGTCCGTGTTTTAATGCCAAAGGTCGTCGTGTTTTGATCGGTCCGGTTATTCACTGTTACGATTTCTTTAATCAGTTGGGGGTTTTCAGGTAAGCGAGTTAGTAGCCCACTATACCCAAGCCCATCGGTGGGGCTGCCGCCTTAGAGCCCATGGGCAGGCTCGGTTTAATACGGGTATCCTTCCTAGTGAGTAGTTTCTGTTTTAAGGCGCAGAAGATTCGCCTATTGCCTTAGCTCCTTAGCTCATCTGCAACTCGGAGGTAGCGGGCGTGCGGTTACACGGTTGCAGCAGTATCTATCGGTGACGGGACGGTGAGGACGTGGATGACGCGGACTTGTTAGGGCACTGCGGGTTAGTCGGTGTTCCGCTACGAATACTGCAGATGGTCCTTGGCATTTTATAGGGAATGCTGATCTCACTAACAGCGATTCCCACCAAGACCATACCCTAACCTTTCCCCCCCAAAATCTCCCTCTGTAAATTAGGTACCTACCTAATTTTATAATACAGACATAAAAAATATTAAATCATCCCTTAATTATGAAACTTTTAATTGGTTATCCAGCAATCGTAACTTTTTTGTTATTGTGAGCGATAAAGTTCGAAGTTATATTAATGTTAACGATTTCAGTAACGTTAGTGATTATTTTAATTGTTCCCAACGAGGAAACGATCCACGTTTATAATATTGTTTGTATTATCACTTTCCTGGTAAGTTTCAAATCTATTTTTAACCGACTTTATATAAAGGAGGAGTTTCTAAATTCGAGTTTTTTTTATGTTTGTTACCTCATACCTTTGGACTGTGTAAACCGATATTGAAAATAAAATTAATTGAAGGCTACGGCGGCGGTCCCATTTCAACTTGGTCCCATTCCGATAATATTGAAAGATGGTTTTTGTGTCAATAATTCACATGTAATGTGATTATTATTCTAAGTATTATTTAGAACTGACGAACACACGCGGCTGCGCCCGTGTGGATTTGGTTTTTTGTTCCCGATTTCTAAGAGAAATTAATTTAGAGAAAAACTTACTAGAAAGTAAGAAGTTAAACGCCATGGTATCGACCTGAATTACCAACCAGTTTTCCTACGTGAGCGGCAACGTGACGTGATTATATCACGCGACGCGACGTGTGAATCAAAATTAAAATGTGTCTTGCTATAAAAAAATGTATCGTGTCCTATGTTGTCACGTGTAAATACCTAATTATCAGCATCCGCAAGGTTCGGCATTTCACAAAAATAGGACATATATGTACATGATCATCATAGTAGTAACAAGCCTCAAACCTACCAAAGCGGTGTTTTTCATGGAAGTACATTGCCTTGATGTTAATATAATTGGTATTGACTGATTTTCGTCACCTTAAATTATTTACGTACATTCTAACATATAGCCTCCTTTCTTCTTCTTCTTCTTCTGAAAAACGTGGCTCTCGATATTCATCGATGATTTCGCCAATGTCAGGTAATACTTGATTTTTACCGCATAGACGAACTAGTTACTCTGAACTAGTTCGCGGTGCGGGACAAGGAAAGGTTGTTCGGTATTGCAATTTGAGCGTTTGGGCCTCGATTTTTGCCCAGTGCCAGAGGTAACCTAAAAGGCCACCCGCCACGCGCTCCGCAAAAACCCTAGTCCTTAGCTCCCTGAGTTCCTGTATTAGTTAGGTACTTTTCATGTCATGCTGTATTTTTTTTAAATACTTTCGAATTTGTAATGATAAAAATTGGTGCCTTTAAAAGGCGTTTACTCGCAAAACCGTTTAACAGTCGGCACCTATGATTTTCCTAGGAAACGACAGGAAATCGGACTTTACAAGGTCTGTCAACAGAAAGGTCACTAAAAAAAGTAAAAAAGAATCGAACCGACTTGTGAAGGGTTAATTATTTTATTAATAATTTTATTAACCCTTGTTACTATAGTAGTACTCTATATTTATTGTCAACTCGACTTGGTCAGTTATACCGATACTTAAAACCGCAATGCGCATCACAAAATTTTAACGTTAAAATCCGCTATCAGAGTTAACCAGACCACCATTAAAATCGAATGTTTGTGTGGTCATTATTACCAAGCTTTTATTTATTACTATGTGATACTGTTTTATTGTGTTTGACACACTAAAGTATATATGAAAAAAAATTATAGCTTTGGATTTGTAAACAATTTTATTCACTGATAGTGTAGCTTTTATCTAGAAAATATTGAACTCTAGTCTGTATTAATTATATTCGACTTCAAAAAAGGAGTAGGTTCTCAATTCTGTTTTTTTTTTGTTATGTTTGTTACTTAACTCATTGTCTTTCGACTTGGTAAACCGATTTTGAATATTTATATTTAATTGAAGTCGGCTGACCGAATGGAATCGATTTCTTATTCCCAATTAATTGTCATAGTATGAACTTATTAGCATGATAAAAACCTAGTTATGGGTAGGTACTTCTCTACATCCTAGAATTTTTACAGAAGTTCTACAAGCTCAAATTGCTTAATTGACGATCTAGTTAAGAACTGCATGAAAGTGTGAAAAGGCTTTGAGTTATAATATTTAATCATTATTCACCGAGCCTTTTCCCAACTCAGTTGGGGTCGGCTTTCCAGTCTAACTGCGATTCGGCTGAACTTCGATATTTTCCGTGAAGCGACTGCCATCTGACCCCCACAACCCATGGGTGATATCGAAGTTCTGTAGTTGGTAATTTAACATTAAAGATTATAACGAGTATAATATTCCATCCGATGAAACAACTTGCAACTACTCGTATTTATTTATTTATTACATCAAGAACTACATCTATATTTACAGGCATAACCCAATACGGTAGTGTAGTGACAGCATTATATATTATATTTAAATTAAAAACTAACCTATTTGTAACAATTTACATACATTGTGACTCTCGTGAACTGCAAAGATATCAATCTCCCTCCACAGCCACTAGATTGAGAGTGCGAAACGCCCGAGACAGCGGCGCCTCCCCCAGCAGGTTGGTATGTGCCGTCTTCGCCACACGAATCGATCCGGCACATTCAATTTTATAGCGCTCAATATGATTGCATTGTGTAATTTACCTCTAATTATCTTGAATAGATACAGAATCAGCGTGAACTCTCAGCTCGTTATAACCAACCATTCCCTGAATAAACAAGGTTGGGTACATAAGCGGATAAAAGGGGTACACTCCGTATAGCCTTAAATATAAAAACCTTATAAATTTATTTTGAACTCGTAATATATGTCTAATAATTCTATATTTACGATTTGGTTTGTTTTCAAAATTATTGTAAATTAGCTGAATAAATAAACTGTATTACCTGGATTTATTTTCATATTCGTACGACTCCTAGAGTTTAAGTGGTCCTAGTATTGAATGCACTCAGACCTAGGTTTAAAAACCAGTCAACCTATGTTTAATATATAATTCATATATGCAGGATTTGGTTTGTATTCTAAATAATTGTAAATTAGGTGAATAAGTAAACGGTACAACGTGGATTTCTTTTCATGTTAACTCCTAGCGTTTCTGAGAATCTAGTACTAAATGCACTAAGACCTAGGTTCAAAAACCAGTCAACCAATGTTCTTTTAGGAATAAAACTAAGTAAATAAGTCTAAATTTTTTAAGTTCAAAATTAAATTCTAAATTATTTCTACATTGTTGAATGGACCGTATTTATATTGGATTTAAAATTGTTTTGTGTCTTATTAATAGCGTGAGGATAAAGTGGGTTTTGCTTTAATTATGTAAGAATTAATATCCACTGACCTGTTAAGTTTGTCGTCACCAAACACTACACTGACAGTTAGGTCTGTAGCTATATCATAACTATTCACACACTCATAATAAAATTCTTATATGGATAACAAATGTCAGAATAGAATTTAAAAAACTAGTGAAGTAAACTGTTTAAATTCAGAACCACTGATTCAATAACGTATGGTACCAGTTAATTTAATGTGTATATCATTAGTATTACACAAAAACCATGAGAAACTTGTCTCACACGCGAATATTGTGATGGAGATATAAATTCACAGCACTCTGCGGAGGGAGAGCTGTAACAACGTTCTATTACGCGGAATGTGTTTTGCACGAATGAGGTTAAAATCCACCCTAAGTTTGGGCGTCCACCCGCCACACCCCCGACTAATACGGGGGCATTTTGTTGTCATCCCTGGGGAAGCATCCTGTTCAATTCACAAACAAGACGGCTTTAATTTTATATAAAGTTGCTCAGAGGGAATTCCCGCAAATTCTAGTCTCACATACAGGGTTTCTTTTAAGACAGAAGCCCAATTTTTACGAACAACTTAGAATTCAAACCAAATACCACAAAAACCTCACCAAAATAACCAAATACCATAACGCATAACAAGTTTTATTTTTTAATTTTTTTATTTAAATCCGCCATATTAAAACAGCTTGGGTATTCTAACCTAATCCAAAAAAAAATCACCTCGGAACGAAAATACTACTAAACAATAAAGGAAAATACTAAATGCAATGTAGAAACCACGCGTCGCCCGTTGTCAAGTAAATAAGATTTTTTAATGACACTTTATACTCGATTTTTTTTCAAAAAACGTCGTGTTTAACATCATAATTATAAAGTTAGCCCTTTATATTTCACTCTAGATCTTATTTTTTAAATTTGGCTCCTATCTTTAACCCTGTAAGTATATAATTATCATTCACGAAGAAAGAGCTCGGTATTATACGAGTATCATTATTATTAAAGAAGATTTTTTGAGAATTGGGGAAATAGCCCAAATAAAGTATTTTATGTTCACGAGATCTACTCCAGTGCGGCTACAAGTAAATTATAGTACATACTTAGTTTTACTTTCAAATGTATTTAAATCTTTTTTTAGTTAGGAAGGTGTGGACGAACGAAACGTTGTATAATTTATTAATATTAGGGGCGCAAAGGGCTACGAAATTTGAGGGTTTCACCTGTGCACAGGTGGTTAATCTGCGATGCATTAGTCCATCCCTATCTGAGTAATAAGGTCATAATACCAGACGGGTGTCACAATGAACAATAGAACAAAAACCAGACGGGACCACGTGGATAAGTATGTGAATCAACTGTAGCAAATAATTCAATTCAATTCAATTTATCAGATAATTAAAATCCATTTGATTAGTAACATTTACTTAATAACTATGTTAGTACTTATATTCTACGAGTAATTTTGTCATATTCATAACGTGCCTCAGGATATGGCTCTCGTGATTCCTTCTAACAATACCCAGTAGCATACTATTGCCAATGCTGCGCATTCCATTATATCATCGACGTCATTTTCTTGCGCCAAACAGCACTAAAGCTGTTTGCGCCTGAGCGAACATGGCCGATGCGCTACAGAAGCGCGGCAGCCGCAACAGTGCTCAGAAAGCGATATTAAGAGTCCGTATGCAGAATCGAAACGGGCGGAATTAGGTATTTGACACATTTTGTGCGTGAGTCCGGAGTTACCGATGGTGGTCAGCCAGTAGGTACGGCGATTACATGGTTTTGATCTTTTTTTTTCATTTTATAATAATAGTGTCTTGTGTGGGGGAGGTGAAAAGAGGGCTAGGAGGGGGGGTGTTTCTTTTCTCTCCTTAAATTCAAGAAAAGACCCTCTATACTCGTATGATCCCGTAATCAAAACTCCTCTACCTTTCCTCTGTCGTTGCACTCTCAAAGGGGGGGCGAGGGCTAATTTTTTTTCCTAATCAAAATCATTTGACCTCCTCTATACAAAGGGACTCTACCAACATATTTAGGGCCCCAGCGAACTCATCTGCTAGTGGCGCACCTGCTGATCAACGGACGAGGCTCGTTAATTTACGGTACCTATGAAGTGGCTTCGGTCCCTACGTGGGTACAGGGTGTTGGTCCGGGGGGTGCCACCGTGCAACTGTGCTAAAGCCCCACAAGTAACCCATCCCAGGCTGGTTGCGTAAGGGGTTCAACAGCTGCACCGCCGGGCCCGGGGCCATGTATGGTGCAGCAGGCATGGAACCAGTGGGGGCAAAGCGGAGTCTAGTGTGGGTAGTGTGAGTCGATTCGCTGGCCAGGGAGACCCTTAGCAAGCTTACCTCTATAAAATTATTACTCATTTTGACTCTACTCGGGAGCCCCCCTTGGGGGACTGGAGGGCAAATCTCAAAAACTCGGAATTTTCCCTAGGTCCCCGAACCCCCTTTACATTTCTGCAAAAAAAACATAGGTACCTTCCCCTCCACCATCAAGGAGAACAATAAAATTGTGTCAGTGAGTGAGTGAGTAATCCAGCTTTATAAAATATAACAGCTTTTTTTTAACAAAAACAATGATAAATACATTCTACATAATCACTTGCTGTATTTAAAAAGAAGCCTAATCATCACAAAATAATAACTAATATTACCAAAGTATCAAAATCTCACGCCACACTATATTCGTCTGTAGACGGCGTCGAATTTTGGCGCGCAGAGCGACACGTCCTCTCCCTGTAAGCGCTTGGCGCGGACTGCTTACTTGAGGCATGCGTCGAGTATTATAAAGCGAAATTTAGGTGTTTTTAAAAGATTATTTACAGCCTATTTTTTATTATTTAGCTTTCTTTTTTTTTGGAAATGGATTGATTTTGAACCAAGGTTTATTTATGTTGTTTTAATTTTATGAACGAGAGTTTTATGTAGCCGAAATAAGAACCAATTCATTGCCCATTTTCTCTAAAATTTGACTAACTTAAATATTTGTTAACTCAATTTTTTTTTATGAAAGTGATAAAAAGTAATCCATACATTTGATAGATGACTTTTACAAGAATACACTGTATTTTTGTAATACTTTTTAGACGTCAAAACGATTAGTGAATTTGTGATATTCTAGACCTCTTCCAGCAAAAGATACGAAAAACTACCGATTGTTTTAGGTCGATTAATCAAAATTTAATGACAAAAATAAGAAAGTAGCTCACTTATTAGATCATTATTGAAATGATATTTCATGTTGTGCATTAAAACTTATAAAAATACAGTATTTTCAGTGTAAAAACACGTCTGTAAAATCAGCGAAAACGGTAAAATTTAATAGGAGGACTCTTAATATTGTTTGCGCAGGGCATTGACGGCGCGTTGCGTATAACTGACCCACAGTACACTCGAGTACAGGGACGTGCAATAAGACTTAAACAGCATGATTTTAAACCGAATCTGTACATCGAGCAAACCTGCGGGTCAGCATGTTCGCCCTTACCGCAAATGCCCTGCGTTCGCGCTCGATACCTTCATCGTCCACGAAGTCCACCCCATATATAAACAGTATATACCATATATAACATCTACATAACATATACAACAACCCCATATATAACAATACCTCTGGTACCAAGTCTGGACACTTGCGGCCGACGGCCTCTAAAACCACGAATTTGGACTTTTTGATATTATATACCAGCCCATGTTGGTAGGCATACCTTTCACAAACCTCTAACAGTTTTCGTAAATAATGTCAATATCATTAAAACAAAAAGCCCAACCTTTGGAACATTTCGCACGGACTTGACAAAGTCAAAGTTAAACGATATTTTACAGTTTCAAAGGCAACTTAAAAACTTCATTCTGAATACGATCCATCGAAATAAAAGTGAAGTTGTAAATAAACAAGTACAAATTAGTCAACAGTCAAATAACGCTAAGGTATGAACACTATTCTATTCCCTTACCATTTGTTAATGGCATCTTTGACAAAATTATCTCGAGAAGCAGTTATGGAACTTGTTACAAGGTTCTACATAAAGGTAGATTCAAGTTATCAAGTAACGTGAAACGAGTTTACGGGATTAAAATACAATATTAAAATAAAATATTAAAAGCTCAAAGAATAAGCATTGCCATACAACGTGGCAATGCTGCCAGCCTTCTGGGAACATTGCCAGTCGACGACGAGGCGGAGGAGTTCTTTTACGCCTGTATATAGTGTAGATTTTAATGTGTATAGTATAGTAATATAATATTAATAGTGTAATATTAAAATATTATTATATTTTATTAAAATGTAGATAAATATAATATTGATTGATAGTTCACTTTCAAATAAAGATATTTAACGTACAGATAGTCTCCGTTTCAACTTGCAGACAGGGGAGAATTTCTTTCGTCTGTACCTCTACATCTATCTATCTACTGGTTCTTTCAGATCATGTTTGCGGCCGTATTTATCCACCGATTTTCATGAAACTTTACACACACACTCCCTGCTTACAATGAATAACATGTGAACGATATTTTTTGGATTGGAAGACAAATGAAAGAGTATAAAGAAAATTGAAAAAAAAATTTCTAAACAAAGCTTATTATTAGTTTAAATAATAAAGATCTCACCAGTGTACAACGCAGCATATTATTTCAGAGCCGATCGTGAAATAGGCGTCAAAAGTACGTAAGGTACCGACTTATAAAGGGTTGTTAATCTTGAGATTAAATTGTATGGGTAAAGGCACGCTCTTTCGCAGCGCGTTCCAGTGGTGTGAAATGCGTTTATTAGGCCTGTTGAAGTAAAACTATAATCCAGTTAGTTAAACTAACCTATCCAAGTCGGATTTCCCCAAGACCTTAGTCGGTTTTGCTGTGCAATCAGTATATTTTGAAATACAAATAATATTTTTTGTACGTTAAATATCTTTATTTGAAAGTGAACTATCAATCAAAAACTATAGGCCATTGTAGGTACATATAGGTCTAAGTGCGTAGTAATACTGGTAATACTACCTATTCCCTATTCTGTGGTATAAGTATGTTACGGTAAATCATAGAGCTATATTCGATAGCAGAGCCGATATTCGTTGATCTACGCGGTAAATACATGATTCTCGTCTCATGGCTGACGTGAACTTGAATACTTCGGTAGGAAATATACAATTATTATAGAATCTATTTTGGTGATCAGAGTCACATATGTTTGTTTGTTTGTCAATCAGTAATCGTCTTTTATTAATAAATATAACTAAAATAAGACCAGACCTGCAGACCCGACCCAGTTCTCGAAAATGATCATATCACAGTGTACTGGGATCGATCTATTATCTATCACTGAAAGGACTGTAGTTGCCAATAAGCCTGGTATAGTGATAGTAGATCGGATAGAGCACCGTGACATAATAGGTGATATTACTATTCCGCATGACTGCAATTTCGTGAAAGCCAAAAAAGACAAACAAGTAAAGTAAAGAAGTACTTGGATTTGACCCACGAGATTATCGACATGTGGCATGTAAGCTTAGCTGTTAAGGTACCGATAGTCGTATCCGTGCATGGACTGATCGCCAAGAGGCTATCGTGAGACGATACAGAAGTCAGTGTTACTCCATGGCAAGCATATCGTGAGGAAATTCCTGTCCCCGGAGCCTTAACCACCGGTAGGTCCTTGTACTCGATACCGGATATATATATATATATATAAATATGAGGCATGGCAGCATGGAGCAAGGCGGCAGAGAGGGAGAGGAAGCGGCCAGGACGCCGCAGATCAATTTACGCCCAGGACCATCGACCTCCATGATCGGGGCCTGAGGACGGGGGGATAGCCACCCGCCGTCCTTACAGAAGCAGGCTAGAAGGGTAGCTTAGGGTAGCGAAGGGTCACTATTTTTATGAACGAAGTTCCTTATAGCACGTTGTGAAAGGGGCTAGACGGAAAAAATTAAGACCAAAAGCTGGAACGACACTTTTTGCTATAGTTGTAAGCCGTGCGGCGTGCGCGTGTTTCTCTGTCTCTATATATATATATATAAATATGAGGCATGGCAGCATGGAGCAAGGCGGCAGAGAGGGAGAGGAAGCGGCCAGGACGCCGCAGATCAATTTACGCCCAGGACCATCGACCTCCATGATCGGGGCCTGAGGACGGGGGGATAGCCACCCGCCGTCCTTACAGAAGCAGGCTAGAAGGGTAGCGTGCTGCGGGGCCTCAGTCCCACAGCACGCTACCAGATTCACTCACCGAACGCGGGATAAAACCCAACCCTAACGACGCGGGATTTTCATTCCGACCAAACCCCCGAAGAGGCCACACTGGTGGCCAAAGTCCGCCGGGCGTCCACCTTCGGGTGTCACCAGAGACCCCGCAGCAATGGACATGAGAGCGGCCGCGATCTCGCGGAATAAAAAAAAAACCCGCAGTGGAGTTCATTAAGGCGCGCTGCACACGGCTAAGATACTATAATATTTTATCTTAAGATACAATATCGCTCGCCATACAATTCAATGGACTATCACACACGACGAAGATAGAAAATAATATTTCACATTTTCGTATCTTAAGATGAATTTGTATGGTAAAATAGAGAATATAATAGAAGATATAATAGAGAAACTGTTGTGGTTTTTAGAACTTTCGTCTGTTTGTCTGAATGTTTGAACACGCTAATCTCAGAAACGGCTTAACCGGTTTCAATTTTTGATTGGAATTTGCGGTTTTCAGTACTTAATGCGTTGTGGTTTATTCAACTTAACAAAGGTTTGGTTGTCAATCGGTTCATAAATATAAAAGTTATGTAGATCTAAAGTAACACGCAGGCGGAGCTGCGGGCATCAGCTAGTTTTTAAATCTATTTTTGTATTTTTTATAGATTAAAAAATGTAATACAATATGGTTCAATTGATGAATAAAGGAATATAATAACAGATAGAAGATGATAAAAGAAAGTTTCAATATTATTACTCTTTTTGTTTATTTATACTTAATAAGTAGGTACGTAAACTGACCCTGGGCGGTATTGAGGTCCTACTGTTAATATGTATTAATAAAGAAGTACCTATGTATTTTTTTCCGGTGAATTATTAGTTAACGATCAAAGAAGATATTTACTTAGATATTAATATCACTACTATTTAGGAAGTAGCTAATTACGTTTCTCGTTTTATCCAAGCATAATTACAATAGTCATGGACAACTATATATGAAATAACGTATTTTTCTATTTTCGTTTCGATAACGTAAATTACTACATCATGTTTCATAGTAAGTTGGTAGGTGCTATTTATTCTTTATTGTACATCATATTAAACATCATACATAATTACAACAACAATAACACACTATGCACAAAGGCGTGCTTAAGTCAATAGATGACTTATCTTCCAGCAGACCCAGAGTTAAATAGGATAGTTACAGATTTTAGAGAGAAGAGAAGCAAACACCGCGTTACATAACTTAGAGAGTACAACACAACAAGACTTTAGTAAGTTACAATCTCACTAAATAAATACATAAAAATAAACATACTTAAGGTTGCGCTATTTAGCGGCTCAAACTCGTTGATAGGTATTGCTCGGGAGCATGCTGTTTCACCTCACAGCGTGTAAGAAAGAAACAGCATCAGCGATGAGCAGTGCAGACGTATGCGCGCACACGTATAATAGCAGGCTCATGTCACACACGACACAGCACACGCGCACATGTTCATGTTCATTGAAGCGAGCCAGGCGTGCCGCCCGCGCGTGGCCTCTCTCGCCTCTCTTTTATACTTACTTTGAACTTACACTGCGTAGGTATACTACCTAAAGCGCCTAGCACAGAATTTGGTAGATAGTTAGGTACTAATTACCTATAGCTAAGAATTCTGTGCTACTAGGTAAGTACTACTATAAATAAGCTTATGTGAAAGTTTATGAAGATGGATGTTTGACTATTTCAAAACTAGGTAGGTACCACCCTAGGTACCTATTCTGTGTTGATGATACATCCAGTATTTCGGTTGACTACCAACTACCACACCACAGAACACCGTCTGACCTGCACCTGATAACTTTCCGGGAAGATTGACAGCATCTTACCAGTTTCTCCCACTGCCTCTTTCCAACTGCCGCTACCACTACACCCAGTTCGTGACGCACCTGCCGACCCACTATACCTTCGCACCGGCACTGCTACCTACCGCATGTCTGCTACCTTCACAAATTCTACAGCGTTGTTCTGGCCACATGAAGCACCTGCCGCACACGTCACCTACTGGGCACAGCGGTACAGGGCAGTCTTAATCCCCTTCTGTATGTAGGTACCTACCGAGTATCATTTACCTTTATACCTACCATGCGATTGCGAACGTACCTAACTACCTACTCACTCACTACCCCGAAAATTTGTGTAATAATACCTAGGTAGGTAATAAACTCTGGTTTGCCAGAGACGCCCGGCAATGGACGTCGTACGAGCGGCCGCATCCAGACGGACGTTAAAAATAAAAAAAAGGTAGGTAATAAATATAATATATTATAACGAATATATAAATAATATGTACCTACCTATGCTAACTTTTTCTCATATAATTTTACAATATGAAACACAATAACTATGGTCTTGGCCTGGACTCGAACCAGTGACTGCCTTTCCAAGAAGAGCGTTCTACCCACTGACCAAGACACCACTAGTCACAGGTTTTCTGCTAGAGAAGTGTTCCTAGTTATATTAGGGTAAGTACCCCACGCGCACAGATGCCCATACTCCGCCGCGTAGTAGTTTACGTAAATAACTAATAATAACGCAGCGAGAGTCAAAATACAAACGAGCTAAAGAAGCCGCAGCAGCAAACTGAACTCTATTAGAAATAATTTGAGCGTGTGGGTACGTGAGTAGTAAAATAACACAGTTGCACATGTGTGCGTGTGAGTGTTCCTCCGACCGCACTCCCCGCACCGCATGGGGGAGAATCGTGTGAATGCGAAGTAGCGATAATTCATCGTAAAACGGGTGTGTAGAAATTCACGAAAGGCCTTTTGATAAAAAGTGTATTCTGAAAAAAGTACTGCATGTATCGATTTTGAATAAAGTTTTCTGAACTCTTCGAGAGTTAAATTTTGTCGTCACGGTTTTAGTTTTTGAGATTTTATACTCCTTATTATTATTTACACAGAAAGTTGATTAAAAATAAGGCAGAAATTGCCAATGTTTATTGGCTTATATCTTTTTAATGGTTCATAATTGTACATTTTTAAAACCGTACCGACACAGTTAATGATTAGGCAAGACGATAAAACTTTAAAATTTGTTTGTAGGATGTCAAATAGATGAGGTATGGACTCCAGAAGTTTCTATGGACAAAGTAGCGGCTAGCTCCGCCTTAAAGAGAATGGATTGGTACACCATACAAACAAAAATAAATGTGTATAATTAATTTTATAAAAATAAACTAATAAGATGGTAGGAAAATATTAGTTGGATAGGAAGTGATCCCGAACTCGTTTCCTGAAAATGTCCAACGAAAGGTTCGCACGTATATCGTTGGTAGCAAGTTCCACAGTCTGACAGCTTGAATAGTGAAGGATTGGTCATAGCAACTAGAGGAATGAGCAGGAGTTCGAAGGAGAAAGGAAGAAGAGACACGACATTCTCTGTCTCTAGGCACCAAATACTCAAAGCGTTCACGCAGATAGGTAGGAGCATTAGGATTGTGAAGAATGGTATATAGGAGAGACAGAATGTGAGCATTACGACGCTGCCGAATCGGAAGCCACCCCAATCTATGCCGGAACTCCGATACACGATCATATTTCCGAAGGCCATAGATGAAGCGGATTGCCAGATTCTGCAGGCGTTCGAGTTTGCACACAAGCTCCTCCGATGCATCCAAGAAACAGACATCAGCATAGTCTAACAGTGATAGAAGAAGAGAATATGCAAGAGTAACTTTAGTTTGGAAAGGTAAGAGACACTGAAAAGCTTTGAGAGATTGAAATGAGCAGCACACCCTCCTACTTACCTCTGCGATATGCACGTCCCAGGAAAGGTGAGAATCTATATATAATACTAGATTTCGCGCACTTTGGGAATACTCAATCGGCTTCGTATCGAAGATAATTTGTGGCAATGATTTCAAGTCCAAGAGGCCGAGCATATACCGGCCACCAACAACCAGTGCCTGAGATTTGCTTGGATTGACAAGCAATCCAAAGGATTTAGCCCAATCACTAATGTTCTCAAGGTCACTATTTAGGGCAGCAACAGCATCGTCAATTTCGTCGACCTTAAAATGACGATATAGCCGCAAGTCGTCCGCATAGAGATGATAATTTGAAGACAGGATCCTAGTGATGGCATTTATAAAAACGGAAAAGAGAAGAGGAGAGAGCACACCACCCTGAGGTACGCCCGCCACCAAATCACACCAGGTAGACGAAGCCTCCCCAGCACGAACAGACTGCGACCGTCCCTGAAGATAAGACCGGAACCAGGCAGTTGCAGAGTCGGAGACATTAAGGCATTTTAAGATTCCCAAGAGTATGTCAAAATCAACCGAATTGAAAGCACTGCTAAAGTCCAGCAGTACAATTATTGAAAGTTGTTTGTTTTCGATGGCTAGTCTAATATCATCAGTTACTTTAACTAGCGCAGTTACCGTACTATGACCACGTCGAAAACCAGACTGATATGA
Source organism: Nudaria mundana (assembly GCA_963556515.1). NCBI lineage: Eukaryota > Metazoa > Arthropoda > Insecta > Lepidoptera > Erebidae > Nudaria > Nudaria mundana. The sequence goes on along the minus strand of OY748286.1, from coordinate 14,013,516 downwards.
ACTTAACAGGCAATTCGAGAAAAGATAGGAAGACAGTTGATCGTGGACAACACTCTCAAGAACCTTGGAGAGGATTGGAAGAATGGATATTGGACGGAACTGGGAGAGGGATACAGGATTAGGCACTTTAGGTAGCGGAACAACATGGGCTCTTTTCCATTTTGACGGGAAATAGTTGGATGTTATCGAATAGTTTATAATATGGGTAAGGACAGGAATAATTTGATTAGTGATAGGAAGGAGCATTTGAAGTTGAAGGCCGTCGTTACCAACCGCCTTGGAGGTAATAGACCGTAAATGGTTTTTAATGTCCAACTCTGAGACCGGGTGAATAGAGAATGAAGTACTCGGCGACGTGGGGACAGATGATAGATAATTTAATGTTGATAATTTAACATCACCGGAGACGCTGGCAGCCTTGGAAAAATGCACGTTTAAGGCATTGAGATCCATGTCAGCAATAACACTGTCGTTCGCAGCCTTACCGACCCCAAGCGTTCTCAGAAATCGCCATACCTCTGCTGTGTTCAGATTTTGGATCGAGCGGTGGACGTGATTGCGCTTAGCATCACGATGTCTAACTCTTACTCTCCTGAGAGGAGCATGTACATCATAGATGGCCAGTAACAAACGAGTAAAAGCAACCACCTTCCCGTCCAGATCGTTGCATTCATAGACGGCAGACCAGTCCATACCGCTCACGTCAGCTCCCAGTCTCTCCAGATCAATGTTTTTAAAACTGCGAAGAAGAAGAAATTTACTCTTACGCTTCGGAGGGCGAATTTTGTAGGATAGGTACAACAAGTCATGGTATGAGAAAGGAGCAGAAAGCTGTCCATGAGTAGCAACTTTATAGGAGTCGGAAACTAGGATAAGGTCTATAAGCGAGGGTTGACAGTTAGGCTGTCTGTGTAATTTCAAAAGTAAACTGATCTCGATTCATCATTATTATCTACAAACCAATTATATGGAGACGGTATTTTATTATTAACATGTATTTCTCCTCCACACATCCCTCAGTCACTCCCTACCTTTTCATATCATCTTTCAAGCAATCCACCCATTTTTTTTGCATTCTAAGGTCCTCTACATTCATACTTTACACCTTTCTCGATACAGCACACCCTCAATACAAAGACCCTCAAGACCAAAGACAAAGACCTTTTACTTGAAGTATCTATTGAATATTCCCTTCTTTCTTCTTCCTTCGAGAGAAAGAGACTTAGAGCCCAAAGCTTTGGCACATATTAATCTGAGGTAGGTATAAATATACTGTCAGGTGTCGTATAGTAGGTACCATGTATGTTATAATGCCTTCGTCTTTATGCTTTTAGGGGCCTATTTGGGGAGAGGGTATAAACGGGGAACCCGCCTGAATTCCTACTTTAAACTGAACAATCACAATTGTTTGATTGTTCGATGCATCACCATAAGTCGATCGCCAGAACGTTAATTTTTCACAAAAGCACGCGATCCCAGAAAATCACTGCTAGGCGCCACTGGGAATTCTTCCGAGTGCGCACCTGAGGCGCCCGGTAATGGAAGTAGGGCATGACGCGGACTTGGGCTGTGGACTTAAAAAATGCCCATATAATCATAAAAAATGGTTTTGGTGTAAACTGCCTGTTCTAGTTTCTTCTGGTTTGTCAGGTAAATTGCATGTTATTAAATAATATTATCGGGGAAGATTCGACTGTGTTGATGCTTTAACTATCCAGAAATAAGATAATAATTATGTTTACTTAAGATTGCCTACTGATATTTTAGCTTTGTATGTTAGTTGAAAAAAACTTGGCGACGTGACTCATCATGATCAGAAACACTTTCTCTCCTTGTATTTGTGAAATCAATATATCATTATATCACAAACACAATAAAATCTATCTGAACAGTTGAAAACCCTAAAGTTTCAGTTTTAAGTTTTTAACTGACTCTGCAACTTAGGTAAACATGTGGCTTGGCTGTTTCGTTACTCAACAATTTGCTAGTTACCTAGTGAACTACTTGCTGTTTTTTGAAATCGAATTTTTGAATTATTGAAATCGGCACAGTAGTTTTTGAGTTTATTCATTACAAACATACAAAAATACAAATCTTTCCTCTTTATAATAGTAGTATAGTAAAAAACGTGACAAATTCGTAAGGACGACGTGGTTATTTCCTTGAGTTTAGGAGTAGGGGATAGTTCATCAAAAGGCGTAAATGTGGTACGTACGAATGTATCTACCTACTCGTTTAGCTTTAATTTACTTACCTACATGAAATGAGTCCAGACCTTCCACTCCCAAATGCAGCCTAGAGTAATGTTACTCAGGAAGAATGTAGGTTATTTTATTACAGTGAAATAATTTTTGAAACTGTTAGTTTTTATTTAAATGGTTACAAATATACTGTATAAAAGGAAAAGGAAAGGAATAAAAGGAAAATAATTGAGGCTCCTAACAAAATAAAAGAAACATGGAAAGTTATAAACAAAGAGTCAGGTAAATGTAAAATGAGGGATACTGTTACTAAAATTAAATTAGAAAACAAGAATATAACCTCTCCGAAAGATATTGTAAATGCATTTGAAGATTATTTTACCAACATTCCATTTAAAGTCACTTCTTCTGTTAATTCATGTGCCTAAAGTTCCGTGGCCATTCTTGAAAGTAATATTGGTTCTTCATCTAAATTTAACTTCAAACATATCGACCCCAGTGACATCTTGAAAGCATTTAAAATCTCAAAATTAAAAAGTCGGAAGAATATTGGGGCATATCAGTTAGCTTAATCAGTAATGTAATTGATATCATTGCACCTGACTTGGCACTAATTTTTAATGAATGTGTAGATGAAGGCATATTCCCTAACCTAATGAAAAATAATAGACTAATACCATTATTTAAGAAGGGATCTAAGTCAGAACTTGGTAACTACCGCCCCGTTTCTATTTTGTCAGCTCAGAGTAAGGTGTTTGAGAGAGTGATGCTAAATCAACTGAAGTCCACTTCACAACCAACAATCTTTTCCACAGCCAACAATTTGGCTTTACTCGCGGAAAATCTACCACGGATGCGGGAGTAACCCTTGTTAGTTTGATTTACGACACATGGGAGGGATCGCAGGACGCCATTGGGGTATTCTGCGATATGTCTAAAGCATTTAATTGTGTTGACCATCAGACACTTGCTAAAGTTAGGTCGGTATGGTTTTGGCAAAAAATCCTTAGAACTATTAGGATCTCTTACCTGACTGATAAGCTGCAGACTGTTCATGTGAACAACGTTAAGTCAAACGGAACTAACGTCAAAATAGGCGTACCTCAGAGATCAATTCTAGGGCCTTTTCTCTTCTTGGTTTATGTTAATGACTTGCCTTACATGATCGAGGCACAAGCTGGTATAGTAATGTTCGCGGATGATACATCACTTATATTCAAAGTAAATCGGCATACTACAAATGCGAATAATGTTAATAATATTTTAAATGATATTTCAAATTGGTTTTCTACAAACAACCTATTGTTGAATGCAGAAAAGACCAAATACGTTAAATTTACAATGCCCAATGTCATACAAACAAACGTCCATGTCTTGCTGGGTAACCAAAGGTTAGAATTTGTAAATAACACTACCTTTTTAGGAGTAACAATAGATTCTAAATTACAATGGGGTGGTATCACCATTTTAGCTAATAAGCTTAGCTCTGCTGCGTATGCTGTGAGACGGATTAGGCAGTTGACAGATGTAGCTACTGCTAGGCTAGTTTACTTTGGTTACTTCCATAGCTTGATGTCCTATGGAATACTACTTTGGGGAAATGCAGCAGATATAGAAACAATTTTTATATTACAAAAGAGGGCAGTCCGTGCCATTTATTGTTTAGGTAAGAGAGATTCTCTTAGGGAGCGATTTAAAGATATTAATGTTTTAACTGTAGCTTCCCAATATATATTGGATAACATACTGTATGTCAGGAAAAATATATCTAGCTATACTAAAGTAAGTGACGTTACAGACAGAAATCTACGTAATAAAAATAAAATATTCCTCCGTATTATCGGCTTAGCAAGGTTAGTTATTCTTTCAAGGGGGAAGGTTTACGCTTTTATAATAATTTGCCTGAATCGGTCCTTTGTGTGCCCGACAATAAAATTAAAACCTTTATAAAGACCACTTTTTGTCAAAAAGTATATTATAAGACAGTTGATTACCTTAACGATAAAAGTGTTACCTTAACGATAAAAAAATTGGGGGCCAATTGTCGCTCGCGTCCGTAGGCTTTACCCTCGAGTCCCTACACGTGGCCCCCGGGTGGTGCTAAAGAGCGACTCTCTTTTCGGTGGTAGGCTTCGGCCGTGGCTGGTCACCACCCTCTGGGTTGAAGTCAGAGTGCCAAGCGTTCGCGCGTTCCACCTTGTGAACCCTGAGCAGCCCTCTAAGAGTGGGTCTATGTAGTTGCACCCTCTGGTGTACCGAAGACGTGCCTTGCAGTATTGCCGCACGCGGTGCTTAGTTTGGAGGGCAGCGGGATCAGGAGAAACGGTTTTCCGCTGGCCGCCCGCCGATAGTTCCCGCGGTCTCCAAGCTAGGTTTCCCTAACAAAAACAATATAAGAAAATGAGGTTTCAGCAGCGGATACACGGCCTCTCACTGAAAGTGCACCTCACTAACATTCGAGGACTGTACTCCAATCTCGTCCCAGTCCACCACCACCTTGAGGCTGCAAAACCGCATCTGCTCTTGCTTACGGAGACGCAAATCTCAACCCCTGCTGATACTTCCTACCTAAACTACCCAGGCTACACCCTGGATGGAGCACAACTTCCGTTCAAAAGCAGGGGTATGTTTCTATGTGCGTGATGACATCTGCGCCAAGCGTCTCCGTAACTTAGAAGATCCCTCATCTTCTTCAATCTGGGTGCTTGTACACATCGTTATCGAAAAAATTGTTTATGTGGGTGTATACAGATCGCACAACGGAGATCAGGAGACAACTAGGCTATTTGACCATCTGAGTGAGGCATTGAAAGCTGAGGCAGACAAACAGTCGGCTTATGAAGCTTGGGTTGATACCAGAAATCGCAAAGCTCCGGATACGCGTAAAAAGAAGAAAGCCTTTAACAAGGCAGCCAAGTCCTGCAAAAGGGTCCTGATGAAGGCACGCTTCAATCACGTTGGCCGCGTAGGAGCCAGACTCTCGTCTTACCCATCTGGGAGTAAGGAGTTTTGGTCTCTAGCCAAATGTGTTGATACGAACTTTTGTCGATCCTCACTCCCTTCTTTGCAGAAACCTGATGGAACACTGGCACACACAGCTGTGGAAAAGGCTAATCTGTTTGCCTCTCTGTTTGCTGAAAATTCACGGCTAGATGCTGGTATTACAACACCTCCTCAGCTACCTCCTAGTGATTGCAAAATGCCAGAAATCCGCATTCATCAAAAGGAGGTTTTCAAAATACTACGCACTCTGGATGTGAATAAAGCCAGTGGTCCCGACGGTATTCCTGCCATTGTTTTGAGGAACTGCGCAGCCGAGTTCTCCTGTCCCGACACGCCTGTTCCGTATGTCATTCCGGGTTGGTAAAGTTCCGAAAGCTTGGAAGGTAGCTAACGTACAGCCAGTACCAAAAAAGGGTAGTCGTGCAGACCCTGTCAACTACCGCCCAATTGCGAACACCTCCATTCACTGCAAGGTGATGGAGCGTGTAATAAACAATCGTTTACTGGCATACCTTGAAGACAATGACCACCTAAGTGATCGGCAATACGGGTTTCGCCAACGCCGTTCTACTGGAGATCTTCTAGTGTATGCCACGCACCTCTGGGGTGAGGCTCTTGAAAGATATGGTGAGGTACTTGCTGTGTCACTTGAGATTTCGAAGGCTTTCGACAGGGTCTGGCACAAAGCCCTTATAGCCAAGCTTCCTGATTATGGAGTTCCAGCTAGTCTTTGTGCTTGGATTTCAGATTTCCTATGGGAACGATCTGTTCGAGTGGTTGTTGACGGCTGCTCGTCTGATCTATTAGCAATTAACGATGGGGTACCACAGGGATCTGTTCTCTCGGCAACGTTATTCCTGCTATATATAAACGACCTGCTCAGACCCGGTATGTTTGGGTATGCGAACGATAGCACGGTTGCAGAGAGATATTTCTCCAGCGCAAAGGCCAAATATCTGGAAATCGACGATTTTATAGTGGCAATGGTTGAACGCACCAACTTAACCCTTCAGGCAGTGTCTGACTGGGGCGATGCTAACCTTGTCACATTCAACACCACGAAAACCCAGGCGTGTCTTTTCTCCGCCAAAAAGAGCCCGTTCACCAAGGCTCCCACTTTCCGGGATGTCCCTGTACCTGTGACTCAGCAACTCCAGTTCCTTGGTGGACTTATCATCCAACCTGAACTTTGGAAGCTACATTAAATCCAGGGCTAAAACAGCTTCGAAAAAACTAGGCATCCTCTCTAACGTGCGTAAATATTTTACCTCGAATCAACTGCTGAATCTTTACTCAGTACAGGTTCGCTCCTGCATGGAGTACTGCTCGCACCTTTGGAATGGATCCGCCCGCTACCAGCTTGAGGCCCTGGAAGCTATTGACAGACGCGCCAGAAAACTTATAAGCGATGAGGCGCTCACAAGCAACCGACTTCAGAGCCTCGACCATCGCCGTCTGGTTGCGAGTCTGTGTGTCTTCTACAGGTTAAATTTCGGAGAGTGTGCGCAGGAATTGCATGAATTAATTCCACCAGCACCATTCCATCATCGGACATCAAGGCGTGGTCTGAGATTCCATCCGTATGTGGTCGATATACCACCTCTTCGTACCTCTCGATTCGCTTCATCTTTCATCATGCGAACCGCAAAAGAATGGAATTCCCTTTCAGCGTCATTGTTTCCCGATACATATAATCTTGGGATTTTCAAGGTAAGAGTAAATATGCATTATTTGAGTTTGCGTGCTTCATCTTAGACCGCATCGTTACTTAACATCAAGTAAGATTGCGGTCAAACGCACTCAAATTTATTCATAAAAAAGAATAAATAAGTGTCTGGCTTGAGCATGGTGCAGGTGCCTCCTAAAATGCCGTAATTGTAGCATATTTTGTACTTAGGTGACTAAAATATTTTTTTTTGTTGCATTAGACACGCTTATTGATTTTGATACGAGACCAATGCACATTCGTCCACATTTAGTCTTAAAAAAATGTATAAATGTGTAAATTATTGAAAAAGAGTGACCAAGAGTTTTATTGCCAGGTTCTTCCTCTCGGTTCTACTTATTGCTGTGCGAATCTGGCAGTACATGTAAATATAGAAGCAATGGTATTTTTTATTTTAAGTACTTACTGGTTTGTCAGAGCCATTTACTAAATGGCATTACCTATACAAATAAATAAATAATTTCATTTAATTTCACTGATATACTATCATCCTATTTTTAGGGTTCCGTAGTATAATTCTCGGAAGCCTTATTTCTTTAAGATGAAATTTGTAACGGATATTTGTATTTACTATTCCGACAAAGTGCTACAAAAAAATCCCGCGTCGTTGGGGTTGGGTTTAATCCCGCGTTGGTGTGTGAATCTGGTTGCGTGCTGTGGGGCAAAGGCCCAGCACGCAGCACGCAACCCTTCTATCCTGCTTCTGCAAAGACACCGAGTAGCTATCCCGCCGTCCTCAGACCCCGATCATGGAGGTCGGTGGTCCTGGGCGTAGATGAGTCTGCGGCGCCCTGGCCGCTGACTGCAAAACTCAGCGGGGAGGGTACGCTCCCTCTCCCTCTCGGCCTCCTCCTTCGCGAGCATGACATGCTCGCAGAAGGACACGGCCGCGTTCCACCTTCTCGCGCTGGAGACCATGGCTTGGAGCATGGTTTCCAGCGAGAGAATATCCACGCCCAGACCCACTACGAAGTCCCGGCGCTGACTCGCCCACGCTGAGCACTCCACTAACGTGAGGAGTGCGGTGTCGTCATCGGAAACCTCGCAGTGTTGAGATCGGGGTGTGACCTCACGATGGATACGAAACAGATAGCTACCGAAGCATCCATGCCCGGTAACGATCTGCGTCCCACGATACGTGAGGTCACCATCTCGCCTCTGCAGCCTCTCGTCCATGATCGATCTCACCGCCGCGATCACGGTGGTTCCCCACTTTGGTTGGGACTGACGGAGTTGGGACCGCTGGTCTTCGATTTCTCGAGGCGCAGGCCTACGGTCCCGCTCCACCGCCTCCTTGAGCCATTGGAACAATGACGCAAGGGCTCTTGCTTCCAGGTCCCATGGTGGGGTCCCAGCTATGAGACATGCAGCCTCTCCGGAGATCGTGCGATACCCCTGTATGGTTTTGACGGCCAAGGTCCTCAGTGGGCGATTTAGAAGAGTCACGTTCCTCTTGACCGCCAATCTATCCGCCCATACGGGAGCCACGTATAGGGCCATACTCCGCACGATCCCCAGGTACAGTCTCCTGCAGGAGGCGTTGGGTTCCTTTATGTTGGGTATGAGTCGCGAACCAAGTCGCGACCAAGCTTCGGAAATGTGGTCCGAAGTTCCATCGGCTATCAAGTATGATCCCTAGGTACTTCATCGAGGGCTTGATGCCGATGCTAACGCCTCCTACAGTTATGCTGGTACCTTCAGGTGGACCGTTCCGAGGTCCGTGGAAACAATGAACCTCGGACTTGTGCAGGGCCACCTCCAGTCCCAGCCGCCGTATCCGACCCACGACTTGAGCAACACCCGTCGTGACCTTGAGTGCTGCCTCCTGATGCGTTGCACCCCGTGCCGTAACGAGGGTATCGTTGGCGTAGCACGTCAAGCCGACGCCCTCAGGCAACGCACCCCGCAGCACCCAGTCGTAGCCAATGTTCCACAGAAGCGGTCCCAGTACCGACCCCTGCGGAACACTCTCATCACATCTCGCCGAGCTGGCCCGAGCCAGTTAGGGTAAGCTATGGCCCTCTCCGAAAGGTAGGGTGTCCCCCCCTTCTAAAATCTAAACGGCTACCTTGAAAAATAACCACCACCACAAAATAACCACGTATAATATAGGAACCCTATATTATACGTGGTCCGACACGCAGGAACCGATCACTTTATCGAAATGTTTTTGGTCGAAATTCATTTTATTATTCTTTTTTTGCCATATGCATGATTTGACAGATTTTAGATCATCGAAGTATCATGTGTCATATGTTTAATTTTAAACTATTTTTTAACGATTTACAAAATAACTTTTGGATATTGGTCGAAGCCTCATTTGAACCTTTTTCGTTTGCCAAATCTTTTACTTCCTATTTTCTCATCGCACCGAAAAAACATTTACGGAATATGGAATGATATTTGGCTTAGGTTTCCTTTGACACCCCTGGAATTGGGGTAATTTACCCCGACTTTAAAACAGGTTAGGTTCAAGTATGACTGATATTCATATTTAAAAATCTCGGAACCTTTATAGTTTAGTCATGTCCGGCCATCCGTCCGTCTGTCCGTCTGTTCGTCCTCGGCTTTCCTCCCAAGCGGTTAGAAAGCGGCTAGAAAGCTGAAATTTTGCACGAATATGTATTTACTACTATATCCGACAAAGTCCTCGAATAGAATTATGAAAAATATTTTTTTCTGGGGTACCTCCCCTACAAGTAAAGTCGGGATGATTTTTTTTATCACGTCCCATCATGTGGGGTATCATTAGATAGGTATTTATAAAACATTGGGAAGCTGCTAAGACAATTTTTTGATTTAGGGTCTGTTTGCGAGATATTCAACTTTAAAGCGCATTTTTTTTGTTAAAACAGGGTGTCGGGCCCTCGAAAATCGGCTAGCTCGAAGAATCTGAAAAAAATCATGATGGTAGTCCATATAATGAACTTTGAAGGAAAACTATAGCGGACTATGCGGATAAAGGGTAACTACGGAACCCTATATTATGCGTGGCCCGACACGCACTTGGCCGGTTTTGAAACTTTAGCTCGTACAATTATATTCGTAACTTTGATTTTTTCGTTTTACAATAGTTTCAAAATATTATCCAAGTTAAAATTTGCTATAGTAAAAATGAATAGGTACCTCTCGCTAACCATAGCCGTTGTATTACGCTCTGAAGTTTAAACTTGTATCATGGCCACTGTGTTATTGGACTGTCGAAAGAATAGTAGATTGTTAACTATATATAGATAGTTTGCCAATAGTTCGAGGCAGAAATGGGTGTTTCACCCGACTTACACACTCTATTTTTCATTTTGAATACGAGGAAAGCAAATAAAAGTCAGATAAAAAAAAAATAACAATATAGATTGAATCACGTATCAAGTAGGTACTTCCCGCATTTTTTTTAATTTTTGTTTTTTATTCGCACTTTTTTCAGGGCAGGCTCGAGACTTTTGATAATACCGCCTTTTTAATAGTATACTTTTCCATACAAAACAGTCTTCATTTTTTTAATTTTTTCAGTTAATTTTTTTATGATTTGACGCGTTACGCCGGGTTATTTTGTCATGTTTATTCGGAGTCTCAAACTTAAAATACTGAGTAAAGTATTCAGTATTTTAAGGTACAACTCACCAAATAAATATTATTTGTTCTATTTACGTTTTATTTTAATGTAACTCAACTCTTTTTTGTTTATGACCATTCAAAAACCAGAATGTTGTATTGACTTAATCGAACTTTGGCTGTATACGTTTTGGCCATCGCCTCAAGATGTGCTGATATATTTTTTTTACTTTTCCGCCCTAGTGCCGAAATGTATCACTTTCAACATATAAGCAATGACCCACTTTCAGAGCATGAGAGATGAAATAGTAGATTGTTAACCAAGGAATGAAAGCATCCCATTTCTGACGAGATATTGCCAATAGTTCGAGGCAGAAATGGGGGTTTTCACCCGAGTTAAATACTCTACTTTTTATTTCGAATACGAGGAAAGCAAATAAAAGTGAAATAATAAAATTATAACAAAACAACAGAGTATTAAGAAAGAAATTATAAATAGATCACAAAAACTGATGTCATCGGTGGGATTCGAACCCACGGCCATTCCCTAACAGGGGGACTGCTCTTAGTTAGAGAGATTGTACTTCCCGCCATTTTTTTAATTTTTGTTTTTCATTCACATTTTTTCAGGGCAAGCAAGTCTTTTGATCATACCGCCTTGTCATTAAAAAATTAAAAAACTGAAGACTTTAGTCATTAGTTATATTTTTGTATGGAAAAATATAACTAATGACTAGTCTTCAGTTTTTTAATTTTTTCAGTATCTTATTTACGCACATATTATTTTGAAGCGCTATAGAGTATTTTTTTTGATTTAACGCGTTACAGAGGCATTTTAGTCAGGTTTAGTCGGAGTGTCCCTATCCAAATAATTATTGTTTGTGCTATTTACATTTTATTTTATTACTCTTCTTTGTTTATCACCTTCAAAAACCAGAAAGTTGAATTGACTTAATCGAACTTTGGTTCGATACGTTCGATACGTTTTTGCCATCGCCTCAAGATGTATGAAATGTATCACTTTCAAACCGCATATCAGGTAAAAGTTATTTTACCGAATCTAAGTTACAATTTGCTCGACATAGTTGAAAGTTCACAACACGATATTTAGTCTTCATGTTCGAAGATGAAATGAAAATTACACTATGAACTTTAACTTAAATTACACTATGAACTTTAACTTAAATTACACTATGTACTTTAACTTAAATTATGACAAAAAAGAATAGAAATACGCTCCTTTATACTTAGTATTAATGTAACCGAAACTTTATGATTAGACAAACATCGAAACGGCATTCATAGCGTTCCGACGTTTTAGCTAGTCCACCCGCGTAGCCCCGTTTGAAAAGATATTTATATTTAATATAATATTTAAGTAGGTTCTAGGGGCTCGTGGTCTAGTAGTAACCGACAATATTAATACATTGCAAATGTTAAGCAACATCTAGTCAGGCCGGTCTTAGGATGGGTGACCATTTCTTAGTACACTGAGACCCCTACGTGCCTCGGAGAGCACGTTAAGCCGTCGGTCCCGGTTGTCATACGAATATCTATGGCAGACGTTAGGGTAGTTGGAGCCCTTAAAAAAATCCAAACGGTCTATCTACAGAACTTCGATATCGCCCATGGGTTGTGAAGGTCAGACGGCAGTCGCTTCACGAAAAAAGTTCAGCCGAATCGCAGTTAAACTGGATAGCCGACCCCAACTAAGTTGGGAAAAGGCTCGGTGAATGATGATTTAAGTATATAGGTCTCGATATCAGTTATAGTCATTTTAATTACCTACACCTAAGACTATTATTCTTTTTATAAAAAAGAGAAACAAGTAAATAGGGACTTACTTAATTTAATTTTTTAAGGATTTGAAATTTTAAAACCGTCGCACACAAAAGTGTGTGCGACGAGTGAAATACTTAGTAATCTAATAAAACATTTTTACTTGTTCCTGAAAAAAGTGATTTTTTTGTTGTGCTACCCTTTATCTATGTATGCGATATAAGTTAAGATAAGACCTTGTACTTGTGAGAAAATTTGCTAGATTTGTTTGACACAAGCACACACAACGCCATCTAGTTTTAAACTTAAATACCTACCAATATCGACCTTGGAAAAAAATTGTAAAGCTTTGTCGTCTCTATCTACCCAAGGTATGTGAGGTTTGACAGTCAGATAACCTCATGTAGGCTGGTACTGTCCCGTTTACGTGTAGTTTACGATACTACACGTAAACGGGACAGTATACGTACTTAAATGGTAAATAGATAGTAGAGATGTCTTAACATTTCTCTATTGCAATGCAAATTTTTGTATCCTACTAAACCTACTATCCCCCGCATTGTACTCGTATTTGGGAGAAACTTCCTGACTGCGGCACAATCAACAAATTGGCACGCTTCTTCACTTTTTTTCACATTTAAATACCTACTGTCCGGCTTTAGGCAGGAGCCATCCGGTCTTAGGGGACTTCCCCTTACTTATATCCTTCAAAAATGTAAGACATAAATTAGGTAGGTAATATATATATAAAGTACCTACGTAAGCAGGTAATGTGACACTTCAATACGTATCAGAACATTTACATCTACATTTTCTGCATTTATGTTGACCTGGTACGACAATATATGCTATATTTTTCCTACATATAATAACTCAAAATATAACATCCATACAAGCAAACGAAGCCATCATACAATTTAAACAATACTATGCAAATAAAATAAACATTCCATTATGACAAACTACTTCATAGTTCAATTTAAAATTTACCTCCTAATTCGCGGCTAAACGGCAACGTCGCACGTAGCGCTCAGACTCGCGAAAGCATTCAACTGTTCGGTCCGACACGAACGCTCAACTGTCGACATCTGAGTTTGAGGGGCAATACGACGTTACCACGCCTCTGAACAAGTTCCGCCAATGGAAAAACTGTGTGGACGAAAAGCGCTTAGACATGTTACTTTTTCTTTGTTTAACTTATTTGAAACATACATGAGTAAAAGAGATGGCGTTCAATACACTTTGTGGCATGCAGTTGAATAGTCTTAAATGATTTTTCTTTTGACTTTGTATTTTGGACTATAACTGCAGGAAATTAAAAGTGAGTATTAAATGCACAATAATGTTTAAGCAAGTTATGGACTAAGCGTAACAAAAGTTTTTACAAATACAACCATGGTTGACATTGTGGAGGATCGATTATTTGAAGAAGTGCTGCCACACGATGTGGAAATTCAGATTTCTTTTGAACATGCAATTTACTTTGTAAAAGACTTTCACGTTGAACCGATTTGCCATTGTTATTATCATCGTCTACTCGTTATTGATACCTACGTGCCTAGTAGGTTCCTATAACGGTCTACTACCTCTAATTTAAGTATTTAGGATTTTTTTAAATATCAACCTATCAACTATTTTCATAAACTCCCTATCAACAAGCAAAATAGTCTTATAAAGTTACGTTTACTCAGCATTTCGTTCTTATAGAAGTCCTATAAGCGCGAATTATAATGGCATTATGTCAATTTAACAATCCATGTTACTAAGCGTTTTATTATCATAGTTTTACAGTCATATGATGAAGCTGTGAAAACGTTTCCTGGACGTCCTTGTAATTTTTTAGTTACTGAGCATTCCGGTCGTATTAGTTAGTGGTACCGCAGGTGAAATAATTAATTCTGAAAAAAGCAAAGTATTTTGACTTTGACTTTGACACCTAAAACTCATACCTGCGGTTTATAGGTATTATAGTACAATCCTTCCTACATAATGTTAAAGAAACCTGTTACTCAAAACTAATTTCACACCTACCTACCCAAAGTCATTGTAAACAACTAGGGTAAACCGGGACAATACGGGCCCCTTACGTCAAATAGACTACTTACCTAGGTATATTAAAAAAAATAACAGCGTAATAATTGGCTGTTATTTTGAAACTTTTTATAGTTCTTTAAACTCCAAGAATAAATTATAACCAGTAGTCGCCCTCGCCAACATTAAAATATTTTTTTGGGATTAAACCGCACACCCCCCTTTCCGCAACAAAAAAAAAACTCCCCAATAAATATTGTTTCTAGTAAAGGAATACTTGTACTTACCAAGTTTCGTGAAGATCGGATAATAAAGGGGACCGCTAGCCCTGAAAAACATTAAAACGTTATTTGACCATATTTACCCCATTTTCCCCTCAATCCAAAAAGCTCAAAATGAAAAAAACCGTATTAAATCAAGGAACACTTGTGTTAAGTTTCGTGAAGATCGGATACAAACTGTGGCTGCTAGCCCGGAACACACATAGGTACAGACGGACGAAAGCAAATTGTCCAATCTCGAAATATAGACGCTTCTTCGATCGCTCCTTCAATAATCATTTTGTAATAGCAGTACGATTATTTCCACTTTAGTGCTCAATATCTCGGTTTAAATCGTAAACTTAAACCTATATGAAATCCTAGACGTAACAGGACGAAAGTTTGCAATCATGCCATTAAATGCAAAAACTATTTTTTAACCTAAGAAGAGAAGCTGGATGTGCTTAGTGACATGTTTGTTATCAATATCTCTAACTCAGACAGTGAAAGTGATTGAGACTGTTCAGTCTTAACCACTTTTAATGTCTGAGTTACTGTTTCATTATGTATGATTAGACTCAAACATGAAATTCATGCCTAAGTAAGGAAATTCAAAGCCATCACAAGAGTCTTGAACTCAAATTATCATCTTTACACAGGCGACTTGCAGTTATATCGACATTTTAGGGTTGATGAAATAGGCCAAGCTGTTGCTGCCATCAATGGTGACCTTGAAAATGTCTACAGTTGGGCCAAATCCTTTGGCTTGTTAGTTAATCCCAGTAAATCACAGGCACTAATTGTTGGTGGCCGGTATATGCTTGGTCTCGTGGATTATGAGTCTTTGCCTTCAGTTATATTTAATTCTGAGCCTATCGAGTACTCTAACAGTGCCAGGAATTTGGGTCTTCATATAGATTCGTATCTTTCATGGGAAGTACAAATTGCTGAGATAAGTAGGAGGGTGTACTACTCATTTCAATCTCTAAAATCTCTTCAGAAACTCTTACCTTTTCAAACTAAAGTGACTCTTGCGCAATCTCTTCTTCTATCATTGTTAGACTATGCTGATGTCTGTTTCCTAGATGCATCGGAGGAGCTTGTCAATAAGCTTGAGCGCTTGCAGAATCTGGGAATCCGCTTCGTCTATGGCCTTCGTAAATACGATCACGTATCTGAATTAAAGCTCATATCCTTTCTCTTCTCTATACTATCCTTCACAATCCTAATTCTCCTGCCTATCTGCGTGAGCGTTTTGAGTATTTGGTGCCTAGAGACAAAGCATGTCGTGTTTCCTCATCCCTACTTCTTCGAACTCCTGCTCATGCCTCTAGTTGTTATGACAATTCGTTTACAATTCAGGCTGTCAGATTATGGAACTCACTACCACATGATATCCGTGCTAGTCGTTCATTGGACATTTTTAAGAAAAGGGTAAAGGAGCATTTCCTCTCCCAACTATGATTTTCCATAATTATTCTTTTGACTTTCATTTGTATCATATTATCTCCTTCTTATTTAGTAAGTATATTTACATCTGTATGTAGCATGTAGGTATTTAGCTTTAGTCTTATATTATTAAGTTCTTATGTGTATGTATTTGATTTCTGTTATATGTATTACATTTATTAGTTTAATTTTCTTCTTGTATTATATGTAATTTTGTATGTGTACGTGTTTACACTTTCCTCTTCTCTCTTTAGTATTATTTATCTCCTCTATACCTCTAAGGTCTGCTGGAAGAAAAGCCATTACTGGCTTAAGCACACCTTTGTACATATTGTTATTGTTTGTTTTGTGTTTTGTAAATCTGTGCAATAAAGAATAAAAAAATAAAAAAAATAAAAAAAATTATATCTCAGTATCGTTTTTGTATTTTATTTTAACCCCCGACGGAAACCCGAACGGGGTGTTATAAGTTTGACGTGTGTGTGTGTGTGTGTGTTTGTAAGTCTGTCTGTGGCATCGTAGCTCCCAAACGGATGAACCGATTTTGATTCCGTTTCTTTTGTTTGAAAGATGGGTTAGGGGAGAGTGTTCTTAGCTATGTTTTATAAAAATCGGTTAATCCATTTCAAATATAATGAGGGGTGAAAGTGGTGATGAAAAATTGAATGTATTCAAATATACCCGTGTTGGGTATCAAATGAAAGGTCATAACTTATACATCACGTTACCGCAAGTTTTATGAAAATCAGTTTAGCCATTCGAAAGATATATGGAGTGGAATGTATTTCTAATTCTGTAACCACACTCCGCGCAATTCGCATTAGCTCTGAATAATTGTTGATAGACTATACGTATGTTGATATTAAATAATGAATTATGTGAGTCGGGGTTTTTTAAATTTTAAATTTAATTCTCTTGTTTATCATCAACTGTTTAAAATCACATTTTATTAAATGTCATAACGTCAGAAGAGTTTGTATCACAAACTGAACTATGACCTCACTATTATGTCTGTACTGTCAAATCACTAACTATTAGTGATTCCATTGATGATAATACTTATTTCAATAATACAAATCAAATGTCAAGGCCTCGGTGGCGCAGTGGTATGAGTATGTCGCTGCCGTCCCTGAGGTCCTAGGTTCGATTCCGGGTCGAATCAAATTATTTGTGAGATCCACAAATGTTTGTTTCGGAATTTGGGTATTTTCTATATATAATATGTATGTATTTAGAAATATATAAGTATGTTTATCAGTTGTCTAGATCCCATAGCACAAGCTTATATTAGCTTAATTTGGGCTACCTCACGTATCGTGTGACGCATATAGTTACCGGTATGCTTCGGTAGCTATCTGTTTCGCATCCATCGTGAGGTCACACCGGGGGGTGTCAACACTGTGAGGTTTCCGACGATGACACTGCACTCCACACGTTGGTGGAATACTCAGCATGGGCAAGTCAGCGCCGGGACCTCGTAGTGGGTCTGGGCGAGGATACTCTCTCGCTGGAAACCATGCTTCAAGCCATGGTCCCCAGCGCGAACAAGTGGAACGCGGCCGTGTCCTTCTGCGAGCAAGTTATGCTCGCGAAGGAGGCGGCTGAGAGGGAGAGGGAACTGAGTTTCGCAGTCAGCGGCCAGGGCGCCGCAGGCTCGTTTACGCCCAGGACCATCGACCTCTATGATCGGGGCCTGAGGGCGGCGGGGTATCCACCCGCCGTCCTTACAGAAGCAGGCTAGAAGGGTCCCAATTTTTAAAACCCGACGACAACCCGAAACACCGATGCGGGATAAAACCCGACCAAACCCCAGCGCAGAGTCTGTTAAGGCGAAGACACTTTGTTCATGTGTTCTTATCGCAGCACTTCATCATCTGCCTGCCCTTATCCCAATTATTTGGGGTCGGCGCAACATGTTTTCATCTTCCATAAATCCCTGTCCCACGTCATCTCCTCAGTCACTCCTTTGCTGGTCATATCCTCTTTCACGCACTTATCGCAGCACTTATTACTACAATTATTTAGTTCGTCACTATAACACTAAACGGTTTGTCTTCTCAATAATTCAGTGACGTCTAGCAGCTGTATAGTCTCGACGTTCACGTGATGGTGAAGTCTATTTTGGTGAGCTACAGCCTATTTTCTTATAACTGTTGGACTGACGGATGGATGGACATGACGAAACTATAAGTGTTCTGAGATTTATACTAAGGAACCCTAAAATGGTACATGTCAAGCTTACAATGGTACAGTACGCGAGGCGTAAGCTGACGTTTGCATTTGCGTGAGTGCACGTATGTGAACGTATAATGTAACATGTTTAACATGTTTGTTTTTAGACATAAATCACAAATCACTATAAACGTCCTGCATCGGTCCTGGTGCAAGATACCCATGATGCTGGCAGCAAAAAATTGCTTGATAGTAACAAAATTATTTCTCAGTCCTAGGGCCCCCTAACTATATGTGAATGTGTTTCTTTTTCGATGAGAACTAGAATTATAAGAGACCATTGGTTTTTTTACCGAGTAAATCCCCACTACCAAGTTGCCATTTGAAACTGATAAAGTTGTAAGTAGCTAGAAATAACATACTCATATTATATTATAAACAAAGAGTGCCGCGATGGCATTAACCGATAACTTATCAAACTTCCGCTAAAAATATATGTAAAACCGATAAACTTTAACACGTTTAGAAGGGTAACACTATTAATTAAAAATGTAGTTTAATTAAATGTTCACTGGGACATAATTTGTATACATTATCTAATTATAACTAGCGGACTCGTAGCTGCTTTAAATATTACTAGGTATGCAATGCATGCTGCTAATTGCAAATGTTGAGCGGAGCAAATGTTTCTATTACATATCAGAATCAAAATCGAACACTTAAATTAAATAATCGAATGAAAAAAAATCTATATTCATTGTTGACGCACGTGTTTCCATGGCAACCATGTAACCATCTGGTTTTTCGGTGATGTCCAGGACATTTTCGGTGATTATTCCTCCGTGGTCATCTCTATTTCATGATTTCAAAGATATGCACTCCCGGGTATGGTGTCGACCAGCATGCCAAATTTGGTCAAAATCGGTCGAGCCGTTTCGGAGGAGTTGGCACACAAACAATTTACATTTGTCCTCTTCGCTCCGCTCAATAATCGCGTTTTTCTTAATTTCTTTATTTGGGTTAATAGTGAGGAAAGAAATCGTTTATGTGCTTCGAAGTTAATTTAATGTGATCTTTAAGTTGCTGGCCTATTTTCTTCATAAATGAAACTTTTAATAACTGAAGAACTGGCATCCTTTCAAGTAATATAGCACCAGCATAACGAATGTAAATTAACCGTCATGAAACAGTACGAGTAGTAGTAAAGTAAACTTTAATACTTAATACTTTTGGATATTCTCACTCAACGTCATCTAGCCCAAACCACAGATACGTATATAAGAATACTATTCTAGTACAGATGATCCATCTCATAGAAAGATTTGGGGACGTTTTAAAAGCGCCTATAGGACAGGCTAAATAATTTTCGATAAATTCCTAATAGATGGCAGTGTATAGTGTGCGAAAAATACGTAATAGATGGCAGTATATTATGTGTGCGAAAAATACATAATAGATGGCAGTATTTTACTTTGTAATCTCGAACGAACAGTTTCTATTGTCCAGATTATTGCCTAATAGATGGCAGTATTTTAACTTGTTATCAGAGTTCATTGGCGAGGAGATTATTATTAGTTACGAGCCGTTGCCCGCAGCTCCGCCTGCGTGTTATAGCTTTCTTAATCATCAGTTTCTGATTTATTATGTAAAGCTGTTGAGCGATATTGTATCTTAAGATAAAATATTACAGTATCTTAGCCGTGTGCAGCGCCCCTTAGTGAACTCCACTGTGGGTGACGTAACCTACGACAAACTTATTATATGCGGTTGGTACAGTAATCGGGTCTAGGGATTTGTGAATCACACAAATATTTAATTCGACCCAGGAATCGAACCCAAGACTCCGGAGTCAAAAGCCGATGCACTACCGACCACGCCACCAGAGCAGTTAAATATATATGTATAAAAATATATTATTTAGGTACACTAGTACTTTCTCTGACTATTTATTTATTTATTTCACAAACTCTAGCGAAAACATAGCGGTACTTCTGTTTAGAAGAAAGCTATTATTCTTTTTCTTTTGTAGCATTCGTTTTCATTTATAGCATTCTCGAGTGAACTCTCTTTGAGATTACAGATGCAAGGGAATATTGGAAAACCAATTAGATTCCTTAGATGCTGGCACCAGGGATTGAAAAGTTAGATGTTTTAACGTGTCTTCTAAAAAACCTTTTAAGTTGTAGAGATAGGTTAATTTATATCCTAAAACTTATATAAAAGCGTGCAGTATTTAGTCCGGTCAATCTAGACCAAAAAATGAGAGTGAAGGTGCATAAAGTTCCAACAAGCTGAAAATCAGTAAAATTGTTCAAAACATAATCTTCTCAATATATAAAAATGAATCCCTATTTCCCTTGGTCACGACATCACGCGTGAACGGCTGGCCTGATTTGGATAATTTGGGTCTTAAAATATTCGTGGAGGTTCAGAGAAGGTTTATAAGCAAAATTTCAGGCGGGACGAAGTTCGCCGGGACCACCAGTTATAAATAAAATATATAAAAATGAATCCCTATTTCCCTTGGTAACGACATCACGCGTGAACGGCTGGACCGATTTGGCTAAATTGGGTCTTAAAATATTCGTGGAGGTACAGGGAAGGTTCATAAGCAAAATTTCAGGCGGTACGAACTTCGCCGGGACCACTTGTTATAAATAAAATTTAAAAGTTCCCCGTCATTTTCGTGTATTTAAAAAAAAAATCGAGCAACGGTCCAAAAAATGACTTTTTCGCAATTTTCAGCAAAACTGTAAGTTTTATTATAAAAGTACCCTAGACATAAAATTGTAGATCTTAAAATTATCTATAAAAATGTATTAATACCTTTTTTTCTACGAGCCACCGTTTCTGAGATATCTATATATACAAATGGGGAATGTAATTTTTGTCCCCCATTAGCTCTCGAGAACTGCTTATGCTACAATGATGGTTGACCCCTCTATGGATAGCCCTCGATCTGGAGGCAAGCCAAAAAATAGAAAACTTAACCTAGCCCCAAGGGGTCCAAAGTTATAGGCCAAATTGACATGGGGAATGTCCCCCTTAACTTTGGACCCCTTAGGGCTAGGTCCAATTTTCTATTTTTTCAAAAACTACATTCCCCATTTGTATAAGGTATCTCAGAAACGGTGGCTCGTAGGAAAAAAGTATTGATACATTTTTATAAATAATTTTAAGATCTAAATTTTTTGGTAACGGTACTTTTATGATAAAACTTACCGTTTTGCTGACAATTGCGAAAAAGTCATTTTTTGGACCTTTGACCTCGAATATTTTTTTTTCCATACACGGGAATGATGGGGAACTTTTACATTTTATTTATAATATGTTCTGAACAATTTTACTGATTTTCAGCTTGTTGGGACTTTATGCACCTTCGAAGGTCTAAATTGACAGGACTATTCCCCAAATTACAAAATGTCTAAACTAAACTGTTCACAAAACATCATTGGTCCAGGGTTTGATTGGGCACGTGGCACATGAATAGCCCAAAGCTGCATGTGTCCAACAAATGCCTTGCACACGCGTCGTCATAGACTAAACATTATGACAGACATTTCATATACTCGTAGGTAGAGAACTTGGAATGTATAGCCTTAAAATAACCACAGATTCGATTATCAAGTTTGGTACCTATAGCTAAAGTTCTTAGGAATCCAAGATCTTAAGCGAGTTTTATAAATTATTTTAATGTGCACATAAAAATCATAACATATAGATACATCCTCGCAAAATCTATAATATAGCATACCACTTTAAATATCTATAGTAAAATATCCTTACCGACATGTTTATAATACTTAGTTTATTTTATATTTTACTCTTTGTAGTAGCGGGCGTGTACATTCATCCGTGAATTGTCCGCAATTGTTCGCTTCCGTCCAATTTAGCGGACGCGGTGATACGGCGACATCTTATGTATAATGTATCATACTACCTCTCTTTATTTAGAGTTATATTTCTCCTGCTATAGCTTCCCTCCCACCACACCACCACGCTAACCACCTCACCCAAATCAGTCAGTTATCCTTTAATCCAATAAGGAAGTTTCAAAATAGCAGTATAATGGCAAAGAAATACTTAGGTATACTTTTTTATGCTGATAGAACATATAACTGCATATTCCCTGTGATACGTAGGTCACACTATAAGTTTTGCGTAACTTAAAAAAACAACATGTTAAAACCAAAATATTATGTTTATTGCTTTTCAAAATATTCTCCTTTACATGTTAAACATTTTTTCATGCAATCGAACAATTTTTTTAAATAGGAGGACCACAGATCTGAAGGCATGTTTTCTACGTTTTTTTTTTTTTTTATTTTTTTTTATATTTAGTTCGACAAATTGACGCCACCCGCCTGATGGTAAGCTGAGGCGACGTCTGGCAATTGAGGGCGACTCTCACAGTACACAGGAATACTATAGAGAGTGGCCCTCAACTTGACGACCCAGTAATGTGCCTCTTCACGCTTCGCTTAAAGAGCCCAGGGTTATATGTTGGAGGAAACACGTGCGCAGGCAGGGCGTTCCAAGCCACCATCGTTCGGCAGAGAAACGATCGTTTAAAACGCTCGGTTCTCGCGAAGACGGTTTCCACGGTATGAGGGTGACATCTCTGGCCGGCACGCGTTGTTCGGGATCGGAAGGGAGAGGGTGGGATCAGGTTGAAGAGCTCTTCAGAACACTCACCGTGGTAAATACGGTAGAACGCGGCCAAGGAAGCAATTGTTCGGCGCTGGGCTAGCGGCTCAAGGCTTCCCGTTACCTCCGGACAGTCTATAATGCGAACAGCGCGTCGCTGCATAGCGTCGAGTGCGTCCAGCAAATACTTCGCGGAGCCGTCCCAGAGGTGAGAGCAGTATTCAACGCAGGGTCTAATCTGCGTTTTGTACAGCAGACACCTCTGGTGCGGTGTAAAGAATCGCTTTACCTTGTTCAGTATTCCTAGTTTCCGCGAAGCTAGCCCAATACATCTCTCAATGTATTTTGTGTTATTGAGCTCTCGACGAACGTCTATGCCAAGGATGTCTAGATTGTCCTTCATTGGTAATATTGCATTCTGAAGAGTGGGTAGGGGAAGGAAAGGGGATTTTTTCGCTGTAAATGCACACGCCTGTGTTTTGTGGGCATTGAACTCGACCAAGTTCTCAGCACCCCATTGGGAGATACTGTCGAGGTTTCGGTCGAGATCACCCACGAGATGTCGTCTCTCCTCCTCTATCACAGATCGCCCCGCCGTCGGACGAACCAAGTAACTCCCGTGCAATGTACTGTCATCTGCATAGCAATGAATGTTCCCGAGGGAAAGCATATCATTGATATGCAGAAGAAAGAGAGTTGGTGACAGTACGGACCCCTGCGGTACCCCGGCATTCACTTGCAAGAAGCGAGAAGCCTGGCCATCGCAGAGGACCCGCACTCGGCGCTCGTTTAAAAAACTGGCAATCCAGCTGCACAGTTGAGGAGGTAGACCATATGCCGGAAGCTTGGAAAGGAGCGAAGCATGCCAGACCCTATCGAAAGCTTTGGCGATGTCCAGGCTAATAGCCAAGGACTCGCCGAACTTTTCCATAGCCTCACCCCATACATGCGTGACGAATGCCAGGAGGTCACCCGTTGATCGTTTTGGCCTGAAGCCATATTGCCGATCATTGATTAGCGAGTGATCCTCCAGGTATCGCATGAGCTGCTTGTTAATAAGAAGCTCGAACACCTTGCAAATGACTGAGGTGACAGCTATGGGTCAATAGTTGCCTGGATCGGATCGATCCCCTTTCTTGGGGATCGGTTGTACGTTCGCCTCCTTCCAGGCCTCCGGCACGAGGCCTGTAGAGTATGACAGGTGGTACAGACGCGTTAATACTGGAGACAACTCAGCAGCACATTTTCGTAGCACCACCGCTGGAATGCCGTCAGGGCCACTGGCTTTCCGCGTGTCGAGTGACCGCAGCACTGCCCGTACATCACATTGCCTGATAACAATATCAGGCATAGTGTGGCCACAGTTGGCGATGGCGGGGGGCTGCAGGCCACGGTCATCGACCCGGGAATTAGCCGCAAAGAGGTCTGCGAGCATGTCCGCCTTCTCTTGGGCTTTGTGAGCCAGTGATCCGTCAGGAAAACGCTGTGGTGGCAGCGAGGGTTGACAAAAATTTGACTGTATGGCTTTGGCCAGTTGCCAGTATCCACGGCTGCCCGTGGGATGGGATGTGAGCTCCTGACCAAGCCGCGCGACGCGCTGGGCATCCGCTCTCTTGAAGGCCCTCTTGCTGAACCTAGTGGCCCGATTGTACGCTGCTTTGAGGCGGTTCACATTCGGGTCACGTGCCGCCCGAGCCCTGACCCAGGCGCGATATGCCGACTGTTTTTTCTGGACAGCCTCGGCACATTCACGCCCGAACCAGGGGCGAGCTTTGCGGATGCTGGCGACATCAGTGAAAGGGATATAATATTCTATCCCTAGACTGATCTCGCCAGCAATGGCAGCAGCGCTATCCGAAGGCGCCTTCCCTAGAAAGCAGCGCTGGCTCCACGGGACGGACGCAAAGTAATCGCGGAGACCGTCCCAGTCTGCCGACGAGTAGTGCCATAGTCGTCGAGTCATTTGTTCAGCACGAGCAGGTGGTGGCACTTGGAAGCTGGCGTGCACCACACAGTGGTCGGAAATGCCCAGTGGGGCGCGTACCGACACACTGTACTCGGCTGGGCGACTCGTCAGCAGTAGATCCAGCAAGGCGGGCGTGTGGTCTGACCTGTCAGGTATCCGGGTGATCCCCCGTACCATCTGGGTCAGCCCGTGGGAGAGAGCGAATGCATGGGCGGTTCGTCCCGCATGATCGGTCCTAAGGGACCCCAGCCACTCAACGTGATGACCGTTAAAGTCCCCCAAGAAAACCAGGTCACCGTTCGGGAACCGCACCTGCGCATCGTCAGCCATCTCGCTGAGGTATTCGAAAAGCCTTGTTGTCCCAGTGTCCCCTGTGTGGGAGCGGTAGACGCACACGTAGATCTGGCTCATGGAGCCATGATCCACGTGCAGCCAAAGGACGGAGTAGGAGGGGTTCTCCAGACAGCGCAACCGGCGGCAGCAAACATCCGTGCTGATTGAACGCTATCACTGCCTCTTCGAAGTTGGTAAAAGTGAAACCTCTCATCAAATCTTTGATTTTGGGGAAAATACAGAAATCACAGGGTGCTAGGTCGGGGCTATGCGCAGGATGGGTGACAAGTTGTACTTTTTCAGAAGCTGAAAATGACTTTGTTTTGTTGGCCGTGTGTGAAGAAGCGTTGTCATGATGTATTCAGCGTAGTCAGCTTTTGGGTCGTCTTTCGCGAATTTTTTCTAACACCCTGGGTAAACAAATGGTAGAATACCACTCGGCATTAACACTCTTTTGATATTCAAGTGGAATTGTACAGATGGGACCCGTAGCTTAACGTTTCTCGCCTGCCTCACTTTTGGTGGCTTGTTCTCATTTTCAAACACCCATTCACAAGATTGCTGTATTTTTTTCGGGTTCAAAACAATAAATCCACGTTTCGTCTCCTGTGACAATGTCATAAACAGCATTAGAATGTCCATGGTTGTACTTCAGTAGCATCTGTGAGCACCATTCCACACGAGCCCGCTTCTGCTCCGCTGTCAGTTCATGAGGGATCCAACGACAATAAAGTTTCCGAACTTTCAATTCTTCGTGTAAAATTTTCTGGATTTGACTCATACCAATCCCCAATAGTCATCGAATTGTGTCATAGGTAATCCGCGGGTTTTCTTCAATTAACCGCTTAACACCAGCCACATTATTTTCGTTGACGGCAATTGAAGACCGCCCTTCACGAAATTTGTCATGTAAAGAAACTCGACCTCTCTCAAATTCAGCAAATCATCGCCTCACGGTGCTCAAACAAGGTGCTTCTCTCCCAAAAGCATTTTGAAGACGAGCGGCACAGTCTTGCGGAGTGAGAGAACTTTTAAAATCATAAAAAATCATCGCTCTAAAATCTTTTCGACTTAATTCTATTTTCGTTGCATACGAAGAACATTGATGTGTGATAAAAAACAATTGACAAATGATTTCCCGCCAATTGTTTTATTTATTACTAAGAAGGTTGCAACGTTTAAAAAAATATAACATTCGAAATTCAAATACTTCCGATTAGGTAGAAGTGCAAAACTTTTAGTGTACCCCATGTATTAGTAGCCGTAAGAAAAGAGGAATTTAAATACTATTATTGCATTTATTAGAGCGTCTGAACTGAACTAGGGCCCAGGGGGCCAAGTCGCGTATCGGAATAGTAGCAAAGTAGCATCGTATTTGCACGTCGCAGGCAAATTTTTACAGATTTCGTAGTTTACTAACACAAACGCAGTCCAGTAGCGAACGTGTAGCCTGCTAGCTTGTGACGCGCTAGTAGCTGTTTGCGTGCGTAGTCTACTAATATTTTACATATTTAAACTGCAACATATCAGCCTGTGAGGGGAGATGGGGGAGCGGGGGTGGGGGGGGCGGGAATCGATGTTGTATTATCAGGATATATAGCCTCCAGACCTTCTCATAGAACCTAGATATATAGGGGAACCTAGAAACACGTCCAGCTTGTCACCGGTAATATCAAAGTTTTGGGAAGTTGGATAGGAATTGGGATTTTTTTATGGGAAGAAATGGAGTTTTATTACTTGGGGGTGGTTCAAGGGGGGCCCGAAAATGGCCTTGGATGCTTAGTTTTCGAGATATGCGGTACTGGGAATCTTGGGTATTTTTGCGAGATGAGAATTCTCTGCCGACATTCCGTTTGGTTAAAAAATCGGTAGTCTGCTAAATTCACAAGCAAGGCGCCAGGGTGGCGCCAAAAAGTCCCCAAACCGAATGACTGCAGAGTACAATCATCATTAGGTTATGTTGGATTTAGTTACTCCCGACTGCAAAAACTGCAAAAAATTGCCTTCGAACGTGCAAATACGATACTACTTTGCTACAATTCAAATACGCGACTTGGCCCCCTGGAGGTGAGGGTGGCTTCAACTTCAAAATAAGTTATTACTGGTCCCTCTTCTTATAGTTCTTGAAGTAAGACGATTAATGAATGTAAACAAACAAAACAAAGTTCTTAAGGTATTTTTAGTAGGTACTCAAAATATATATTTATGATAAGTATTTATTTTAAACATAACAAGCACTTATCTATGGTATTAAAGATCTTAATGTTATTTTGTGAACAATACCTATTTTTATTCTCGCGATAAAAACCCTTTTATATAATACTAGCTGACCCGGCAAACGTTGTTTTGCTTTAGGGGTGGACTACCCTTTACCATTTAGGGGGATGAAAAATAGATGTTGTCCGATTCTCAGACCTACCCAATATGCAAACAAAATTTCATGAGAATCGGTCAAGCCGTTTCGGAGGAGTATGGCAACGAAAACTGTGACACGAGAATTTTATATATTAGATATTACTGAATTATGCCTTCATTTAAGAATTGATTTTATGAATTTATAAGTAAGTACTCTTGACTGGTATTAGGTGCGTATTAATCAAGGTAGGGAAGGGAAATTTCTCGTTTACTTTTTGGGGTAGCTTTATTTCTTGTTTGCTGTAACGGCTGGGGGACTTTGGGAATACGGGGATTGGGAACCATAACAGCATTTCACGCGGGCGAAGCCACGGGCATACGCTTGTAATAAAGAAAAATTTGAGCAAAGAATTTTATCAGAAAAATTGTCCGGTAAAGGTTTCTACATTTAATTTATCTATGTTTAACTGACTGTTTAAAGAATTAAACAGTCGGTTAAACACAGCGATAAATAAAGAGGTTTGACTTCTTTTTTTTAAATCAATTTCCTATGTGCGTTTTTGCTTACCTGTATTAGTACTAGATGCTATTGTATTACAGGAGTAAAAATTTAATTGACAGAAAAAGTTATCAGCCTGCACTTACATCGTCTACTATTATTGAGCTGAGTTTACGAAGCTCTTTCTTAGGCGACTCGTGTATTTCGTTCGTGATCGAACTCCTTCTAAACGACTGGACCGATCTTTTTGAAATTTGGCACGGTCATAGTGACCATAAAGATCGGTCCAGTCGTTTAGGAGTTCGACCCGGATCGACAAACTCTGCTCAATTATTACAACAGCAGAATTTATTGCATACCTAGTATTATATTAAAGGTATTATGACGTATTGTCCTTTGTAATGTAACAACATTATTGTATCCAGGTCTGCACCCATTGTAACATGCACTATGTCGGTATATAAATCTAACTCTACGAGAGCTAGCACTTCTGTGGCCCACATTAATTGTAAAACATTGCACCCACTATCTGCCCTGTCTATCTGCACCATGAGGTGTTTGAAGATTTTTTTTAAGAATACTAGCAATCGCAAATATGATCGACAGCTGCACTAAAAATGCTTGTGTTAGAAGTCGGCACAAGTCAGTACAACAAGTCAGATTGAAGTGATCAGGTATCGAGCACACATCGTCGTAACGCAAGTACAACTCCTATTTAAGCTACCAGGATGATTAAATTCCATATAAGAAATCTGACTTTTATAAAAGTGAAGCGTTTGTTAAACATTAAACAAACACTTGTTCGTGTGAAATAACACGGTGGGGAAAAAAAGGGCTACACTTTGTCGTCTCGAGTTGCCGACGACAGATTTATAATAATTAGAAACGATACACACGGGTGTCACAGATCGCCTGCACACTACTGGATATGATTAGCTGAATGCATGCATAAATTACACAGCTGATTAATCAATGTTGTTTGTTTTGATTGGATTAGGTAGATGTTTTTTTATTGCATCAGACCGTAGAGCAAAAACTGAAAACACATTATCAGAGTTATAATTATATTTTTATTTTGCTAGAGTACAACCAATTGATTCATAACCCACCATAAGCTCATATCATTTGGCCAAGACATATTTCCCTGGCTACGAGCTTGTTACCATTTTATTTAGTACATTCACGATAGATCGTACTCGCTTGAAAGTTTTAAACTACAAAGCATCCGCATTTCAGACCTGCGCTACGGTCCTAGGGAAGCCGGCTTATATCAGCGTTCCCCTCTAACAAGAGCCAGATCAAATGACCATAAGTAAGGAATAAAACAAATTGTCGTCTTGACCACTCACTAGACTAAATCTAGTTGTTAAAATGTAAAGTTTTTATTTTTGCTGCAAAAGCGATATGTTACGTCACGTTGTCAAGTTTACAAGAAGATGATTTTAACTTACATTTCTAAATTATTGTTTTTTTCTTTAGAACTTTGAAGATACAAAATATACATAATTTTATAGACTAAAAATATTTACATTACAAAATATCGTTAAAAAATCCTCCGCGTCACCGACTGGGAAGGTTCCCAGAATGCTGGCTGTGTTGCCACGTTGGATGGCGATTCTTATTCTATGGGCCAGAAAATAGCCAGCCTTCCTGAGAAGCATTGATTAGGCGTTTAGCAATGATTGAATATGATTGAATATCATAATATTGAATCAAATTATATTATGAATGTCTTTTTAAACCTATTTTATTGCAAAATCACAATGTTTTATTTTGGATATTTTTATCAACACAGGGTCTATATATATATCCGCGGATTGGTCGAACGACTGGCATGAATGTTATCACACTCCCTTAGGGTTCCCTACCCAAAGGGTAAAACAGGAACCCTGTTACTGAGACTTCGCTGTCCGTCCGTCCGTCTGCCCGTCTGTCTCCACGCGGTTACTCATTGATCATCAACCATGACAGTTAAAAGGTTGAAGTTTTCACAGATGATGTATTTCTATTGCTAAAAAAACTAAAAATCAGAACAAAATCAATATTTAGGGAGCTCCCATACAACAAACGTAAGTAATTTGTTGTGGTATTATTCGTAGCGGACGCCCGCGGCTTCGACCGCTTTTCAAATTAAATACACAGAAAGTTTCCTAAAGCACCACTCTATCTATTGTTGAAAACCGATTCGAAATCCGTTGAGTAGTTTTAAATATCTACGCATGCATACAGAACGGGCGACTTTTTTATAATATGTAGTGATAGTGATGATGGTACGGAACCCTTCGTGCGCGAGTCTGTCTAGCACTTGGCCAGTTATTAGAAACTTATATAAATAATATATATTTTTAAACATTCTCACACAACGACATCTAGCCCAAACTATAAGCGTTTGATATGGTATTTAGACAACTGATAAACCTACTTATATATTTCTTAATACATACATAATATACATAGAAAACACCAAAATATTTGATTGGACCCGGGAATCGAACCCGAGACTCCGGAGTCGAAAGCCGATGCACTACCGACCACGCCACCGAAGCAGTTTGTTTAGTTATAGTGGTTACAATAAACAGAAAACTATATACGAGTACTTTACAGCTTAGCAAAAATTCTGCTAGGTTGTGTGTGGATGGCAAAATAGATGAGCCGTACCATCAAGATGACTTTACGTTTACAACTTGACTAGTCTTTCTAACTACCCTACTATATGTCTGAACAGTTGCCCGTTTTCAGGATCCGTGTGTTCCGCTAGTCCCGAAATAGATGCCATAGCTTTCATCTCATTATACAGTGACAATTATGTTTTTGTTGACTGGTACCGTCAATTCTGTCCTCTTATTCAAAGTAATAAGGCTTAAATTATGATCAAAAGAATATAAACAAATTTTCAAACACTATACTTCACATCCCTCTACACTTTCGAACTTTTGTATTTTGCGATGTAAGCAGGAAAAGTGTTTGAAATTCAGTTTAGATTTTTACCGTCAAACTAACAAACAAACAAACGACAATAATTAAAACTAAAGTTGAGTTTGCATTATTTCTCTTTAATGAACCAATTTCAATAGCCACCAGTTCTTGAGAATGTTCGTGCATTGATCTACTGGGACCAATCAATCATCACGGACATGACTGTTGTTGCCAATAGGCCGGATATCGTGTTGGTTGATCGGGCTCAGCGATGGACGGTGATCAGCAATGTCGTCTTCCCGCATGACGAGAATCTCGTGAAGGCAGACCAGTACAAACTTACTAAGTATCTTGATCTGACCTTCGAGATTACTGCCATGTGGGACGTAGACTCGACGATCATTGTCCCGATCGTCGTTTCGGCAAACTGAGTAATAGCGAAGGGTCTCGATCAACATCTCTAGAGACTCTCGCTAGACTGTTGGATGAGAGGTCAGATACAGAAGGCTGTCGTCCTCGACACGGCACGCATCGTTAGGAGGTTTCTCAGTCTGTGACCTCTACCGCTGGTACTCCGCTACTGGTGGTGGCCTGACATGGAATTTTTACTATATTAAAAAAAATATATAAAGAGGAAGATTTTATTGTTTGTTTGTTTGAAGCGCTATACGCTTCAAACAAACAAACAACTACATCTACGTTTAACATCTACGTTCCGTAAATAATTATCCGATTTTGATCGGATTTGATTTCCGATTTTAAACATTATCCCTGAGTAACATAGGCTACTTTTTATCTCGGTAATGTTCATAATGTTTCTTGTTCATATCTGCATGATTTATTTCATTACTCTACTATTTAACTCCATCTAAGTTTTTCACTAGACCGATGCGTTGCGACAAAAAAACTAAAAATATATTTTTTCTGATTTACAGTAAAATTCAGTACAACATCAATAATTACAATGTTTTTTATTTCAATAATGAAAAAATGAGAGAAAACTGTGTGATCATTCATTTTTATGTAAATACTTACGACTATATTGGAGAATACTGTTAATCTCGGAGCGCTGTAAAACCCTTATAAACTAGTGGTTCTCTGAACCTTAGACTTCGGGATCCAATCCAAAAAATATCATTCAAATGTTATTCATTGTAAGCAAGGAGTGTGTGTGTAAAGCTTCATGCAAATCGGTTGATAAATACGGCCTCAAACATGATCTGACAGAACCCGTAGATGTAGAGATGTAGAAGTAAAGACGAAAGAAATTCTCCCCAGTCTGCAAGTTGAAACGGAGGAGAGTTCGGTCGCTTCGCTCCCTCAGTCAATAAATAAATATTGAAATGTTAATATTGCAAATTATTCCTCGAAAACTCCTCTACAAAAAGGCTATGATGAATTTTACAGTAAAAAGATCAGAAAAAAATTAAAGGAAATTCGTTCTCAAATTTTCATCTGCTTTTGTTAATAACTTTGTTATGTTTAATTCTACGACAAAAAGTTGTAGAGAATTTAATAAAAATTTTGTGACAAAATTTTTGTCGCAAATTTTTGGTGCGATGAATAGTT
The DNA here is from genome assembly GCA_963556515.1 of Nudaria mundana. Classification (NCBI taxonomy): domain Eukaryota; kingdom Metazoa; phylum Arthropoda; class Insecta; order Lepidoptera; family Erebidae; genus Nudaria; species Nudaria mundana. Next base: position 13,981,058 of record OY748286.1, on the reverse strand, counting down.
TGCCCGATATAGCGCGATAACGATTTGCAACCATTTTTCAAGGTTGTCGTTAGACAGTGTTAATTTCGGAGCGCTGTAAAACCCTTATAAATAAATAAATTAATAAATATTGGAAATTATTCCTCGAAAACTCCTCTACAAAAATGTTCTGTAGAAATTTTACTGTAAAATGATCAAAAAAAAAAATTATAACCCCTAAAGGAAATTCGTTATCAAATTTTCATCTGTTTATGTTAATAATTTTTTTATGATTAATTCTAGGACAAATAGTTACAGAACAAAGTTGTAGAGAATTTAACTTGCGACGTAAATGTTGTCGTAATTTTATTGTGCGATGAATAGTTTGCCCGATAGAGCTCGATAACGATTTGCAACCCTTTTTCAAGATGGTGGAACACCCATAAACTTGGATTTAGCTTTACACCCCCCCCCCCCTTTAATATCTAAAAAATAAAATAGCGTCCGCTGACTTTTGCGCACTTAGCCCCATAAAAATTAACATTTCAATGGACTAGAAATGAAAGAACGGTAAATAAAATTTAAAGGTAGAATACAAGAATGGAAAGAAAAAGGGAAGATACAAACTAAAATGTAATACAGCTCACTACACTTATATATAATAGATTAACTTTCAAGTTAGTATTCCTAAATATTTTTCTAGTTTTTAATTACCTACTTTTTAACGCATCGTGGGGTATTACAAAATTTTGAATTTTGATTTTTTGATTCATGCCTTTATTCTTATCTGGCAAATTTTTGTTTCTGAATTAAGCGTATCAAGATTTGAATACTTTAGATTTAGATGATTGTCATATTTGACAGTTTGGTATTTAAGTTTGTACTTAACACCACATTTTGGTTGCAAAGGGGTCTACCAACATCTTTAGGGCCCCAGCGACCTCACCTGCTAGTGGCGCACCTGCTGATCAACGGACGAGGCTCGTTAATTTACGGTACCTACGGAGTGGCTTCGGCCCCTACGTGAGTACCAGTTGGTACAACAGTGTTGGTCCGGGGTGGTACCACCGTGCAGCTGTGCTAAAGCTCCCCAAGTAACCCAGCCCTGGCTGGGTTGCGTTAGGGGTTCAGCAGCTGCACCGCCGGGCCCGGGGCGATGTATGGTGCAGCAGGCATGTGACCAGTGGGGGCGAAACGGAGTCTAGTGTGGGTGTGGTGTGGGTCCATTTGCCGGCCAGGGAGACCCTTAGCAACAGCGTTGCCACGGCCGCCCGCAACACAGTCATGGGACCCGCCTGGGACCAACCACCCCAGGAGGCTGCCCCACATGTTGCGCATAATCCTGATGTGGGATCGCCGCTTCGGGTGGTAACCGATGTGGGGTAGCGGCGGCCTTACATCAGGGGGGTTTGGGAGCCCTTCCGTCCGGCGGGTCAGCTCCGACCTAACCACACGGTTCTAGACAAAGCTAGCCCCTGCGCTTTGTCACTTACTGTAGCACCAAATCTCGCCCTGTCTTCACGCATCTTCTTTTTCAAATCTACAATGGCAGTGCAACAAAAAAAAAAAGAAAACATTTCACAGCTGCCCTAGGAAACCCCACAACTTCACTTTTCGAGGTGGAGTTCACTAACATCCGTTGACTCCATGCGAACCTCGATGCCGTCCACCATACCTTGAGAAGGCACGGCCCGCAGTGATGTTCCTCACGGAGACACAAATACGCCGCCCTGACGACACGTTTTACCTGTTTTACCCCGGCTATGTCATCGAGGAACAATTTCGAAACAAAGCCGGGGTGTGCGAGTTCGTTAGGGCGGATGTTTGCTGCCGCCGGTTGCGCTGCCTGGAGAACCCCTCCAACTCAGTACTCTGGCTGCACGTAGACCATGGCTCTATGAGCCAGATCTACGTGTACGTCTACCGTTCCCATACAGGGGATTCTGAGACAACAAAGCTCTTCCAGTACCTCAGCGAGACGGTTGATGAAGCGCAGGTGCGGTTCCCGAACGCTGACCTAGTATTTCTGGGGGACTTCAATGGCCATCACATTGAATGGCTGGGGTCCCTCAGGACTGATCATGCGGGTAGGGCCCTACCCGCATGATCAGTCCATGCGTTCGCCCATGCGTTCGCTCTCTCCCACGGTCTGACCCAGATGGTATGCGGGATCACCCGGATACCAGACAGGTCAGATCACACGCCCGCTCTGCTGGACCTACTGCTGACGAGTCGCCCAGCCCAGTACAGTGTTTCGGTAGGAGCCCCATTGGGTAGTTCCGACCACTGTGTTGTTCACGCTGGCATGAAGGTGTCTATGGCACTACTCATCAGCGGATTGGGGACGGTCTACGCGATTATTATGCATCCGTCCCCTGGAGCCAGCGCTGCTTTGTAGGAAAGGCTCCTTTGGATAGCGCTTCTGCGATTGCTGGCGAGATCAGTTTAGGGATGGAATATTACATCCCTTTCACTGATGTCGCCAGTATCCGCAGAGCCCGTCCCTGGTTCGGGCGAAATTGTGCCAAATCTGTTCGACTAAAACAGTCGGCATATCGCGCTTGGATCAGGGCCCGGGCTGTGCGCGACCTAAACGTGGGCCACCTCAAAGCACTGTACAACCGGGCCACAAAATCCAGTAAGAGGGCCTTTGAGAGAGCGGATGCCCAGCGCGTCGCGCGGCTTGGTTAGGAGCTCACTTCCCATCCCACGGGCAGCCGTGGATTCTGGCAACTGGCCAAAGCCGTGCAATCTAACTTTTGTCAGCCCTCGCTGCCACCGCTGCGTTACCCAGATGGAACACTGGCTCACAAAGCCCAAGAGAAAGCGAATATGCTTGCAGACCTCTTTGCGGCTAATTCCCGGGTCGACGACGGTGGCCTGCCGCCGCCCGCCATCGCCAACTGTGGCCACACTATGCCTGATATTGTTATCAGCCAATATGATGTACGGGCAGTGCTGCGGTCACTCGACACGCAGAAAGCCAGTGGCCCTGACGGCATTCCAACGGTGGTGCTACGAAAATGTGCAGCTGAGTTGTCTCCTGTATTAACGCGTCTGTACCGCCGGTCATACTCTACAGGGCTCGTGCCGGAGGTCTGGAAGGAGGCGAACGTACAACCGATCCCCAAGAAAGGGTATCGATACGATTCAGGCAACTATCGACCCATAGCTGTCACCTCAGTCATTTGCAAGGTGCTTGAGCTCCTTATAAATAAGCAGCAGCTCATGCGATGCCTAGAGGATCGCTCGCTAATCAATGATCGACAATATGGCTTCTGGCCAAAACGATCAACGGGTGACCTCCTGGCATTCGTCACGCATGTATGGGGTGGGGCTATGGAAAGTTACGGCGAGTCCTTGCCTATTAGTAAAAGTACCCATAAAATTGCATACCTATTGCTATGGTGAAATATGGTGCATCTGTAATTACCAACTGCTTCAACATCTCATGTAACCCATATTTGCAATTATCTTTAATAAATAAGTAAATAAATAAATTAGCCTGGACATCGCCAAAGCTTTCGATAGGGTCTGGCATACTTCGCTCCTTTCCAAGCTTCCGGCATATGGTCTACCTCCTCAACTGTGCAGCTGGATTGCCAGCTTTTTAAAAGAGCACCGAGTGCGGGTACTCTGCAATGGCCAGGCTTCTCGCTTCTTGCAAGTGAATGCCGGAGTACCGCAGGGGTCCGTACTGTCACCAACTCTCTTTCTTCTGCATATCAATGATATGCTACTATGAACATTAATTGCTATGCAGATGACAGCACCGACAGTCCGACGGGGCGGGGCGATCTGGGATTGAGGAGGACAGACGACGACTCGTGGCTGATCTCGACCGTAACCTCAACAGTATCTCTCAATGGGGTACCGAGAACCTGGTCGAGTTCAATGCCCGCAAAACACAGGCCGCGAAGAAATCCCCTTTCCTTCCCCTACCCTCTCTTCAGAATGCATTGTTACCAATGAAGGACAACCTTGACATCCTTGGCATAGACGTTCGTCGACAGCTCAATAATAAAAACTACATCGAAAGATGTATAGTGCTAGCTTCGCGGAAAATAGAAATACTGAATAAGGTAAAGCGATTCTTTACACCGGACCAGAGGTGTCTGCTGTACAAGACGCAAATTAGACCCTGCGTCGAGTACTGCTCTCACCTCTGGGACGGCTCCGCGAAGTATCTGATGGACGCTTTCGACGCTATGCAGCGCCGGGCTGACCGTATTATAGATTGTACGGAGGTAACTGGAAGCCTTGAGCCGCTAACTCAGCGCCGAACAATAGCTTCCTTGGCCGCATTCTACCGTATTTACCACGAGCTCTTCAATCTGATCCCACCCTCTTCCTTCCGATCCCGAACAACGCATGCCGTGCATAAATGCCACTCCCACACACACATAGCATGTTCGCGAGAACCGATTGTTTTAAACGTTTGTTTCTCTGCCGAACGATAGTGGCCTGGAACGCCCTGCCTGTGCACGTGTTTCCTCCCACATATAATCCTGGGTTCTTTAAGCGGAGCGTGAAGAGGCACATCAGTAGGTCGTCAAGTTGAGGGCCACTCTCTATAGTATTGTGTGCTGTGAGAGTGGCCCACAATCGCTAGACGTCGTCACGACTTACCACCAGGCGGGCGGCGTCAATTTGGCGAACCAAATATTAAAAAATAAAAAATTAACTAGCCGCAATCTTCAACGACTTACCAATACTAATGGCAGGGTCGGACAGGATTCCGACAACATTTATCTTCGACTAAAAATACAAGATCCAGTTATATGAGGACGACAACGTCGAAGGCCTCAACATCCATGAATTCAGTCTTCACTGACGGGTCCAAAACTACATCTGGGACAGGCAGCGGAGTATTTTCCGATGACCTCCAGATCAGAATAGCAACTCCACTAGGATCCTACAACACGGTAATCCAAGCTGAAAGCCATGCGATTCTAGAAGCGGCTACGGCAACAGCTGCCAGAGAGGTAAGGTACTCTAGTATCAGAATTCTTTCGGACAGCAAGTCGGTGCTACAAGCCCTTGACAGTAACATTGTCAGTTCGGGCCTCATCTACAACTGTCATCAGCGCTTGGCTGAGATACGTAAGTACAACCACGTCACATTACAGTGGATCATAGGACACAGCAGCTCTAGAGGTAATAACGCAGCGGACGAGCTTGCCAGAAGGGGCTCGAGACAAACGTCCATTGGACCAGAGCCAATCCTACCAATTCCGGTAGGTACTATACGAATACTTCTGGCACACAAAAGTTACACACAACCCAACACACTGTGGACCAGCCTGTCGGACTGTCGGCAAGCGAGGAAGGCTCTGCCTGTACTCAATCGTCGGTTAGCTGGCAGACTTGTGACGTTGAAAATATCCCATCTCCGTATATTCACGTGTCATTACGGGGCATTGCCTCCTAAACAAACACCTACACACTATCGGTGTTACAGACAGTCCCCTTTGCAGGGCTTGTATGGCTGAGGACGAGACGGTCAGCCATGTAATCCTGCGCTGTGAGGAAGTCTATAACTACAGGGCAAGGCATCTCGGGTCTCCAGCATCAATCCCTGAAGCTCTGCACAACGTGCGGGGCCTTCTGGCGTTCCTGGAAGAGATCGGTTGGCTCGAGTGAGAGAGTCCCACCCACACGCAAAACCCGCGCACTAGACGTGGACTTGCGGTGATCAGCCCGTGACTACAAGTACAAGTACCTATATAAGTATGTTTGAAATGTTCATTTTCTCCGCATTTCTTCCCATTTTTCCCCCATTTTCCCCCCAATCCAAAAATCCCTTCGATAAAAGTTGCGCCTTGCAACAAAGAACACTTGTGCCAAATTTCATGAAAATCGGCTGAAAAATGCTGCCTGTAGACCGGAACTGACACACATACATACATACAGACAAACAACGCCAAATCAGCCAGTCCTCGAGTTGAAACTGAGACGCTTTGCTCGCTTCGCTCGCTCGATCATTATTATAGTACAGTCTACTAAGTCGCCTTGTTTTGTTTTACCGCCATATTGTCAATAACTTCTTCAAGTTTGTGTTTCGCCTATTATATATATGTAACTAACGGTGGCGAGCCTATTGCCGTCTACGAGAGTAGCCTCGTCCGTTTGTCAGGAGGTGCACGAGAGGCAGGTGAGGATGACTTGGGACCTAGAGGTATAGGGCTCCTTCGCACCTATTCCTCCTTTTAGTATCGCTCACCTATCAAAATATTGGTAGGTGAGCGATTCTTAAAGGAGCGGATTTTATTTTGCACGATCCATTAATTTTAATTAGAGTACCTAAATGGCGCGAACAAAACTGCAGGAGTAAACCCCTACCTATGTCTCATACCCAGCAGTCTCGCAAGTCACACAGACCATTAATGTTTTCATAAGACGTGCTTGCAGGTTGTAATATGAAGATTATTAATCTTAGATTTATTAAGTGAATATCTTGGGCACCTGAAAATATAAATTTAGCAGTCCACCTGAGTACTTTGTAAAAAATCTAATTCTAATTTTGTTAAATTATTTCAGTTGTTTAATTTTAGGTGTAACATTGCAATTTAACATTAAAATTTGTATTCTCCTTGGTGTAGTTTTTATGGGGTTGTTATTATTTCTAAAATATAGTAAACAAAAAAAAATTACTTCTTTAAACTTTCGCGTTTTGTACACATTATAAACTTAAGACTAACGGGTCTTTTACGCGATTATTGAGATATATACATACCTCTTTATTACCCGACGTTTCGGCCCTGTTACAAGAGCCGTGGTCACGGGTGGACTGGCTTCAGCTCATCGTCGTCTTCGTGAAGTGCGGGTTTGTTCAACTACCCTCACTTCGTTGTCACTAACTATTGTGTTCGGAGAGCCACTACGGCATACCACACTGATAGTATCAGCACGCGGGCGTTCGGTGAGGCGGCGAGTACATTTGCTGATCACCGGATTCCACGACGTCGATAGTCGATATCCATCTTCCCGGTTAAAGTTGGGATACTTTTTTATTTCGACGGCTTCCCGCACTATCCTGGAGTAATAGTGTCCGTCAGTGGATAGGACTTGTGGCTTGTGGAGTTCAATCCAGTGGTTGGGACCCGATTCCAACAAATGCTCGGCAATCGCAGACTTGTTTATTTGGCGGTTTTTTACAGCTGCGATGTGTTCTTTGACCCTCTCAGCGATAGTACGTTTGGTCTGTCCGATGTATGAACTACCACAGCTGCAGTCTACCTTATAAACACCTGGTGTCTGTAGAGGAATGGTATCTTTAGGGGTTCGCAGGTGGTTTACGACTTTGGAGTGTGGCCTATATACAGTCTTAATGGAGTATCTTTGTAGTACTGTTCCAATTTTGTCCGTCACTCCTTTCACGTACGGCATAAATGCTGGTGCTCTGCTTACTCCCAAGGGTTGTACCTTGTTCCTTTCACGGTGTTGTGTATGTCCCTGATACCCGTTCTGCTTCAACACTTCCTGAACATGAGCGAGCTCTTTCTGTAAGTGTTCAGGGTCGCATAGATCATAGGCTCGACTTACCAACGACACCGCAACGGATCTCAAGTGTCGCGGATGATGATGTGAACCGGCATTCAGGTACTTGTCCGTGTGTGTGGGTTTGCGGTACACAGTGTGTCCGAGAGAACCACTCTCTCTCACTGTTACTTTGACATCGAGAAAAGCCAATGATCTGTCCAAGTCCATTTCACGAGTAAACCGGATGTTCCGGTGTATGGAGTTCAAGTGGCTTAAAAATTGTTCTACTTCTATTGGGCCCCCTCTCATAATACAGAAGACATCATCCACATATCGCTTCCACAGTTTCACCTGTGCTAACTGCATGTCTATGGAATCTTCAATGTGTTCCATCCAAATGTTTGCCATCACCGGTGCTACAGGGCTACCCATGGCCACTCCGTCGATTTGGAGGTAATGCTGTCCACCATAAAGAAAATAATTACCCTCTAGGCAATGTCTAAGTAGAACAATGTATTTGTTGGACAGACCATTGTCCTTCAGTTTCTTCTCGATGACCTCAAGGCAATCTTGAACGGGAACGTTGGTGAAGAGTGACTCCACGTCAAAACTCACCATCACCTCATCCGGTTCCACTTTCACACTCTTGATTATGTCCACAAAATGCCGAGAGTCTTTAACGAAGGATGTGGTATTACCTACTAATGGTTGCAGTACCTTGGCTATGTGTTTCGCCAAATAATACGTTGGTGAGTTGATTTGACTCACAATAGGGCGCAAGGGTACATTCTCCTTATGGACTTTAGGCAAACCATATAGCTTTGGTGGTTGGACCGCACTAGGTCTATGTAGATGCTCAAACACATCCTTGTCAAACAGTTCCTCGTGGTCCTTAATAACCGCACGTATACGTTTGGTGACTCTGGCCGTCGGGTTATAAGTCACTGGTTTGTAAACTGCAGCGTCACTAAGTAGGTTTTTTATTTTCCCATCGTAGTCCATCGAGTCTATCACCACAGTAGAATTACCCTTGTCAGCTTTCAGCACTAAAATATTCGTATTAGAACGTAACTCTTTTAGTGCCTGCTGTTCTTCCGTGGTGATATTATGCGCGTTACTATTATAATGTTTTCATAGGGAAGTCGCTTTGGTGTTACAGCAAAATTTAACCCTTTGGCCAGAACACTATGTGTGGCATCATCGATGTGTGTGTTTGACAAATTAATCACCGTCTTGTTTTCGAGTGATACTAATTGCCCGGCATTACTCTTTCGATGGTTGCATAACTTGTCAAACTTCGTGTTGTACCGACACTTGCGAATTAATTGTCTCAGAAGACAAACACTGGCATTGTTTAAAATTTCTTCTGCACGGGGAATGTCATGACGCACTTTTAACTGCACTCCTACAGGTACCAAATGAGCATCACGACACTTAGTTAAGAAACACAACGATGTTTCCACCCGCACTTGTTTTTTACGAAGAAATTCTAGGTGTTTTATTTTATATGCATATTCCGGCCCGTAGCGGTTTGCTAAATACTTCTTTAAACTTTCGCGTTTTGTACACATTATAAACTTAAGACTAACTTTATAATGTGTCAATTAATTCGCAAGTGTCGGTACCAACTGCACGGTGTACAGTGTGAACTATATAACTTGCATATGGATTGTAGTGCGGTGCTATCGGTGAGTGATTTTGATATATGTGACCGCGTAACTTATAACCAAGCGAGTCGTATTCGCGATCTGTGCAGTGCACGTCACAACACGAAGTTTGACAAGTTATGCAATCATCGAAAGAGTAATGCCGGGCAATTAGGATCACTCGAAAACAAGACGGTGATTAATTTGTCAAACACACACATCGATGATGCCACACATAGTGTTCTGGCCAAAGGGTTAAATTTTGCTGTAACACCAAAGCGACTTCCCTATGAAAACATTATAAGTAGCATCGAGGAAGTAGTAACGCGCATAATATCACCACGGAAGAACAGCAGGCACTAAAAGAGTTACGTTCTAATACGAATATTTTAGTGCTGAAAGCTGACAAGGGTAATTCTACTGTGGTGATAGACTCGATGGACTACGATGGGAAAATAAAAAACCTACTTAGTGGCGCTGCAGTTTACAAACCAGTGACTTATAACCCGACGGCCAGAGTCACCAAACGTATACGTGCGGTTATTAAGGACCACGAGGAACTGTTTGAGAAGGATGTGTTTGAGCGTCTACATAGACCTAGTGCGGTCCAACCACCAAAGCTATATGGTTTGCCTAAAGTCCATAAGGAGAATGTACCCTTGCGCCCTATTGTGAGTCAAATCAACTCACCAACGTATTATTTGGCGAAACACATAGCCAAGGTACTGCAACCATTAGTAGGTAATACCACATCCTTCGTTAAAGACTCTCGGCATTTTGTGGACATAATCAAGAGTGTGAAAGTGGAACCGGATGAGGTGATGGTGAGTTTTGACGTGGAGTCACTCTTCACCAACGTTCCCGTTCAAGATTGCCTTGAGGTCATCGAGAAGAAACTGAAGGACAATGGTCTGTCCAACAAATACATTGTTCTACTTAGACATTGCCTAGAGGGTAATTATTTTCTTTATGGTGGACAGCATTACCTCCAAATCGACGGAGTGGCCATGGGTAGCCCTGTAGCACCGGTGATGGCAAACATTTGGATGGAACACATTGAAGATTCCATAGACATGCAGTTAGCACAGGTGAAACTGTGGAAGCGATATGTGGATGATGTCTTCTGTATTATGAGAGGGGGCCCAATAGAAGTAGAACAATTTTTAAGCCACTTGAACTCCATACACCGGAACATCCGGTTTACTCGTGAAATGGACTTGGACAGATCATTGGCTTTTCTCGATGTCAAAGTAACAGTGAGAGAGAGTGGTTCTCTCGGACACACTGTGTACCGCAAACCCACACACACGGACAAGTACCTGAATGCCGGTTCACATCATCATCCGCGACACTTGAGATCCGTTGCGGTGTCGTTGGTAAGTCGAGCCTATGATCTTTGCGACCCTGAACACTTACAGAAAGAGCTCGCTCATGTTCAGGAAGTGTTGAAGCAGAACGGGTATCAGGGACATACACAACACCGTGAAAGGAACAAGGTACAACCCTTGGGAGTAAGCAGAGCACCAGCATTTATGCCGTACGTGAAAGGAGTGACGGACAAAATTGGAACAGTACTACAAAGATACTCCATTAAGACTGTATATAGGCCACACTCCAAAGTCGTAAACCACCTGCGAACCCCTAAAGATACCATTCCTCTACAGACACCAGGTGTTTATAAGGTAGACTGCAGCTGTGGTAGTTCATACATCGGACAGACCAAACGTACTATCGCTGAGAGGGTCAAAGAACACATCGCAGCTGTAAAAAACCGCCAAATAAACAAGTCTGCGATTGCCGAGCATTTGTTGGAATCGGGTCCCAACCACTGGATTGAACTCCACAAGCCACAAGTCCTATCCACTGACGGACACTATTACTCCAGGATAGTGCGGGAAGCCGTCGAAATAAAAAAGTATCCCAACTTTAACCGGGAAGATGGATATCGACTATCGACGTCGTGGAATCCGGTGATCAGCAAATGTACTCGCCGCCTCACCGAACGCCCGCGTGCTGATACTATCAGTGTGGTATGCCGTAGTGGCTCTCCGAACACAATAGTTAGTGACAACGAAGTGAGGGTAGTTGAACAAACCCGCACTTCACGAAGACGACGATGAGCTGAAGCCAGTCCACCCGTGACCACGGCTCTTGTAACAGGGCCGAAACGTCGGGTAATAAAGAGGTATGTATATATCTCAATAATCGCGTAAAATACCCGTTAGTCTTAAGTTTATAAAAAAAAATTAGGTCAACTATTTTATAAATGCTTGTTACGCGCTGCTACCTAATGGGAATCGCTAACGAAGCACCGGATACATATTGATATTGATCCAACCAACGGAAACGACATCGCTGCGTTTGCAAATTGTGGCGCAAATAGATACCTTCCTAAATTATTGTATTAATTAAATTATTATTCCATATTCTTACTTCGAATAGGTTTCATTTATATTAAATTAGTAATAATTAATTGTAAAAGTTCTTTAAATTAAAATAAGTGAAAATCAATTTGGTTTTTTTTTCAATCTTCCGATTGCAGCTAACGTAATTGGCGCAGTCGGTAGGATATTCGCGGGTCGGTTCGTGAGCTTAGGGATCTCTAATATCGATATCCACGCGTCACCCGGGTGGCTATCAAGCCCTGTCACCGAATATCCGAATCTACGGTCCAGCTGCAGTTCCGGAAGCAGAATCCAGACATAGATTCGCGAGAACCAGCTATGATAATAATATATATGTAAGTACACTTGAATTTGTCTAGTGTTGCTTTTCTTTTATTTCCTAAGTGTTTTCCTTTTTCCAAGATTATTATCCGAAAAATCCCATGACCGGGGAGCCTACATCGCGTTTGGCTCGCTGGAACTCTGTAGATTTAGGTAATGAGTTAGATAGCGATATTTTAGTTACTCCTAGCTCTACCATGTCACTGGGACAGAATCAGGCTCAGGTACAGCCCCAGGGTCAGGCCCGTGCCCCGGATATGGCGGATATTATCTATAAAACACTGCGTATGGTGCCAGAATTCGATGGTAACCCGAATATACTAACTAGATTTATTTCCATTTGTGATCAAATTGTTCATCAGTATATTAATGGAGCGCCAGGCAACGAGTTAGCCAACGTGTGCCTCATGAATGGTATTTTAAATAAAATTAAAGGTTCCGCAGCTTGTACCATAAATTCTAATGGAATACCAGATAGTTGGCAGGGTATTAGGACAGCGTTAATTAATAATTTCTCTGATCAGAGAGACGAGACAGCCTTGTACCGAGACCTCTCTTTAGCTACGCAGAGTAACAAGACCCCTCAGGAATTCACGTATTAGGTGTATGAGACCCGAGACCATAGAGAAGGCTCTTGAATACGTTCAAGAGGAGCTTAATGTCATTTATTTACAGGAACGAGTAGTGATTAGTGATTTTCAAAAACCTTCCAATAGCCATAAACCCCCCAACCATCTGTCACAACAGGGCAACCATATGCCCCCACACTTTCAGAATTTTTCAGGACCTATTCCTAACTGACCAAGCCCCGTAGGAATGAAGCCTAACAAAATTGCTCCGCAACCATTTAACTTTAATAATAATATGAATCAGCAATCGCAATAACGTATGCCGAATCACACACAGCAAATGTTCCGAGCTTTACCACAATCGTATAACCCACAGAGTAACCTTTTTAGATTGCCACCTAGGAACGTTCCACCACAAAATAATGGCCCTAAGCCTATGAGTGGTGTACAACATTTCACCACTAAGCCAATGATGTCTGGTCATGATTGGCGTAAGTCAGGTAACCCGCCACCAAATAACTATTTTAAAACTCATGAAATGAACATGAACGAGTGCGCGTCATACGATGAGTCATATTACCCATCGGAGTATTATTACGAGGCGGACGAGTATAATTATAATAATGATTTTAATTGTTCCGATTACGATTCATACGCTGCATTAGAGTGCAACTTTGAACCGATGATAATTTTTTCCCCCAACGAAACGCAATGCGCAATTGAACCGCAACCCGGTCCAAGTCACTCTTCCTCTTCATCTGGCCAGGATTTTCAGAAGGGAGTCCATGTAAAAAAGCCACCATAGAATAAAATCTCCAGACACAGCGTCAATTGCCGTATATATTAATATCAAACCCTCCTTTAAAGTTACTCATAGACACTGGCGCAAATCAGTCATTTATCAGCCCCGAAGCTGTAGAGAAAGATTTTTCAAATTTCCCCCTTAATTACGACCCCTTTGAGGTCACCAATGTACATGCGGTAAGTAGAAACAACTATTCAATAACCCTGCCTTGTTTTCAGGAATTAAACGATCCAGATAGCATTAAATTATTCATATACCGATTTCACTATTTATTAGATTTAAATTAGATTTATTTATTAGATTATTTCGATGGCTTAATAGGTTTAGATTTATTAACAAAGTTCGAGTCAAAAATTGATCTCAAACATCAAAGGCTGATAACGTGATCAGCATCTAATTTAATTCGTATGTTTAATTCATGTAACGTTAACCTAACGTTAACCGCAGCATTAGTTAGCGAACAGACCATATGCAATTGTATTATACGCAAATCATAGACCAACGCGGTCGTCGTACACGCTGTCGCCGTATACTACGGGACAAGGCATTATGCATTTTCCCGATACATAAAAGTCTGCCATGTTTGGTGCGGGGGGGTCATCGACACACACACATTCTCAGACGCTCAAACCCAATCGGGTGCCACTACGAAACTCACACATGACAATAAGAATAACACATTAACATTTTCACAAACACATACATTATACATTTTGTATCATAACCAGAGACTTGGGATGGCGCTCGCTTCGCTCCCTTAATAGACCTACAGAGCGTGGGACGTACTTTTATCTATGTGTGTCAGTGCCAACAATTTTCCGTAGTTTTCCAAATAACAAACAGATCATTTATCTTGTAAACTGGCGAAAATTTGATTTATAAAATATAAGCGAATCCTTGTGTTGTTTTCAATAAAAGTGTATTTAAGAGCCATGGTGTCTTGTTGTATAAGTAATTGTAATGTGACAAAAGCCGACAATCCAAATAATTACACGTTTAACAGGTAAATATAAAAATTTCCAGCAATTCTTAAATAACAGATATTTGTTTATGTCTTATATAATTATGAAATAAGTAAAAAGTTCTAATCATAGTACATTGACTACCCTTGCATTGTGCAGTAATATTTTCTATTCACAATGAAAGAATTAATCTTAAATAACGTAAAATAGAAGAAAGTTTTTTTACGATAGGGCTTGACCACCTGATGACGTCACGATTATCGATATATCGATAAACCTTGTGAAATAGAAGTATAATGTTATACGTTCCCGCTAGTTTTTCGGAATGATTATTTTAGATTAGATTAGACAAATTTTTATTTGGATTTCATAAAATCATAACATAGTATAAAACAAAGTTTGTCCGCCCCTCCCTATGTAAGCATAGATCTTTAAAACTACGCAATGGATTTTGATGCGGTTTTCACCAATGCATAGAGTGGTTCTGAGGAAGATATATAATTTGTCAAGCAGGCAAAGCCGCGGGCGTTTGCTGTTAAATAAATTTTTGTTAAGGTAATGATTCTTAAACATAAAATAACTGTTACTGGCTAATACGATAAAGAACATTTTAAGTTTATTGATAAAATATGAATCAAGGAATATGAATATGACTCCATTCAAAGGTTGCCTTGTACATTAGTTTTAACGCATCTATGTTATACGTTACTATTTATTGCTTGTGTACGATGTAGGCCCCGCAGCATGCAACCCTTCTAGCCTGCTTCTGTAAGGACGACGGGTGGCGATCCCGCCGTCCTCAGGCCCCGATCATGGAGGTCGATGGTCTTGGGCGTAGATGAGTCTGCGGCGGCCTCGCGGTTGACTACGGAACTCGGCGGGGAGGGTACGCTCCCTCTCCCTCTCGGCCGCCTCCTTCGCGAGCACGACTTGCTCACAGAAGGACACGGCCGCGACAAAATATTCATGCAAAGTCGCGCTAGATAAAAAAGACACAATTTATTATTAATAGGTACTTATTAAATTTAATGAAATAAAGGTTACATTATGAGTATTTACGTTATTCTCAGATCAGAAAAAAATACCTTTAAATAGCTATGTAGGTAGGTACTAATAACCTTTCTTGAGAACCACTCTATCCATTGGTGAAAACTGCATAAAAATCCGTTGCGTAGTTTTAAAGATCTATGCATAGGCATAGGTACATACATCAAGAAGTGACTTGTTTTATACTATGTTAAGATTACAATAATGATTATATTGAACCTCTTTGCATTTGAATTTTTTTATCGATATCTAACTTGGTACATCGTGCTGTCATGGTGACACATAACAAAGTAATTGTCAGGATTCCTGTTAGCATGGCATCGGATGAGTTTGTCGATAACCAATGATATCGCAGAAAATTCCGAACGCGGGACTCAATTTACCTACACATTTTTGAAATTTCCTGGGATATTATTGGATAACGACAAACTCTTCCGAGCGCCATGGTAAGGGAGAGTGACAACACTCATGTCAGTCATTCGACCGATCAGCAGACTTCAGACACCATGTTGATAGAAACATCCGAATAAAATACTGTGATTATTGCAAATAAATAGGTTTAAAAATATAATTTGATTAAATATTAAATAGAAATTAAAGGTAAAAACATCTTCTTGTAAACTTGATGTAGCAGATTGCTTTTACAGCATAAAAAACTGAACATTTTAGTGTAATGTCATATCAGCCGCGTAACTAGATTTAGTCTGGTGAGTGGTCAAGACGCCAAATTGTTTTGTTTCTAGCTTATGACCCAGTGGTCATAAGCATGTGGCAGCGGGGAACACTGATGAAGACGGCGGTGTGACGCGAATGCATAACCAACATAAGTAACAACCGAGGTTACTTAGAGATAGAAAATCCGAGTAACGACGACATTATAATATCACTTGACAGACCCGCGCGTGCAAGTATATTCAATATTGAGACCGATCATATAGATGAGAGTAACATTCGAACTAGGGACGTTATTTCGCGCTTACGTACCGATCATTTAAATGAAGAAGAGAAAACCAACACAAATGCCGATACCCTCTCCCGGGTGGAGATTCATAACGAAGAAACAAATTCTCTTATAGAAGAAATATTTTCAATTATGCCTAGTCCCACAGAAAGCCCACCGTCCGGCAATTCATCCACCAAAACCGTGCACACTAGTCTAGAAAACCCCATATTAGAAATACCCATAACAGATGAGCCTCTCAATAAATTCCACCGTCAAATATGCTTCATCGTAGTAGATGACGTTAAACGTAAACCAGCTACATCCAAGCCTTTCGAAACCCATACACGAATATCTATTCAAATATCATCATCTAATCTTGCTAATGACGTAATCAATGCCATCAAAGAATACGTTAATCCCAAAGTAAAGACCGCCATTATAATAAATCCACCCCTCGCAATGTATTCGATCATCCCAGTAATACAAGATAACTTCAAGAGTGCATCTATGAACCTTGTGTTAACCAAAGTCGAACTCGAAAACTTCAAAGATTACCTATCTCCGCCAACAGGAAATAATCCAACACCACCATGACGGTCCAACAAACCATCGCGGCATTACAGAATGTCATTTAGCCCTCTCCAGAAAATACTATTGGCCAAAAATGAAAGAGAACATAACAAAATTCTGTACAATTGCTTTTGTAAAATGCTGTTTGTTTAAACTAAACAAGTAAAAATCTATATGAAATATTTTTCCTATGTTTAAAATTGCTTCGTAAACCTAGAGGTGGTTGCTTATTGCTACGTTAATATAGGTTTTGTTGTATTAACGTAGCAATAAGCTGCGTTAATACAACTAAAAAAAATGTGCTTTCTTTAGCAGTTATTAACCCTATCAATTCAATATCAGAGAACAATTCAAAAAAATCTACGATTTTAAAGTCATAAATCTGCACCACTGAATCGGGAAAGTATTCGACCCTTTTTTCGAGGTCTCAAATTTGGTCATACACTTAACTTTTCCATACAAGTCTTTAACGGCACATACCACATTCAAGGAGGCCATTATATACCATAAAAAGCCGAAATATATTCAACAGGTTTTTGCTCCAATAGCAGGCCAAGAAATTAATAACAATTGTAGCCTCCCCTTATATGAGACACTAAAACATTGAAGATATACCCGTATTCTGGTAAAGCCGGTTGACAATAATTGGGTAGGTATGTGTTAGCTAACCTAACCTAACCTAACCCAACCTAAAGTGACCCAACGCTTCCTGCAGGGGACTGTACCTGGGGATCGTGTGGAGTATGGCATTATACGGGGCTCCCCTATGGGTGGAGAGATTGACGGTCATGGTGAACGTGACTCTGTTAAACAGACTGCTATGGACGTTGGCCGTCAAAACAATAAGGGGATATTGCACGATCTCCGGAGAGGCTGCATGACTTTTAGCCGGGGCCCCTTGTTCCAATGGCTCAAGGAGGCGGTGGAGCGGGATCGATGCCTGCGTCTCGAGAAATCGAGGACCAGCGCCACCGACTCCGCCAGAATCTCATGGAGACGTGGGGGGTGCGACTTGAGCAACCAAAGTGGGGAACCACCGTCATCGTGGTGGTGACACCAATTATGGTCGAGTGGCAGCATGGTGACCTCAGGTGTCGTGCGACGCAAATGGTTACCGGGCATTGATGCTTCTGTAGCTAACTTTTTCGCATCCATCGTGAGGTCACACCCTAGTGTCAATACTGCGATGTTTCCGACGACGACATCGCACTCCACACTTTGGTAGAGTGCTCAGCGTGGGTGAGTCAGCGCCTGGACCTCATAGTGGGTCTGGGCGTGGAAACCCTCGCGCTAGAAACCATGCTTCGTGCCATGGTCTCCAGCGGGATTGGGTGGAACGCGGCCTTCTGCGAGCAGTGCTTTCGGGCAGAGGCCCCGCAGCACGAAAGTAGGTATGTACCATAAAAAAAAAACGAACCAGTTTTAGATCTTATTAAGTGCAATGCTCTGACCATCTGCGAAGACCATTGCCGAAGACACCTTTTACGTCATAGGCAGACTTCAGGGTCTCTTGCTTGAATCATCATCCACTGAGCCTTTTCCCAACCCGGCTTGGGTAGGCTTTCCAGTCTAACTGCGATGCGCCTGAACTTCGGTATTTGATCGAGAAAAAGTTCTGTAGTTACACCCGTCTAGTCGGATTTTTAGGGATTCAACTACCCGCGTATTTTCCTTGGACAAATATTATTATGTAAAAAATATAAAATAATTGTTGTTCGCTTCATATTGTGTTTTCAAAATAGCTATTCTTTCCTTTATTCTTAAGATTACAATTAATAAGTTTACGTAGTTTTAATTTAGTTTCAGTAGATTTAAACCGGGGCGTAACGGACTCCAATTTTTAATTTGGACCATAGTTCGATATTACTACTTAGATGATTATTTTATACATTTCAGGATTACAGAAGAGGATTATTAATCTGATATTCTATGCCCGGTGACAGCAATAGGCTACTACGTGACACCGACAAAACTAGTTGCAAAATGTGGATGTATATGCACTTCTGCCTTCTGCCTTCTGCCCGATAAAGGTTGCATGTTACGATAAGAAAACTGCTCTCTTCTGCATGAGCCTTCCAGGATTATGATAGGTGTAGGCTTTTGACTTAATTTTATTTATCTTTTCATACCTAATCGATTTCAGATTAGTTTGTGTTGTTCCTTGTGATAATGTTCGCTAGCCTCCCATTATACAAATCTTAGTCCCGAAAACCTGTAATTGGCTTAGTATATTATTGTTCTAATTTGTATAATAAATGATTGGCTGTTGATTTTCCTTACTTAAATAAATAAATGTTATGTTGTGTTCCTTATAATAATTTAATTTTATAAGTATGTTGATATCTTTTTTACAAAATACTGTAAGGTACGAGCGGCGAGCGCTCTGACTTCCACATCCGGATCTGCTTGGAGGGTCTGAAGGTGCTAAGGTGTCAACGCATGTAGCGTCCCTTTCACACCAAAGGCCTCTTCCCATCGTCCATGGTAGCAAAGACATACCGTCCGGTCTCTTTCCATCGCTTTATGCTAACCCATTTGGCCAATAGATATATAAATACATAATAATACTATATTGAAAACTAGGTATGCAAAACATTCTGCTGTTGCAATAATTGAGCTGAGTTTGTTGATCCGGGTCGAACTCCTAAACGACTGGACCGATCTTTATGAATTCAGATATATGCACTCACGGTGATGGTCACTATGACCGTGCCAAATTTCAAAAAGATCGGTCCAGTCGTTTAGGAGGAGTTCGATCCCAAACAAAATACACGAGTCGCCTAAGAAAGAGCTTCGCTTCGCTCAGCTCAATAATAATTATCAACCAAGTGCTTTCTTCTACCGTAACAGGTTACGAACCTCCGGTTACTTACGATGACTGCTGGTCAGGTTCCGTAGTCACCCATAATAGCCTCCTTAACTCTTGAACTAACAGAGTTATCTAAGCCGTTATACCTTTCCTTCAATGTTATGTTCATATCAAGATTATTTTCAGTTTTTTCGAGCCAGCCGTATTAGTGTTCAGAAGACCCGGTTAACTAAAGAAAACGATTTAAAGTTGAATATCACGCAAATTGATACTACCTACATAAGCGAAAAATCGTTTTGGCAATGGTAAACTCTCATTGTTTTTAAAAGACCTATCAATCGATACCTCATACAATGGGACAGATGCGAGAAAAAAGCACATCCCCACTTTACCTAACATGTATTGTATTTAGTATATTTTTTCATAATTTTATTTCACCCTTTGTCGATGTAATAAATACACATAGCCATGCAAAGTGTCCTCTTTCTAGTGCTTACCGTTTGGTACGAAGGCCAAGGACGGACGGACTGACGGATAGACGGATGGACATGACGAAACTATGGGGGATCCCAGATCTGAAGGGTCCCGTAGGACCCTAAAAACCTCGAGCCTTTACTGCTACATTAATAGGGATAGAAAATATACTCGTAATACAAGGAAAGGGTGTTTCGCACATGTCTTGTTCCCTAACACATCACAGTAAGTCAAAAATAGCGTGTACCGCGTGTTCGCTGTAGGGAATCGAACACGAGCCCGTTTGATCTTTCCCCCTTGTAAACTTACACCGAAGTGTAACCAGTACACCTGAGTTTTTAATGAGACGATGACAGTTTTCTACAACTAAAATAATAAAGGAATTCATTTACAACAGTATCTTAAAATACCGAACGAATGACAATATCAGAAAAATCTATAATTCGATCACATACTCGTATTATTAGATCAAATAATCTTTATTATTATCCACTAGCTGTTGCGCGCAGCTCCGCCTGCGTGTTATAGCTTTCTTGATCACCAGTTACTGATTTATTATGTACTAGCTGTTGCCTGCAGCTCCGCCTGCGTGTTATACTTTTCTTGATCACCAGTTACTGATTTATTATGTATAGCTTTTGCCCGCAGCCCGCCTGCGTGTTACTTTAGATCGACATAACCTTTTTTATTTATGAACCGATTGAAATAAAACAAAATGTTAAATTGAGTAAACCACAACGAATTACTGACAACCGCATTCAAATCGATTAAGCCGTTTCTGAGATTAGCGTGTTCAAACATTCAGACAAACAGACAAACAGATAAACAGACAAACAGACAAAAAATCTAAAAACCATTGTTTTGGGTTCTATTGCGTTTATAAAGCCCCCCTACAACACTTTCTCTATTATATCTTCGATGAACAGACATCGACCACTTACAATTTTATTATAGGTATGTATATGTATTGATTAACGGTGTTTGCACTAGGGTTGATGAGGATTCCTCTACCGCTTCCTCATAATGCGGAAATTCCTCATATTTTAAAGATCCTCAAACACTTCCGCTTCCTCTTCCTCTTACCGTAAGAGGAATATTCGGAAATACGTATCCAATGCACTCGGGCGCACGCAACCATAGCAACGAGCGGCAGCCACGAGTTAGAAATACTTACCTGTCTGCACGATCGACGCCCAATTATTAATGTCGTTACGGTGTCGCATTAAACGCAAACAGTCTGCCATCCACGAGCTTGGGAGTTTCAGGGCCTACAGCCACCACCCCTACAGGAAACTTTGTGGGTTCAATGTTAGCCCAAATGTTAGCTTTAGAGCCTAGAGAACAGTGGCGATAGCGAACAAAGTGTTACTTTAGATAGATCTTTGGTACTGAAGTCGATTAAAAATAATTATATTAAAGAGAAAAGGATACAAATTGAAGAAGATGGAAAAATAATCCAAAATATTTAGAGCTGTATGGAGTACTATAACAATACTTATCGGCCCTCCATCAAGTGTCTCCAGCGAGCGCCTGTTTAGTAACGCTGGATTAGTGTACGACGATATCCGCTTGTCAGGCGAAACAGCTTCAGCAGCTAAATTGATTTTCATAAACGCCGTCCTCAGGCCCCGATCATGGAGGTCGATGGTCCTGGGCGTAGATGAGTCTATTAGGGTGCAATTTAGTACTGTATTTGAAAGCAATGAGTTTCCTTCTACTATACTATGGAGATATACTAGTGAAAGACCACAAGTTCGACTCCTGTCGATAACATTCGTTTTTGTGATTCGTATTTTTTTTATTTTTTTTTATTCTTTATTGTACAGATTTACAAAACACAAAACAAACAATAACAATATGTACAAAGGCGTGCTTAAGCCAGTAATGGCTTTTCTTCCAGCAGACCTTAGAGGTATAGAGGAGTAAACACGTACACATACAAAATTACATATAATACAAGAAGAAAATTAAACTAATAAATGTAATACATATAACAGAAATCAAATACATACACATAAGAACTTAATAATATAAGACTAAAGCTAAATACCTACATGCTACATACAGATGTAAATATACTTACTAAATAAGAAGGAGATAATATGATACAAATGAAAGTCAAAAGAATAATTATGGAAAATCATAGTTGGGAGAGGAAATGCTCCTTTACCCTTTTCTTAAAAATGTCCAATGAACGACTAGCACGGATATCATGTGGTAGTGAGTTCCATAATCTGACAGCCTGAATTGTAAACGAATTGTCATAACAACTAGAGGCATGAGCAGGAGTTCGAAGAAGTAGGGATGAGGAAACACGACATGCTTTGTCTCTAGGCACCAAATACTCAAAACGCTCACGCAGATAGGCAGGAGAATTAGGATTGTGAAGGATAGTATAGAGAAGAGAAAGGATATGAGCTTTACGACGTTGCCGAATAGGAAGCCACCCCAATCTATGCCGGAATTCAGATACGTGATCGTATTTATGAAGGCCATAGACGAAGCGGATTCCCAGATTCTGCAAGCGCTCAAGCTTATTGACAAGCTCCTCCGATGCATCTAGGAAACAGACATCAGCATAGTCTAACAATGATAGAAGAAGAGATTGCGCAAGAGTCACTTTAGTTTGAAAAGGTAAGAGTTTCTGAAGAGATTTTAGAGATTGAAATGAGTAGTACACCCTCCTACTTATCTCAGCAATTTGTACTTCCCATGAAAGATACGAATCTATATGAAGACCCAAATTCCTGGCACTGTTAGAGTACTCGATAGGCTCAGAATTAAATATAACTGACGGCAAAGACTCATAATCCACGAGACCAAGCATATACCGGCCACCAACAATCAGTGCCTGTGATTTACTGGGATTAACTAACAAGCCAAAGGATTTGGCCCAACTGTAGACATTTTCAAGGTCACCATTGATGGCAGCAACAGCTTGGCCTATTTCATCAACCCTAAAATGTCGATATAACTGCAAGTCGTCTGCGTAAAGATGATAATTTGAGTTCAAGACTCTTGTGATGGCGTTAATAAAAACAGAAAAGAGAAGAGGAGAAAGTACACCACCCTGAGGAACGCCCGCCGCAAGATCACACCAGCTGGACGAGGTCTCGGCTGCACGAACCGACTGCGAACGTCCCTGAAGATAGGATTTAAACCAAGCGGCAACAGACGCGGATACATTCAAGGATTTCAAGATTCCTAAGAGTATGGCAAAATCAACCGAATTAAATGCACTGCTAAAGTCTAGTAGCACTATAATGGTAAGTTGTTTGTGTTCCATGGCAAGCCTAATGTCACCGGTTATTTTCACCAGAGCTGTTACGGTACTATGTCCACGGCGAAAACCAGACTGGAATTGACTTAGCAGGCAGTTAGAGGAAAGATAGCGAGACAGTTGATCATGAACAATACTCTCAAGAACCTTGGACAGGATAGGAAGAATGGATATAGGACGGAACTGGGAGGGAGAAGTAGGATTAGGAACTTTAGGAAGCGGGATTACATGGGCCTTTTTCCACGATGACGGGAAACAATTGGATAATAAAGAACAGTTGATGATGTGGGTAATGACAGGAGTAATATAGTTCAGAATGGGTTGGACCATTTGAAGTTGGAGCCCATCATCACCAACAGCCTTAGAGGAAATAGACCGCAGTTGTTTCTTAATATCCGACTCTGAAACCGGGTGAAATGAGAAAGAAGTATTTAACGGCGATTGAAGAGATGACAGGTGATTTAAGGTCAACAATTTATCTATATATAGAAATGAATATTCAGTCCATCAAGATCCATGTTGGAAGTAATGTCACTTTCCCTGGCCCTACCAACACCAACAGTTTTGAGAAATCGCCATACTTCACCCGAGTTAAGGTCTTGAATTGAACGGTGGATGTGGTTACGTTTAGCATCCCTACACAGACGACAGCAACGGTTACGTAATTTCTTGTACATGTCCCAATTCTCCACAGTAGGGTATTTGCGATACCTGCGCTTTGCCTTGTCTCGTTCGGCCATGGAAGCTCTGACTGATGTAGTCAGCCATGGTGCAGGTAGATGTCTAACCTTCACTCTCCTAAGCGGAGCATGCACATCGTTAACATCCAACAAAGTACGAGTAAAGGCTGTCACCTTCCCATCTAGGTCATCACAGCCGTAGACGGAAGACCAGTTCAGATTATCCACGTCAGCCTCCAATCTCTCCAGATTAATGTTTTTAAAACTGCGAAGAAGAAGAAATTTACTCTTACGCTTTGGAGGGCGAATTTTGTAGGACAGATACAACAAGTCATGGTGTGAGAAAGGAGCAGAAAGCTGTCCATGTGTTGCGACTTTGTGGGAGTCAGAAACTAGGATGAGGTCGATAAGAGAAGGCAAACAGTTAGGTTGTCTGTGCGTGATATCCAAGGGCAAGATATGCATATCAACAGAGGAGACAAGGGTCCGAAGTTTGTTGCTACGAGAGTCACCCTTGAGAAGACAGGTGTTGAAGTCTCCGAGGATAATTCGATGTTCGTATAAAGAGGAAAGATTTTCAAGTGTCGTTTCAAAAGCAGAGAAATAGTTAATATTACATGACGGGCTGTAGTATACACCCAGGAGTGTCTTAATGTGTTTAAAATCAATTTCGAGAAACAGATGTTCAGCAAAACCAGAATAAACCCCCGGAGACTGATCAACCACGCTGTAAGAGATGTTGCCACGAAGATATATGGCAACACCTCCATATCCCTTACACGTCCTATCATTACGCACCAACTTATACCCAGGAAGACAAACTTGAACAGAAGGAATTCCAGGTTTTAGGAAAGTTTCAGAAATTAGGACAGCATGTATAAGTTTATAATTAAAAGAGGATAATAGATCGGAGTAATGAGCCGGAACGCTTTGAGCATTGATGTGGACAACGTTAAAATAGTTGGGATAGTGAGAAAAAATAGAGGAAAGTTGGCTGCCAAGATTAATGGAATCATCCCCACCATCCGCGCTAATAAAACTATCATCGGACACACAAGAAGAAGAGCAAGAGGTGAAGGCGTCACTAAGATCTTCCAACATAAAAAGCAAAAGAAAATAAGTATATATATATAATATATGTAAATAACAAGATTTTACTACTTATATAAATAAATAAACTGAAAATATTTTTTTTTTGTCAGCTAAAACTAGCTTCGTCCTCTATGCACTCGCCAGTCGCACACAGAGAAATTAACAAGCCATACCTACTAAATTAAATTAAAGTTTCTAGCAAAACAGAAAATAAAATATTTAGTAAGGAATGTTTCAACAGTCTAAAAACAATTTAAAATTTGACTAGGCAGTATGGCAAT
The DNA here is from genome assembly GCA_963556515.1 of Nudaria mundana. NCBI lineage: Eukaryota > Metazoa > Arthropoda > Insecta > Lepidoptera > Erebidae > Nudaria > Nudaria mundana. The sequence goes on along the minus strand of OY748286.1, from coordinate 13,955,734 downwards.
ATACCTTCGCTCGCCTCAATGGATGAATATAATAAAAAACAAAAATAAAAAAAAATAAGTAACAAGCTTGACAACAGTTTGACACTTGACATTTGACAGTAGTGAATGACCGCGTTTGTCATTGTTTACATAAATGTGAAATTCTTGTCATATCGATCAAGTGAAATAAATTATAAAAAATCGAAAACAAAATAGTTACATAATTACCATACCGTCATTGAGTAGATGACGGCCAACGATAGACTGAGTGAACCAGTACAAAGACTGAACTACAAACTATGAAGTACGTCACTGTTACAACTTACAACTTGCGGGCTTGTTTATCCGAGCCGGTAGGTTTTGATGTCGAAGCCAATGTAGGATCCGCTGGGAACTTGATTAAAAGCTGTTGAAGCTCGGCCGATGATTCAATTTTATGCCGCGAACCGTCAGACGCCAGGACTATGATCTTTCCATCTTGAGACCAGCAACTTTTTAACCCATAAAGCTTCCTCGCTTTAACGAACACCTCATGTCTAGATTTTGTAAGAAATTCGGATAACGTTAAACCGGTACCTTTCAATTTGGACTTGTTGCGCCAGACGTCACCACGCACCACACGGCTGTCGAATCTCACAAGCAAGGACCGAGGTCTTTCGGTATTTGTACCCAAGCGATGACAATGTACTATGTCCCTTGATGATATCCCACTAACCTTCATCCTGACGGAGAACACATTGACAACGCTCTTCACTGCATCCGCTGAATCACCCTCGGCAAGACCATGCAGCAGAAGAACTTTAGCTCGAGATGCCATTTCATGCCGGTCCAGGCCCATCGCCAACAGCTCCATTTGAGACTTCAAGGCACCCAAAGTCTTCCAAATAAGGCCCTTAAATTCCACGAAGTCCCGGGATACAGCAGCAACCGACTTATGAACAGCAGACTCACCACTGGCATTCCTCAGGTCCTCTTCATACTGTGTCATCCATGCAGTAAAAGTATTAGATAGTTCCTCCATACATTTGAACAGCTTTGTGTATAGGTCCATTGTGATCAATATAATATGCGATGAAGTTTATTTATGAGAATATTATGAAGTGAGAGGGTGCAATAGTGGACAAAACTTAGTTCTTAGCTATTATTTGACATTAAAATGTAAGTAAAATATTTTTAAATTCAAAATTAATAGAGAGCTTATTTTTTTAGTGTTTACACCTCAACTACCCTCAATTACTATTTAACTCAAAGTCTCGGCGAACTTCATACCGTTCATTGAATTTGTACGATTATTTCAACGCAAAAATTAACCAAATCAGTCAAGCAGTTCCCGAGTTTTACCAAGACAAACGAATGGCAAATAGATAGATCTTCCTCTTGCTTCCTCATCCTCATCCTCATCCTCAAAAAAAAATCCTCATCCTCATCCGCATCCTCCAACTGTTTGATTTGTTCTTCCTCTTCCGCTTCCTCATCAACTCTAGTTTGGACACAGCCAGCGTCTGTATCAGTACATACATTGGGGTACCTAATAGTGTGTACTAATAGTAATAATATTTAACAATCATTGTAATTTGCTGTCCCAATTAGATTTTTTTCCAAAGGATTTTTATTTTGTCAGAATGTTTGAACTCGCTAATCTAAGCAACGGCTTAACTGATTTGAATGCATTGTTCACTGCTTTCTTGAGACCGAGTTATTGCCGACAGTACTCTTTTTGAACTCAAGCGAGACTCCCTGTCGGTGAAGGTCTCAGATTCACGAGACATAGCATGCGCCTCGCGATCAGCAGTCAAACGTGCTTCGCGTTGTTCATTGGTTTCCTGAGACCGACTTCGTGCCGACAGCACTCTTTGAGAACTCAAGCGAGATTCCCTGTCGGTAAAGGTCTCAGATTCACGTGACAGGGTGTGAGCCTCACGGTCGGCAGATAAACGTTCCATCGGGATAAATTTCGATAGGCCATCAATTGAGAACGCTGTGAACTCTGTCGTGATTCTCGCTGAAGTGACGTTTCTGAAGCACGTAACCTAAACCTGTCGTTCGTGAGATGCAGTAAGTCTTGCTTCATGATCCTCTTCAGATTCCTGAGATCGAAATAATCTTAACCTTTTATCATTTCTGCTGCATTGGCTGAGGTTCGATATTCTTCGAGGCATTCTCACTTACTATCGTAAACAATAATAGATACTTATACAGTTACAGGCAGCAACCCTACATACCACTATTATTTCAACTCTCTCTTTATTTAATTTAGTATAGTAAATAACAATGTATAGTAAATAATATTACGGAGACTGACTTTAAAGGTGACAAATACTAAAAAGCAGATTATTTTGCCGTTTTGGCACGGAACCTTTTGTGCTTTCTGACATGCATTTCCCCTTTTTTTATATATTTTTGTATGTATATGTATTATGTATAATACAAAAACCAAATAGTGGAAATCAAATCTGCAAACAGAGTTATTTATTACTGAGCTACTCAGACTGAAGATATATTAGTGGTATGTAACACCTGTCCGGACTGCGTTAATTTTGATTTAAATTATATAGTAGTTATGGATCTTCTAGAGTGCCATATCAGCAATCCGCTTGCCCTTTATTACGTGGGACCAACAAAAGTACTGGCACAGTGTAGATGTGTAACGCACCTCTGCCTACCCCTTCGGGAATATAGAGGCGTAATGTATGTCTGCCTGTCATGTCTGTCGCTTGATATATTTTGTGCCAATTGGTCACCCATCCTAGTTAGAACCGCGACTGGGGTTGCTTAACTTGGGCTTATGCATGATTCTTTAGAGATCGACATAACTTTTTTATTTATCAACCTGTTGAAATGAAACAAACACTAAATGTTAAGTTGAATGTACCGCAACGCATTAGTGAAAACCGCATTCGATAGTATCTTAGCCGTGTGCAGTGCCCCTTAGTGAACTCCACTGCGGGTGACGTAACCTATGACAAACTTACTATTTGCGGGTGACGTAACCTACGACAAACTTATTATTTGCGGTTGGTACAGTAATCGGGTCTAAGGATCGAACCGCAAAATTAAGTTTGTTTTTTATTGTATATACTTTTCAGGGATAAAAAGTACCCAGAGTGGTGCCCAGGATATTAAAGAATACCAAGTTTCATCGTAATCGAACCGGTAGTTTTTGCGTGATGCCTGAATAAACAGACAGACAGACAATTTCTTTTTAAATCACATTATTGGGTTCGGTGTCGGTCTAGTAACACTCCCTGCCATTTCTTTTTTTGATATTTTCAATGTACAGAATTTTCACTTCTACAGATTTATTATAAGTATAAGATACTCGTAATTAAAATTGAATCCCTATTCCTGTTGGTCATCGGCATCACGGGGTAATGTCTGGACCAATTGCGCTAATTTATCATTACGATAATAGTCACACCTTATATCCCCGAAAGGTTAAGCAGAGGTACATTACTGATCTACAATTTTTGTGGGACCAACTTATTACGTGGGACTAACAAAACTATGTTATACGGTAAAGGCATCTAATTCCGTGGGGTTCAGAAATTGCCACCTAATTCCGTGGTATTTAGAAAAACAGCTTTATAAACCAAATTACTAGTTATTTTTGACTGCAAGACCCATTAATCAAATAATAATTTATCTGTTCATATTTTAAAATAATCGGTTAGTTTGCCATGCCACCTGAGTCGAACGCACGCTCCATACATTTCGGACCTTATGCGCGTAAGTACCATTTGCTATATAGTGTTTTAAAGGATATTTTTATACTACAAGAGATTTGGTTTTGGGTAAAATAATGAAAGGGTAATACGTTGTATCGAATACACTTTTTTTTTTTTTTTTTTTTTTTTTAATTCCGCGGCCTAAGGCCGCGGCCGCTCTAACGTCCGTTGCCGGGCGTCTCTGGTTACTAGAAGAGGGTATGTCCAGTGGCGCCCGGCGGACTTTGACCACCTCTGTGGTCTCTTCGGGTGTTGGGTCGGGACGAGAATCCCGCGTCGTTGGGGGAAGGGTTTTATCCCGCGTCAGTGAGTATCGAATACACTTAACATTTGAGTATTCTATTAACAAATTGAGGAGAAAATAAGTGTTAAAGATACCGCGGCATTAGGTGCCAAATATTTTAGTGGGTTCCTAATTACCGCTGTATACCATGGAATTACAATTTTATAGAGCTTATCTTTTTTGAAAATTTTAGTGGTAGATTTTTTATTACAAACTTCATATTTCAGTTCTGATAACTTAAATAACCAATAAATACAAAAAACTAATTCCGTGGCATACTTTGGAGTAGCATTTACTAATTATAGCCGGGCAAACATTATATACTTAGGTATTTTCTTAATTTTTTGTATGGAAGAACTAAGTACAGAAAACGAGATTTTTGATGTGTTCTGATATTTTCCTGAGTATGTTTTATACATTATGTCGAAGATATCGCAATTAAACGTTAACTTACATGTATAATATTATAAAATCTTTTATTATTTATACCTCGGAATTAGAAAACTAGATTTTGTATCATAAAACCTAATTCCGTGGTATTTACAACGGTAATTACGAGTAGGTTACGTGAGTCCCAATTCCGTGGTATTGACACCTGTAATATACAGTCTGTTCATTATTTTACTCAACGTGTTAGTATTATTAGGAAATTATAAATGTATTACTACCACCAGTGGCGGCTAGTGGGTATTTAAAACGGTAGCTTACCTAATTATAGACTTAGATAAGCTACCGTTTAGGGCTTTTTTTTGAACACCCATAAAATAATTGTCACGAGACGCCCCTGACGACCACCACCGCACAGAAATGCCACCAGTTCTTTCAACAATTTCCAAAAAAAAGATAATAATATGTATGTACTAGGAATATGTTTGAACTAGATGGATTTTAATGTAACTTTACAATAATATAGCTTACATATCAGAATAATACATAGGCTACTTTCTATCCCGGGAATGTGTTCCCGCGGGAATTGGTAAATGAAAAACTATTACACGTGGGCGGAGCCGCGGGCGTCCGCTTGTTATAATATAAAACCAAAGAATACAAAAAATATATCAATATCGATTATTACTTTGTTAACTATATTTTATATCTGTTTTATAATAATATTATACTCGTATTCTATATATTGTTAATACAAATAAATATGCTTGCCAATTGTGATTCTATTTTGTTAGACATAAATGATAGAGACTGGTTTGAAATACAAAGCTAAAATAAATATTTTTCATTTTTTGAACACCATGTATTATTCTCTCCACGTGATTTCGTTTATAGTGTTTACACACGGAATTAGAATCCAAATACCACGGAATTAGAATTTTTACCTCGGAATTAGGAGCTTCTGACTTATTTTGATTTTTTTATTAATTTAACAGTTTTAATGAACTTTTAGAGTCAAATTGATGGTATTTTTCAAAAATAAGATAACTTACACTTCTAATAAAAATAACCTTATGTAGAAAAAGGCACAATGAATACTTAATTTGTGAGGTTCTTTCGAGATTTGGTGAAAATACCACGGAATTAGATGCCCTTACCTTACCAACGTTATCGTCACCAGAAATTCTTCCCAGTACTAACCAGAGACGCTTGGCAATGGACGTAAGGGCGGCCGGAATATTAAAGAAATGGCTCAAGTAATAGGGAGCAAGTCTATTTCCGTTACAAGAACCACTGTTGTAGTATTTTTATTTACTTAAGAACTTCTAACGAGTTTGTAATCAATGATATTTTTATGAAATAGGAATATGTTGGGCCAATTGTCTGAATTTCCGGCGAGATTGCAGAATGACAAGAAATTATTTCTTATGAGTTTATGACTATTTGTACTCGTATGTATCACAATATTGTAGAGGTATAAATTCTCTATAACGTTTCTTTTTGATCTGTTTTTATACGTTAATATATAGGGCGGAGAGAGTGCGGTTGAAAACATAACCACGGTTAAAGCAAGCAGTTGATTAATATTACTAGCAGTCCTAGCAAATTTCGTACCGCCCCAGATGAAGAAAAAAACCTTTTAAACCATCCCTGAACTTCTACGAATATTTTAAGATCAAAATTATACTTTGTTAGAGGGGGGCGCCATATCAACATTAGACCCTCTCTGAAAAACAGCGGTGTCCAACAGCATCAAGCTGAGAACACTAGCGCGGTTCATGGGTACCTATCTTCACAAAGGCACTTTTATATTTTATTTTATCTTTTTGCTTGTTTTTTTAATGTTTTGTTTTTGTGTAGGTACCCTGTATTTATCTGTATCTGTGTAGAAATTTAAAACATTCTCAAATCCTGAACACACACTATACATTTCATTAAAATTGGTCCAACCGTTTAGGAGGAATTCAATGACATACACACGCGTAGCAGAAATATAATTCTATTACGACTCATAATTTTCATTTTATTAACTACTACATCATTATTTAGTAATTATTTTACTTACGTGTCTATTTTTACCCGACTGCGTTAGCGACGGTTATGACTGTAACCGCGCCCTTTCCGCCCTCTATCTCGAAAAAGGCTCAACGTATATGGACACTACGGCTAACATCTGTTCGCATTTCGTCTTGTATTTATTTTAATTTATTATTAATATTTTCGATAATTAGGGCTAAAATTCATCACAAAACACAATCTTACCATTATCAAAGTGTATCTAGGTAAAACCCAGTGTAAAATAAATAAGAAATTAGTGATATTTGCGTATTTTGTTTTACCGGCTAAAAGTCAATGACTGTTTGAAAATTTTAAAAGTGAAACTTTATCAACTCGGATTTAATGTGATTTGAGTGATTTTTATACAGGTAATCGTACTAATAAATAACTACTTATTATCGTACCTGTTAGTTTTTGAAGTTGTAGTATATTCAATCAGATTCTTTTTGACATTACTTACGTATTTATTTGTGTATTTAGTGTATTATCAGGTAGCTTTTTACTATCTAAGTCAGTATAAATTTATAATATCGTAATGCCAGTCACACGTAGCATGTATTCTGCTCGCCGTGATGAGGCTAAACAAGAAGATATCTTGAGAAAACTTGACCTGACATTGAAGGAATTAGAGGTATCCAAAACGTTGATTAAACAGTTGCATAGGGAAAGAGATGAAAATGAAAAGGAACTATTAGATAGCCTAAATAAATACGACTTCATAAAAAAGCAGATGGCTGAGATGCACACAGAGAATAGGTTAGTGTTAGATGAGCGGGACAGATTACAAAATATTGTGACTGGGTTCAGAGAGTGTAGTGACGAGTATGAACAGGGTCTCAAGCGCATGTCAGTCTTGGAACAGGAACTGCACGAAGCCCACCACCTCATTTCCCACCTTGAGGCTGAGAAACGTGACACCATAGTATCCCATACCCATAACTTGTTTGAGGAGTTAGTTGGTAGTGTGCCCAGCCTTGTTGCTACTGAACCCAGCTTAGAACCCACTATTACTATAGATTTAACAAAGGATGATACCTTAACAGCTCATTGTTCCAATCACAAGATGGGCATAGTTGAGTGCAGTAGAAACAAAATTAAGAAATATGTGAAAATTAATAAATACATAAGAAAAACACAAAAACTTATTAAAAGACAAAAAAGTATGTACAAAAAAGTCAAGTATATTAATGAGAGAAGGCAACTAGGCGATGAACTTGACATGTATTCATTATTAATTGAAAATAATATCTCTGATCATAATAACAATATTTTAAAGTTAGAATCAGAAATTAATAATTTAAAAAATTCACTAGACATAATGACTGACAGGTATTGTAATGTTAAAAGTGAGTATCAGGAATACATTCTGGCCATGAAGAAGCTTATGAGTCCAAATTCCACATTGACATCAAACAACCATTTAATTAGTCCTGAGCCGGTCTGTAAGTCCTCGCTGACTTCAAACATAAGCCCTTCACTTGAGTCAAACAAGAAACCCAGTAGTTCCTTCACCAAACGAAATATGATTAAATCTGAAATAGTGATGTTTTGTGATGAATTAGGGAAATCAATGGGCCAGTTACTTAGTTCATATTTAGAACAAAATGTTACTAACTATTGTATGCCGGGATTAACTTACTGTAACATTATAAAAAAAATTAAAAATTGTAATTTAAACAGCAACTGTACACTTTTAATTTTGGTGGGAGATAGGGGAAATGCAGACAGAAATGCAATTGTAAACTGTTTAGAATTACTGAGCTTATTAGATGTTAAAAACATTATTTTATTCACACTTCCTTATAGCCGTGGCTTGTCACAGGCCGAAAACAATCTTAGATATAAGCTAAATCAAACAATACATACATTGACATTTCATAATCCAAATAAATTCCATCTGATTGACATTAACATGTATTTAGAAAATAAATTGTTATTGACGGAAGATAAATTCTATTTGAATAGATATTTTAGGAGACAGAGCATCTTCGCTATCATATTTTATTAGTTATTCAGCCAAAAACTTGGCTAAACAATCTGCTTTTATTGAGCAGAAAAGTGACAATGTTTGTCTTGTGACCTTGGAATCTGTTCCTGAAAAGGGTGACAATAATTTAAACTTAGTTGTAGGACAATAGAGGAAATCCCTAGCAAATTAAATTTAAGGACAAAGGAAAAGTCTATGTTCATGAATATAATTCATCAAAATATTGAAGGCTTTTCTGGCAAAGAGTTAGAACTAGAATTATTTTTAAATGAAAAACGTATCCATGTACTTTGTTTAACTGAACACTGGTTAAAAAAACATGAACTCTTAGTTAATATTGATAATTATAAAATCATTAGTGCGTTTACTAGAGATTCCGCTATAAGAGGTGGGTCTCTCATTTTAATTAATGACAAATTAAAATCAAAAGACCGAAAAGACGTAGTAGCACTCACAAGTGAGCGAAATATTGAACTATCATGTGCAGAGCTAGAACAATATATTATTATTAGCGTCTATAGACCTCCTTCTGGAGATTACTACCTGTTTGAGTCCATTATGGAGGAAGCCTTAAAAAAGGTATGTAAATGTAAGAAGACTATAGTTGTATGTGGCGATTTTAATATTAATATTTTAGAAAACTCTCAGAACGCGCTAAGGTTCCTCAACCTTTTTAAATCTTTTAACTTACAAAATCTTTTTTGTGAACCAACACGCACCACAGCCACATCAGCTACCTGCTTAGATAATATTTTTTCTAACAGCGATGTAGATGAGAAATCTATAATACATTTTGTAAATTTAGATCATGCAGGTCAGTTAGCTAGATTTAAGTTCCAACATGTTCCATTATCAAAAAATATTGTTTGTAGACCAATCACAACTTATAGATTAGAAAAATTTAAAGAAAACATTAAGAATAAAGTACCTCTTTTGGAGTTGAATAATGATAAACACCCGAATGATCATTACGGAGATTTGTTCGGAGTAATCAAATACGAATGTGATAACATTTTCACTAAAAAAACAATAAATGTAAATCAATTTAAAATAAAATTTAGTGATTGGGCTACGCCTGGAATCAATAAAAGTAGAAGGAAATTATATGAATTATACGAGACAAAGGCATCTACTAATGAGCCACAAGTAATTGAACAGATTAAAAAGTACTCCAAACTATTCAAAAAAGTATGTTCAACAGCTAAATCTAATTATATACGGGCTAAAATTGAAAAATCTGATAATAAAACGAAGGCAATATGGAATGTTATTAACAAAGAAACTTGTAAAGCAAAGTCACGTGATCGATCCTTCGAGTTAAAAATAGATGATAAACATATTAAAACTGATTCTGAAGTGGCCAATGCATTTGAATCTTTCTTCACAAATGTTCCAATCACCACTACAAATAAGTTAAATTCGTCAAAAAACGTAGCCAATTCTCTTCTTAAATCTAGTGTTGATAAATGTAGAATTAACTTTGATTTTCAGTATATTGACTCTGTCACTATACTTAAAACTTTTAAACAACTAAATATAAAAAATACCGAGGATCTTTGGGGCATTTCAACTAATATAATAAAATCAATAGTGCCCGCTATAGCACCTCACCTTGCATTCATATTCAATAAATGTATAGATGAAAATCAGTTTCCTCATCTTATGAAGTACAGTAAAATCAATCCTTTATTTAAAGCAGGAGACAAAAGTGATCCTTCAAATTTTCGACCTATTTCCATACTCCCATCCCTCAGTAAAATTTTTGAAAAAATAATATTTAATCAATTGCTTTCACATTTTACAGACAATAAGTTACTTCATAACAAACAGTTTGGTTTCACTAAAGGCAGGAACACAACGGATGCAGGAGTTGCACTTGTGAAACATATATTTGATGCTTGGGAGGAAAAGCAGGATGCTATTGGTATATTTTGTGATCTATCAAAAGCTTTTGATTGTGTTGATCATGGGACTTTGCTACTAAAATTAGGTTATTATGGTGTTTCGAACAGCTCACTTGGCTTACTCGAGTCTTACCTCACTGGTAGAGTACAAAAAGTAAACATTAATGGCACCGACTCTTCTGGCGCCTCATTAGTCATGGGAGTACCCCAGGGCTCTATATTAGGACCCCTTTTATTCTTAATATACGTAAACGATCTTCCTTATTTCACTAAAAATCTTTGTGAGATAGTATTATTTGCTGATGACACATCATTAATTTTTAAAAGTGATAGACAAAAAGTAGCACTTGACGATGTAAATAATACCCTTTCGGAAATATTGCATTGGTTCACAAGTAACAACTTGCTGCTCAATGCGAAGGAAACAAAATGTGTAAAATTTACTATGCCCAATGTTAGACAGGTGGATACTCATATTACTATGAATAATGAATTAGTTCAAATAGTCAATACCACAGTTTTTCTTGGGATAACTCTAGATAGTAAACTACAATGGGGTCTTCATATCACAGCCTTGGCAGGAAGACTTAGCTCAGCTGCCTATGCGGTTAGAAAGATAAGGTCTCTGACTGACGAAAAAACGGCACGATTAGTTTATTTTAGCTACTTTCATAGCGTTATGTCATATGGTCTGCTGCTGTGGGGCTCAGCTGCCGATATTGAGACAATATTCATATTACAGAAACGAGCTATACGAGCAATCTATAGACTCGGACCCCGTGACTCGCTGAAAGAATTATTTAAAGAAATTAATATTTTAACAGTTGCTTCTCAATATGTTTACGACAACATCTTATATGTACGGAAGAACATAGATCTATTCAAAAAAAATTCCGATAACCATAATTTTAATACAAGAAATAAAAATAAATTGGCAATGACAAAAATTAGACTTCATAAAGTTGGTAATTCGTTTGTTGGCAAATGTATAAAAATTTATAATAAAATTCCTCAGGATTTGGTTGACATGCCTCTTAATAAGTTTAAAATAGTAGTTAAAAAATGTTTGATGATGAAAGGCTACTATAATGTAGACGAATATCTTAATGATAAAAATGCATGGTCACCCTAATCTTCTGTTGTTGGCCACTCGTATAATACAATAGAAACTAATTGTAACAATGTAAACAAAACAATATTAAAAAAGAAAATGGATAATCTACCTGAGTTTCTTGCTGGTCTCTTCTCAGGAGAACCAAATTACCGAACCAGCGAAAGAATCATTTTCTAATGGTTATTTATGTACTTACTTAATTTAGTATTTTTATAATATTACTTGACAAAATTGTAAAATTTTGACATTCATATGTGCTCTTTATGTGCCTAAACTGAATAAATGAAATTGATTGATTCTTGATTGATTGATTCTTTGATTCTTTGATCGTATGAAAAAGCTTCAACATAAATTTTGTAGGAAATTTAATCTTCTACAATATTGTAGTACATATAAATATCGAGAAACTCATAGAAAACGAGATATATGCTAAAACATTTTTGTGATCTCTAGACCTCAAATTTTAAAAGATGCGGACCCCCTACCAAATAAATATATGTAGGTTTTGACACAACTTTTAGGAACCCCAAATATAAGTTAATAAGTACAAGTTTTTAGCAAAGTTGGAAAAATTACGAGATTTTCGCTAACTTTACTGCCTACTTATATTAGGTATTATGAAGACTTAAAAGAAGAACTTGTAACTTAATGTACCTACTAAAACTTTACTTTGTTGACTTGAATATAGAAACTTATGTATTAGGTATAATGTGTAATATACACTCAACAGTAGTGAACTAGTGTATGAGTAAAGCATAGTCAAAGATATTCAAAGATTCCAGCAATTCCTAAATAAAACACAATAACTTGACTATTCTAACCGTTTTCACACTTTAGAGGTGCACGTGGTCCAATTTTCACGTAAACTAAGTGACTCAAGTTGAAACAAATTGTACCAGGTGTTGATACAAAAGAGTTTATTGTATTGTTTTGTGTTAGCATAGAGTTGTTAATATGACGGTAATTTTGAAGTGTTGAAGGTATAAACATTTTAGCTGTTGGAGATGAGAATTGGTTCACAAGTAACAACTTGCTGCTCAATGCGAAGAAAACAAAATGTGTAAAATTTACTATGCCCAATGTTAGACAGGTGGATACTCATATTACTATGAATAATGAATTAGTTCAAATAGTCAATACCACAGTTTTTCTTGGGATAACTCTAGATAGTAAACTACAATGGGGTCCTCATATCACAGCCTTGGCAGGAAGACTTAGCTCAGCTGCCTATGCGGTTAGAAAGATAAGGTCACTGACTGACGAAAAAACGGCACGATTAGTTTATTTTAGCTACTTTCATAGCGTTATGTCATATGGTCTGCTACTGTGGGGCTCAGCTGCCGATATTGCGACAATATTCATATTACAGAAACGAGCTATACGAGCAATCTATAGACTCGGACCCCGTGACTCGCTCAAAGAACTATTTAAAGAAATTAATATTTTAACAGTTGCTTCTCAATATGTTTACGACAACATCTTATATGTACGGAAGAACATAGATCTCTTCATAAAAAAAATCCTATAACCATAGTTTTAATACAAGAAATAAAAATAAACTGGCAATGACAAAAATTAGACTTCATAAAGTTGGTAATTCGTTTGTAGGCAAATGTATAAAAATTTATAAAAAAAATCCTCAGGATTTGGTTGACATGCCTCTTAGTAAGTTTAAAATAGTAGTTAAAAAATGTTTGATGATGAAAGGCTACTATAATGTAGACGAATATCTTAATGATAAAAATGCATGGTGACCCTAATCTTTTGTTGTTGGCCACTTGTATAATACAATATAAACTAATTGTAACAATGTAAACAAAACAATATTAAAAAAGAAAATGGATAATCTACCTGAGTTTCTTGCTGGTATCTTCTCAGGAGAACCAACTTACCGAACCAGCGAAAGAATCATTTTCTAATGGTTATTTATGTACTTACTTAATTTAGTATTTTTATAATATTACTTGACAAAATTGTAAAATTTTGACATTCATATGTGCTCTTTATGTGCCTAAACTGAATAAATGAAATTGATTCTTTGATTCTTTGATTGATTCTTGAGAATGAAAACGGTTTTGGGAATTTTTGGTTTTCATCGTTATGCGGCTTCGCACCTACATTGTCTAACTAAAAGATTGTTTTCAGCCAAAACTTCTTCGTTTTTTAAATTGGCAACCTTCGGTAGACTTTAAAGTATGATAATTTGATCAATTGACTATTGAGACAATGAGTGTTTGTGAGTTTATTTATCACATACCGACATTTCATCTGTAATCAAAGTTAAAGGACAAAAACAAACAAGCTGTATCTGGCTAATTTAATTCGTAATAAAGATTTTGTATGGTATCTTAAAAATGTAGGTATACTTAACAAGTGTAAGCACTTATAAAACTTAACGTGCGACCACCTCATGAGTGTTCATCATCGGCATCATCGGCAGACCTGGTACCTAAACGTACAAAACTGCAGTAGATACTCTTTACAGTCGTTTAGGATTGTTGAGAATAATGAATATCCCTGTTTTATTTCGTCGGAGACTAATCCGAGACACCCAGGACTTTAATTGGAACGTAAGATTTCGTTGCCTTTCATCAACATTTCATCGCAAGGGTTTCAATTTTTTTTATTATATGTGTGCTCGTTGACGGCAATAGATTTGCCCCCTATTACGTGGGATTTAAAATACTGGCAAATTGTGGGTGTGTAGTGCACCTCTGTCTACTCCTTCGGTATATAGTATACAGGCGTGATATGTGTCTGTGTCCGTTTTGTTTGTAGTGTACGGTACATTTGGCGGAATGGGTGAATAAAAAACATTTTTCAAAAACTAGAAATTATTTTTAAAAATTCCTCTGCATTAGAACATGGGAAAAGAAACAAATAGGTACCAGTTTATAATGACTATATGTAGATAAATATTACTGCTATTACGATTTGCAGTCCCAAAGACACATTCATATAACTCCACTAAAGAAGTAAGATATTTGACATAGTTGTATCGCTTTTCAACGCGCACCAGCGTACAAGTCGAATATTTATGTTATAACACATTCGTACAAATCAGTTATTTAAAAAAAGTCCAGACTTACACTAGCTTACATATTTACGTTGGCAATAAACAACACTATATACTTTTACGACGACGGCGCCTGGCCTGTAATCAACAATTTATTACTGTTAACTCTATCAAGTGGTTACAAGTCTTTCGTGAGAACAGAGATCCTTCCGAGAATCTTTGACTATTAATATCATCGAAATAAAGACCAAAACCTACGTTTATTGGACCATAGGGCGCTATATTTTTTCTGCTACTCACAATAATAGAGGTTCGAGTGTGTAATAAATGTTTTTTTACTAGAGCGGTTCAATTCGAGTTTTACGGTAGCCATAGAAAATATGTATGGGACGCTGGTCCCGTATAGTATTACTTCCATACGCGTCAATTCTTGCTTTATTTTTTGACCGAAGGGGTTGTTGCAGGTTGATCGTCGAGCTCAACAAGTTGGAGAACTGCTTAAAAAAGAACAAAAACATTCAAGTATAAGAAAACACGTTCTAAAGTAAGTTACTTATATAACAAGCAATATTTTCGTATCCCAATAGATATAATAGTCTGGTGGCCATTTAAGATCTTTGCGAGAACCTCAAGTAGCTGACTGACAATAGCAGTCGGATTCAGACTGTTGCAGTATTTTGCAATTTGCTAAATTTCCCTAAATCCAAGTTTATGCAAGTTAATTAACTTACAATTACAGACTAGATCCTGGACTTTCAGTTAGATCATCTATAATTATATTTAATACGACAATTTGTCTGTCTGTCTGTATGTCCGTCCGTCGCGTTTTTCAATTTACATACATTTGCATGAAATATTAAAATATTCTCTATATTTTTATTTTTTTTTATATTTTATATTTTTTTTTTGGTTTTTTTTTCATATTTGAGGCGATACAAAGTTCGCCGTGATAACTAGTTTCTTTTATTCTGCTCCGGGACTTAACTCATGCTAATGCGAAAGAGAAGCGCGTCCCTGGTGCTGCGGGTGCGGGGGAGCGCCAACAGCATGCTGGTCGCGCTCGCGGATAGGTTTGACTGCCCTATTTTACTTCACTGCTGTGGGCATGTCTCCTAGGTTAGACTCAGTCTAGGTTGTCCAGGCGCGTGGGGCCGTGTGTCGCCAGCACACAGTAGTATGTGACTAAATTCCTCTTAGACATTTTGTTATTTTTAAATTAATTTTTGACATTTTTATTCTGTGTACTAAATTGATATTTAATAATTTCTAATTTAATGTGACTGTGTGATAATAATATTGGTATAAATGTAGATGAGTCAATGGACTCATCTACAATGGACTTTTATTGGATTTAGGGAAATTTATTTGCTTGAAATAAAATAAATTATTATATTATATTATTATTTACTTTCCTTTCACGTTGAGATTCAAATAAATGCAAAAGTCTATAATGTTTCCAGCGGTACCCCATTTTACAATAGACTAATAAGTGTTTAGTTAGGACTATACTTAAGTAAAATGTTCTCAAAATCAAAACACAACAATGACACTGATGTTTTTTGTTGATAATTTCGCATACACCTGACATAAAAACAATAATAGCCTCTACACGTCGTGCTGCTACCAGCAAATTATACCGAAGATTAGGGCTGCATAGGTATTTTTTACTATTTTGATAGGTAAGTATAGATGTTAGGGATCATCCACAAATTTTATACCTGGTTTTATTGAGAAATTATATAATAAAGCAAAGATTGGATGTTGTAGGTATTTGTTTTCGTAGCTCAGTAGTCAGAGCTTTCCCCCTGTTAGGAAAAGGCCGTGGGTTTGAGTCCTACGGATGGCTTTTCAGTTTTTGTAATTTATTTATAATTTCTATCTTAATATTTTAAGTAGTATACAGTAGTATGTAAGTTTACTTTTTAATAAAAGTGGAATTCAAGGTCTGCATGATAGATTACGGAAAGAGTCTACTGAATTAGCGGATAACATTGTTACATCGGTTTTAGCCTTTATGCTAGTGTTGTATTCTATGTATTCGACGGTATATATACCTACTATGTGAATATTAACATTATTCGTACTTTTTTAAAACAACAAAAAAAAAACAAATTTGATTTACTGCTATTAACTTTACTCAATAGAGTTTCTACTGCATCTGACACACACCTCTTCCACTACCTAATTTAGAGCTGTTGTCTACGTTAATTGTAAACAACCAACAGCCGAATACTGAAACGTCACTTAAATATTCAGATACTCAAAAGTGAAGTATTTGTATAAAAAAATGAAGTTTAAGGACTGTTCAATTGTCGTATAAGTATTTGATTAAATAATTAAAGAGAAGAAATTGAAAACTTTAGTACCTCTAACGACCGAATACTGAAACGTCACTCAAATATTTAGAAGCTGTTTAAATGCTTGAGCAGCCCTTAAACTTACATTTTTCATACCCAAACGTCAGTTTTGAGTATCTGAATATTTGAGTGACGTTTCAGTATTCGGGCGTTAATAAGGCTGATCAACTGTTTAATCCGTGGGTCATAGGTAGGCATAGACCAACGCGGTCGTCGTATACGCTGTCGCCGTAAAGTAGGTAATACTTACCTACATCTAAAGAGTATATATTCTTCTATTTCCTTTGTACTAAACATTTTTTCGAAATTTTCCTCTCATTCCAACCCACGCAGTCTTTTGAAATCTACAGTTACAATTTACATCCATGACATCATTAAAAAGGATCGATTTGGTATTTACTTTACCTAAATTTCGGTGAAGTAAAATTAAACATACAAATTATGCGGATAATAAAAATATATGCACTTAGTTGCACTGGTCCGGGGAATCGATTTCGATGATTTGGTACCAGAAAAATACCTTTTATAAGTATTTATCTAGACTACGTTCTTGAAGCAGTCAGGCTGAATTCTTGCCGTCACGTATTTCGACTAAAAAAGACTCATTAAGTACGCTAAATTAAGATTTTTCTTCCACCCTCATAACTAGATTCTACTTACCTACTATCTCATTAAAAGCTGAGAATAGCTTTTATGTTTGTTAATGATTAAAAAACTGAATTTTTAAATTGATTCTGGAATTTACGACTAACGCAAACTTAGTATCTCAAATACTGTATTGTGTGCAATAAATTCTATCACATAAAAATGAATAACCTTTGCAAAGAACACAGTCATAATAAACACACGTACATTATTGTGAATTGATGTTCGTATAGTTGAAAAGCTCATTTATGTATTGTTAACATGCGTGTGGCTAATTTATCGTTTGAGGTTCGACTCCGAGGCATAAATACTAAAAACAAAACACTATCGGCATCGAAAAAATGATTAACATTGAAAATGAAGTGTTAATTGTGTGGAAACATTGAAAAATGATCAACATACATTATATAAATAACAATAAATAATCGCTGGACATACAGTTTAAATAATAATAAGTGCAAGACTGAGAGGGGAATAAAAAAACACAGAGTTATTAATTTCGTGGTTGTAGAGGTGTGAGTTCCAATACTAAAGACGTGAATGGAGAGGAAATGTTTTATTTATTTTGCGATGAATTTGGGAATATTTTATTAGTGTATAATCGGAAATATAAGATTTATATAAAAGAGATTAGGAGAACACTGTTTATGTTGCAGTTTGGACACACAGGTTTTGGGTGTGGTTGAGACTCTCCTACTCGAGCCACCCGATCTCCTCCACGAACGCCAGCAGGCCCCGCAGGTTGTGTAGAGCTTCAGGAACGGTGCCTGGAGTGCCGAGGTATCTTGCCTTGTATTCGTTGAACTCCTCGCAGTTCGGTGTGCCTTACCTCTCTGGTACCGTAGGTGCCTCTAGGAAAACAATCAGCTTAGTATGCCATACTTTATAATCCTAGTGATGTTGACAGTCTGATTTGGAGGTCCTCGGAGAATACTCCACTACCTGTACCAGAATTGATTTTAGAAACGTCTGTGAAGACCCTTAGCTCTTTGGTAACCAGGCCTTAGACGTAGTCATCTTCATGTAACTGGATCTTGGACTTTTTGTCGAAGACAAATGTTTTTGATATCCTGTCTGACCCTGCCAATAGTATTGGAAAGTCTTTAGAAAGTTGTTAGTATTTTAGTGTGCTGGTATCCCTTCGTAATTGGAGAGATTTCAACCGTATTGCCGACGCTGAAGCTTCTTGCATGATGTGGGGCCGCGGGGTATGCTTAGCTAGACTTCTATGGCGGCCGTTGGTGTCGTCCTCATTGCTCCGGTGATAGCCATACAGGCCAGTCTTCGAAACTTTGATAGTCTGATAAATTGTTCATTTATTATTGAATGGAATCAGGCGTTACCTGGCGAAAATCCATGATAAAACAATGGGGTAAGATGTTGAATTTTTATATAATTGCACTAATTTCGCTAAATAGAAGACATTATAAACGTCCACACATGTTTCACCTCACGAGGCATTCTCAAGACTGTCTTAAAAGAGAACAGCTGTTCTCTTTGAGACAGTCTTGAAATTTATTTCCACGCAGTTCCGTGATTATCTCTAGTGTCTAATGAGCATTGGAGAAATAAATACTTTTGTTAAACATGTCATACATAATGATAATGGTGCTGCTTCAGTGGCGTAGTCGGTATTGGATCGCCGGAGTCTTCGGCGTCAAAAGTCGAGGACGATTCCCGTGTCGAATAAAATATTTGTAAAAGTCTTTAGAAATATACCAGTATGTTAATCAGTTGGCGAGATCACATAGCACAAGCTTATAGTTTTGGGCTAGATGACACTTTGTGAGAATGTACAAAAATGTTTATTATTTATTTATAATCATAAAGTATTGAAAGATTCGACTCTAAACGTTTTTTGTCCCATGGTTCAATTCCAAAGGAGATTTTGACTTACGACTCGGGTCTAAATAACTGCCGGCCACTCATTACATTCCGAGTCGCTATTTGCATAACTATTGGAATCGAATCCTCGACCCAACGCTGTGTGTTTAGTCTGATGAACGAGCTGTGGACGTTCAGTTTTCGTTGTTTTATGCGGACACCACGTGTGAAATAAGTGTTAGGAACAAATAAATACAAAAATACTATTCGTACTTTGATTTGTTTTGATACTTTATACGTCCCAATTGTCATATTGAATTATGAACCAAGTACTAAGATTGAAACTGATTGGTAATGTGTATAAAACAGATTTACGATTATGCTAATGTTCTGCCTGCTATAGACCAAAGTACGTTTCTGAATAGGACATAGTTTATTGCCTAAGGTTTAAATTTTTTTTAATAAGTCTGCTTTAAAAAGACTTTCACGCAGTCATAGCCGAGAGTTTAAATATTAATTTAATTAGGTATGTATATGCTGGGTATAGGCCTCACTCTCAGAGCAGGCAATTCAGCTTACATATACCACGCTAGATACGCACATAGACGGGTTGATATAGGTAATTAAAATTAGGTAATTAAAAATAAGAATTCATTCAATTTGAAACCCAATTTTAAAATTAGATTCGAATTTCTTCCTGAATATACTTCGTTCCATGTTAATGGTGTGGTTGATTAGTGCGAACTAATTTTAGGCATGTGTTTGAACACAGGCTTATAATTAGTCCAAGTTAATCAACCGAACAATACGAACGAACGGTAATCAAAACCTGTAGGTAACATGGTAACACGGTCGCCAAATGGTAACGTTACCTGAGTACGTTAGTTGCGGTCAGAACTAACCAGTTTTACTCATAGAACGGTCATAACATTTAGAATAAAACTACCCCCACTATGAAATTCCATTCGTCAGGTTTTACGATGGAACAATTATGGGTGTTTTTATTTTCAGTTCGCGTTTTACTGTCGGCAACGGGACGATCTCACTGTAAACTTGGATTGTTTGATTTTTAATTGCTTACCGGCTGTATTTATTCGGTTTTGATTTATTTGCTCTTGTTTAAGTAACAGGGTGATGTCAGAATATGTTCTTTGAGTGATTGTGTTTTAAGATCTTATTGGTGTGAAAGGGTTGGTTGTGGAGATGTCGAGTGCGGGTATTGTATAGTAATATTATGTCACCATAAAATTGTAAATCCCGTTAGATTTATAACAAATAAATTGATACAACGATTGTGATTCCTCACAATTGGAAAAGAGTGGCCGTGGCAATAAGTCACTAAGTATTGCCAGGTTCTTTTCTTACAAGCTCTACCGCTCAAAATTCATGGCCATGAATTTTTACAATCACCAGTAAATTACATTAATTGTAGCAGTCTTGTGAGATTGCTTATCTGTAATCTAACGGTGATTAAAATTATGATTCACTAATGTTTGTTTCGGAGTTTGGGTATTTTCTATGTATATTTAGTAGCTATTTAGAAATATTATATTATAAGTATGTTTATAAAAGTACAAGTTTAGAGAAGGAAAACTCAAAACAAAACCCTACATCAACCCGTCTATGTGCGTATCTAGCGTGGTGTATGTAAGCTGAATTGCCTGCTCTGTGAGTGAGGCCTATACCCAGCAGTTGGCTTTCATCTCAGTGCTTACCGGAAACGCTGGGCAATGAATGTAGGCGGGGTCGCGGACCTAGGCCGCGGATTTAAAAAAAATGCAAGAAAGGAGATGGCGTAAAATGGGATGATGATGACTAATTATATAGCAGACATATTATAATTCTAAGAGCAAAATACTTTGTAAAGTGGGTTAGACAGGTACATACCTACTTAGTATTGCTAATAATATAACTACAAGTACAGGTCGGCGAAACACTTGTTTTACATCCATGATCGTAAGTAATAAATGGTTATGTGTTTGAATATCTATATTTCTAATAACGTACAGGAAGCTATAAACTGTAAATAAAACCTGTCTTAGAGTATCCACCTGGTTAATTTAATAAACTTAGGTCTTCAATGAACATAAACGCTTAATTACATGAATACCGCATAGTGAACAAAAAAATCGTGTTATTTGTCAATTGTTGTATAGTTATTGTTTTATTTATTTATTCAGATACCTATCTACACGTAGCATATGAAAGTGGAGGAGCTGGTAAATAAATAAGATTAATTAACAGTACGTCATTCATTTTATTTGTTACTTATTATATTTAAGGAAGGCTGCTATTGACTCGGTCTCCATCATTGGTAGCAGTGACAGAGTATGTGCAGTGTGTGTCCATGTAAGAAGGCGTTCTTTTGTAGTTATTAATGTGTATTTGCCTACAAACAAGAAAGAAAACCTACCAGAATTTTCAGACTGTTTTGGTGAGGTCTATGCCATTATAGAAAGCAGTGGTATAGCAGCCGTGTTTGTTGTGGGTGACTTTAATGCACATCCTAGTACATTGTTTGGGAATGAATTATTGAGTTTTTGTGCAGAGCAAGATCTGGTGTGTGCGGACATGGAGTTAATGGGTATGTCCTCAAACACTTATACATTTATCAGTGACTAGTGGTCGCCCGCGACTTCGTCCGCGTGGTAATTTGGATTTTTTCCCGTTCCCGTCGCGCCGCATCATATTTTAAACAATTCACACTATTTCTTTATAAATTTTAACCTATGTGTTATTCTGATGTATAAGCTATATTATTGTAAAGTTTCATTAAAATCCATTCATTAGTTTTGACGTAAAAGAGTAACAACCATCCATCCATCCATACTCACAAACTTTCGCGTTTATAATATTAGTAGGATATTAACTATAGTAGCAGATGGCTGGACCATTGTCTTGCTACCAGAGCGGCTCTTCAGACAGTTGTGAATACTAGTGTAATTTACAGTACATTTTGGTCAGATCATTTTCCTTTGCTAGTAAAGTACAATAAAGATATTATTAAAACTAAAAGCTCTGTGAACACAAAATATATTAATGGGGTAATATGGGGAGAGAGATCTTTGGATGAAATATCTAACTATCAGGAGTTATGTAATGAAAAATTTAAATTGGTAGACTTTCCATCTGAATGTACACAATGTGTTGATAAATTTTGTACAAATGCATTGCACTATTCTTTAATAGATAAACTATATGAATCAATTGTAAACACATTATCCCAAGCAGCTATTAATTCCAAGAAATCCTGGGATAATAATAATAAGTGTCAAAATAAACCACAAAGTAAATTTATTAAAAGTTGGAATAAGTTTGAAAAAGGTACCCACTCTCATGCTAAAAATAAATTTAAGAAATGGCTTAACAATGGAAAACCTACTGCAGGTATTAGTTATGATGAAGTGGTTTTATCTCGGAAAATATTTAAATCAAGATTGAGATGGTGTTTAAAAAACCAGGAACAAAGAAGTATGGATATATTAGCATCTCATCATTTAAATAAATACTTTAAAAATGTTTGAAAGTAAACTAAGAAATTAAATAGAGGGGCAAGCCGCACAGATTATGTGAATGGTATAAGTAATAATTATGCATCTGCAACATGGCGGTGTCCATGTGCCTCGGATGCTCACATTGTTTTATAATCTATGTATTAGTCATCGTTATTTACCTAAGAACTTATGAAAACCATAGTCGTGCCTAAAGTTAAAAACAGAACAGGGGACATAGCTGATAAGGGGAACTATAGACCGATATCACTGGCTACTATTGTGGCGAAGGTGCTGGACAGTGTTCTCGATTCATATCTGGCTAAATATCATGAGGTTAATAACGCGCAATTTGGATTTCGGCCTGGGTTATCTACGGAGACTGCCATTTTTGCGTTATTTGTCAAACGGATAGAAGAACCCCGTTGTACGCATGTTTCCTGGACATATCCAGGGCTTTTGATTCTGTAATTTATTCAAAACTGTGGAAAAAGCTGCAAGGACGGGGGGTTCCTGTCGACATCATTGACATCTTAGCGTACTGGTATGGCAATCAATCTAACCAAGTAAAATGGGAAGATACTCTGTCTGAGCCGTATGTGTTGCAGTGTGGAGTCCAGCAGGGGGGCCTTTCCTCGCCTAGGCTTTTTAATGTATACATAAATGACTTGATTGATGAGCTCAGTAACAATAATGTTGGATGCCGAATTGACGACGTTTGTCTAAATAACATTAGCTACGCGGACGACATGGTGTTGCTGAGCCCGTCAATCAATGGAATACGAAAACTGGTGGATACGTGTGAGAGGTATGCACATGAACATGGGCTGTCTTATAACTCAGTTAAGAGTAAATTACTGGTTTTCCGAGGTAAAAACAAAGCACCACACTTTGTGCCACCTGTTATGCTTGGGGGTGCTTGTGTGAGACAGGAAACAAAGTTTAAATACTTGAGACACATTGTGACAGAAGACCTAATGAATGATTGTGAGAGAGCGTAGGGCGTTGTGTGTAAGGGGAAATATTTTGGTTCGCAGGTTTACTAAAAGCTCAGTAAATGTTAAGATCATGTTATGAAAGCCTTAACTTTCTGTCTAACATTATATACAACTAGCCTGTGGACCACTTATACCCTAAAGTCATACAACGCACTGCGTGTGCAATATAATAACATCTTCAGGGTGTTGGTGGGGCTTCCCCGCTATTGTAGTGCATCAGAAATGTTTGCCGATACAAGAACAGACGATTTCTATGCACTTATGCGCAAAAAAGTGGCGTCGCTGGTGCACAGATTGTGGGGGAGCCCCAACAGCATGCTGAGGGTGTTGGCTGGTAGGTTGGATGGAGCGGTGTTTGGTCGGTTCACTAAGTTGCATCGTTATATATATATATATAAGGTAATCTTCGCCTTATTCATTTTTCGTATATTTGATTGGATTTTATGTATTATTTAATTGTTATTATTCTAATGGACTTTCATAATTGTCTGAATTAATAAATGATTTGAATTGAATTGAACTACGAGTAGTTCTACTCCTAAACCCAAGGAATAACCAGGTCGGCCGAATAAATTGGCCACGCTACACATTATAAATACAGTATAATAGAGGGAGGTAGTCGCTCCTTTGAGCTTAGAAACATAAAGTAGTTAAGAGTCCGTATGCAGAATCGAAACGGGCGGAATTAGGTATTTGACACATTTTGTGCGTGAGTCCGGAGTTACCGATGGTGGTCAGCCAGTAGGTACGGCGATTACATGGTTTTGATCTTTTTTTTTTCATTTTATAGTAATAGTGTCTTGTGTGGGGGAGGTGAAAAGAGGGCTAGGAGGGGGGGTGTTTTTTTTCTCTCCTTAAATTCAAGAAAAGACCCTCTATACTCGTATGATCCCGTAATCAAAACTCCTCTACCTTTCCTCTGTCGTTGCACTCTCAAAGGGGGGGCGAGGGCTAATTTTTTTTCCTAATCAAAATCATTTGACCTCCTCTATACAAAGGGGCTCTACCAACATATTTAGGGCCCCAGCGAACTCATCTGCTAGTGGTGCACCTGCTGATCAACGGACGACGCTCGTTAATTTACGGTACCTATGAAGTGGCTTCTGTCCCTACGTGGGTACCGGGTGTTGGTCCGGGGGGTGCCACCGTGCAACTGTGCTAAAGCCCCACAAGTAACCCAGCTCAGGCTGGTTGCGTAAGGGGTTCAACAGCTGCACCGCCGGGCCCGGGGCCATGTATGGTGCAGCAGGCATGGAAGCAGTGGGGGCAAAGCGGAGTCTAGTGTGGGTGGTGTGGGTCGATTCGCTGGCCAGGGAGACCCTTAGCAACGGCGTTGCCGCGGCCGCCCGCAACACAGTCATGGGGCCCGCCTGGGACCAACCACACCAGGAGGCTGCCCCACATGTTCTCGCACATAATCCTGATGTGGGATCGCCGCTCCGGGTGGTAACCGGTGTGGGATAGCGGCGGCCTTGCACCAGGGGGGTTTGGTAGCCCTTCCGTCCGGCGGGTCGTCTCCAACCTAACCACACGGTTCCAGACGAAGTTAGCCCCTGCGCTTTGTCACTTATTACTGCTGCACCAAATGTCGCCCTGTCTTCACGCTTCTTCTTCAAATTTATAATGGCAGTGCAACAGAAATAAGTAAACGTTCCACAGCGGCCCCAGGAAACCCCACAGCTTCACTTTTCGAGGTGGAGTTCACCAACATCCGTGGACTCCATGCGAACCTCGATGCCGTCCACCATACCTTGAGACGGCTCGGCCCGCTGTGACGTTTCTCACGGAGACACAAATACGCCGCCCTGACAACACGCCTTACCTGTGTTGCCCCGGTTATGTATATATGTATCGAGGAACAATACCGGGGCGCCGCAGGGGTCCGTGCTGTCACCAACTCTTCCTTCTGCAAATCAATGATATGCTATCCCTCGGGAACATTCATTGTTATGCAGATGACAGCACATTGCAGGCGTGTGCATTTACAGCGAAGAAATCCCCTTTCCTTCCCCTACCCTCTCTTCAGAATGCATTATTACCAATGAAGGGCAACCTTGAGATCCTTGACATAGACGTTCGTCAAGAGCTCAATAATAAAAACTACATCGAAAGATGTATAGGGCTAGCTTCGTGGAAACTAGGAATACTGAATAAGGTAAAGCGATTCTTTACACTGCATCAGAGGTGTCTGCTGTATAAGACGCAGATTGGACCCTGCGTCGAATACTGCTCTCACTTCCGGGACAGCTCCGAAGCTGCGAAGTATTTGCTGGACGCTCTCGACGCTATGCAGCGTCGAGCTATCCGTAATATAGATTGTCCGGAGGTAACGGGAAGCTTTGAGCCGCTAGTTCAACGTCGAACAATAGCTTCCTTGGCCGCATTCTACCGTATTTACCACGGCGAGCATTCTGAAGAGCGCTTCAATCTGATCCCATCTTCCTTCCGATCCCACTCAGTAGGTACATGTTCGCGAGAACCGAACGTTTTAAACGTTCGTTTCTGTGCCGAACGATACTGGCCTGGAACGCCCTGCCTGTGCACGTGTTTCCTCCCACATATAATCCTGCGTTCAGTAGGTCGTCAAGTTGAGGGCCACTCTCTATAGTATAGTGTGCTGTGAGTGACCCACAATCGCTTGACGTCGTCACGACTTACTACCAGGCGGGTGGCGTCAAATTGGCAAACCCAATACAAAAAAATAAAATAAAAAACTACCTCTATAAAATTATTACTCATTTTGACTCTACTCGGGAGCCCCCCTTGGGGGACTGGAGGGCAAATCTCAAAAACTCGGAATTTTCCCTAGGTCCCCGAACCCCCTTTACATTTCTGCAAAAAAAACATAGGTACCTTCCCCTCCACCATCAAGGAAAACAATAAAATTGTGTCAGTGAGTGAGTGAGTAATCCAGCTTTATAAAATATAACAGCTTTTTTTAACAAAAACAATGATAAATACATTCTACATAATCACTTGTTGTATTTAAAAAGAAGCCTAATCATCACAAAATAATAACTAATATTACCAAAGTATCAAAATCTCACGCCACGCTATATTCGTCTGTAGACGGCGTCGAATTTTGGCGCGCAGAGCGACACGTCCTCTCCCTGTAAGCGCTTGGCGCGGACTGTTTACTTGAGGCATGCGTCGAGTATTATAAAGTCAATTTAGGTGTTTTTAAAAGATTATTTACAGCCTATTTTTCATTATTTAGCTTTCTTTTTTTTTGGAAATGGATTGATTTTGAACACAGGTTTATTTATGTTGTTTTAATTTTATGAACGAGAGTTTTATGTAACCGAAATAAGAACCAATTCATTGCCCATTTTCTCTAAAATTTGACTAACTTAAATATTTGTTTACTCAATTTTTTTTTATGAAAGTGATAAAAAGTAATCAATACATTTGATAGATGACTTTTACAAGAATACACTGTATTTTTGTAATACTTTTTAGACGTCAAAACGATTAGTGAATTTGTGATATTCTAGACCTCTTCCAGCAAAAGATACGAAAAACTACCGATTGTTTTAGGTCGATTAATCAAAATTTAACGACAAAAATAAGAAAGTAGCTCACTTATTAGATTATTTTATTATTGATATATAAATATCATTATTGAAATGATATTTCATGTTGTGCATTAAAACTTATAAAAATACAGTATTTTCAGTGTAAAAACACGTCTGTAAAATCAGCGAAAACGGTAAAATTTAATAGGAGGACTCTTAACAAGGCAATAGGTATTTGAGTAGGTAACGAAACAGAAATGCCACACATTTACCCAAATTGTAGAGATTGTTTTTGTTGAGAACTTAAAATTAGGAATCTTTTCTCGAGAACCACTCTATCCATTGTTGAAAACCGAATCGAAATCCATTGCGTAGTTTTAAAGATCCTAGGCATACATTCGGACGAGAGTGACTTTGTTTTGTAATATACTAGCTGTACCAGCGAACTTCGTACCGCATTAGTTTTTATAATGTTCCGCACAACTTTATTTTTTCATAAGAACCTTCTTCTGATAATAACGAACACTAATTTCGAGCACTAAATTCTCGGGCCATTAATCTCTTAACCAACACGACTTTGTTTTATATATAACTAGACGACGCCCGCGGCTTCGGCCGCTTGACAAATTATGTACATCAAAACTTTCCTCGAGAACCACTCTACCCATTGGTGAACTGCATCAAAACCCGTTGCGTAGTTTTAAAGATCTACGCATAAGTACATACAGAACGGACGACTCTGTTTTATAATATATAGCGATGATGATTATGATGACGCCTAAATCCTCGATGGCGTAGACAGAAGTTAACTGCAAACCCACATTTTGCCAGTAGGTATATCACGTAAGTTGTAGGAGACAAGAATTTTGTCATTACCGAGCACTATACAAGGACAATAAATAATAATCATTCTGTCATCCGAACCTTAATTCCAATCGCAAGGATAGATTAGTAATTAAAAAAATCCATTTGAGTAGAAACAGAAATCATCGAGTTTTCGAATGGGTGTTTAACTTATTTGAGGGCGACGTCTGATTGCCATTAAATTACCGGTATGATAATAATTTATGATTTACTGGACAGGTAGTGTTAAGCGTTGATTGTTTAATTATCCAGTATGAATACACTCAGTCGATTTCATTTCGAAATGCAAATAAGGAAATTCTCTGAACGAACATCTCATGAATTTATGGAATACTAACGGTCGACAACGGCTTTACCCTAGACAAATTAGGTATAGTAAACCCGTTAGGGTTCTCAAATAAGGTTTAAGGGTTACATTAAACCTTATTTGAGAACCACTAGAGAAAGCAGTATGTAGTTAAAAGGTTCTCCCCCATCATAGAGCTTAAGCGGCATACTCATGAAAATTCGATATTTTAAGATATGTATATACATAATAAAAATTTCAAATATTTGAAATTTTTACATGCAATCTTCCAAGTGCAGAAAGTACTACCGTCGCATGACGGTCAATATATTTTTACTAGAAAAGAGCTTGGATATTATTGCTAACTTTAAAGAAGTAAGAGCTGATGAAAAGTTAAATACAAATACTACGCTTCCGTCTGCCCCCTTCGAGGATGAAATTATATAATAAATAAAATACATAAAATTGTTATAATAAATTGAAGAAAGTGTGTAATTGAAGAAAGTAAATTGTGAAAGTTGCTATTATTAGAGAATCCATTAATTTGTTAGTTTTGCAATGACAGTAGTTAATAGGTTCATTAGGGTACCTATTTGTTGGAAAAGGATGTCTAACTTCTCAGCTTGTTTTGTAAGTAAAAATTCCAGTTTTGACTCAGCATTGTGTGATTCTCCTGTGGTGTTTTGTTTATGTTGTTTGTATAACCTATTGCTTTCAGATTTATCACTTATAGGTTTCTTAGAGTTTAAGTCTAATGTAGGGCGTATTGGCTTAGTTTTCCGTTTTTGTATTTGTTGGAAGATCTCACACCCTTTATAGTTTGCAGGATGATCACCTAAGCAGAGTGCACATTCAGCTGGGGTACTTTTGTCACTTTTGGTGCAATCTGTTGTATCGTGAGCACCGGCACATTTGACACACCTGTAGGGTCATAGGCAATAGTTCCTTGTGTGTCCGTATTGTTGACATCGCTTGCATTGAGGTACTGTAGTCTTTTTTTTTGGGTTTTCGATTGTCACAACGGTGTTGTATACACATTTTAGTTGTTTAACAGCTTGGTTATTTAAACTGGGTTCTAAGTTGATGAAGAAAGTTGACAGAGCTATTTTATCTGGTCCATATTTGGCATTTATCACTTCTCCTCTGACTTTATTACCTGTGCTTTCAATAGCTTCTACTATGGCTTCTATGGGCATGGTGTGATGCAGATTTTTTATTACAATCCGGTAAGGTCTTTCATCTTTTGATGTAAAAGTGTGGCCAATAAGGTTTTGTTCACGCACAAGGGTCATTAGTTTTTTGTAGGATTCAATTGTATTGCATGTAATGCGCAGCTGTTTTTTTGTTACAATTTTGTAGGCATATTCTGATTTTGATAGAATAGTTTCAATTGGTGAAGTTAGCTTAGTGACATTTTCTATTTCATAAAGTATAATTGGTGGTGGTTTGTTTGGTTTAGGGATTTCTTCTTTATTATTTTGGCTGTCTTGATCAACAGGCAGACCCGAGTAGCTATTCTGTGTAGGAATTGGTATACTTTCTGGACTAGATGAAATATTCTGCGTCTCTTTTTACTTTGTTGACGGAGAGTTGGTACTGATTGCCATTCGTTTTGGCTTTGCTGGCTTGGTGGGTTGATGTAAAAATTAAATGTAAAAATTGTTTGATATTTAACTTTTAAGTTTTGTAGTAGTACACTTTAATATGATGCATTTCGGACAGGAATTTATTATAATTGAGTGTAACGGAACGTAGCCTTTATCAGTGTGACAGGTTGTCAGTTGTCAAACTCAAACCAATTGTTGTAAAAAAAAAAAATATATAAAAGTAAAAGTGGGTAGATAGCAATTCACTTTATAAAGTCTATTTTCTATAATAGTTTTTCGAAAAAAAGCAAGTGTTTTATGCTGAGATAACACTATCACAGAATATCTTGCACTTGAACTTCATTTTACAGTTAGTTTTATGTGGATTTAAATACTTTTAATCACTTTTCACTGTTTTCTTTACACGCACCAAAGTTGCATGTACGGATGATAGATGACAAGTGTGTGATGACAAAACAGTCAGTTGAACGTCCGAAAAAACTTATAAAAACGCTATAAGTAAGTAGGTAGTTGCTTCACTTATTGTCAGCGCTTTGGTTATATTAAATGCGTTCCATTTTATAACCCCTAAAAACTCGGCCCCTTGAATGCAGCTCCCGTATTCGTAAATATAATAATTATAATAATTATAGTCCGAAAAACACAGAACAATCTAAGTTTTATAGCACCTGTTAATCTTACTTTTAATCTTCTATAATTAACTGTTAAACTTTAACGGCCCTTTCAAGATTGGATGTGTACGTATATGGGTGGCAAAAATGTGTAATGTGTGACAGAATATTGGGCGTAAGGTTTTACGAGTACTTATTTCATACCCATGTCTTGTTTGTAAAATTTGGGGTTCTGTTCACAGGTGGGGATATTATCGCCTATAATCTTTGTAGCGTTTAAACAAAGGTCAGTATTAGTGTCATTTACATGTATCATAGGTACACATACAATACATACCTACATACCTATGTATGTAGGTATGTTTTGTATGTGTATGTATTGTATGTGTTATATTATATTACACAAGTGACCGATCCTTCGTTTCAATTAGGCAGCAATAAGTATTGTCCACGTTTCTATTAAGTACTCAAACACCAATGACTACCCATATTTCAGATAATAGTTTAATAAATTTATTTCCATTCAAAGGTTGCCTGTTAGAGATCGCTGTTTAGGGACAAGGCCGCCATTTGTACATTCTTATAAATTGTTTCATATGCATATTTGTATTGGTGTACAAAAAGTTTAAAAATAAATAATATTAATAAATAAATACAGTTATATACAATTAGTCATATATATACCTACTACGAAGACTTCGCAGGGTCTATCTGAGTATAGGAAGTATTTTTTTTTAATCCGCGACTATTGGCCGTGGCCTCACCTGCGTCAATTGCCAAGCGCCTCCGGTAAGCACTCAGAGAATTCCCAGTGGACCTTGGCCACCTGTGTGGCCGCTGCGTGGTGGTCGGGTGTTACCCCGCATGTTTGGGGTTGGGTTTTATCCCGCCTAGCCTGCTTCTGTAAGGACGGTGGGTTGCTAATCCCTAGTCCTCAGGCCCCGATCATGGAGGTCGATGGTCTATAGGAAATAATAGGGTCAAGCCGTCTTCTTGGTTGCAGAGCCTCGTTGATCTGTCAACGCGTGCACCACATGTTGTTTTCTCCTAGGTGGCAACCCTATAGCACCTTATGATTTGTAACTCTACATTATTAGTATCCTCGACAAAATGCGTGCTACAAATATAATACTAAATGATGTGTAATTTGGGTGGGAAATAGTAAACTAACTGGCTTTATACTAGTATAATAATAAAACGTTATGATTCCCACAGTAAAGAAGTTACATGCGTAGCGGGGGTATTACAGATTCACAATTAATGCACTAACATTATACCTCACATGC
The DNA here is from genome assembly GCA_963556515.1 of Nudaria mundana. Taxonomy (NCBI): domain Eukaryota; kingdom Metazoa; phylum Arthropoda; class Insecta; order Lepidoptera; family Erebidae; genus Nudaria; species Nudaria mundana. The sequence continues at coordinate 13,923,797 of OY748286.1, read as the reverse complement.
TAAGTAGATACTTGTACTGTAGAGACTATCCATCTATATAAACTATAGTATATATATATATATATCTATCTGTATATACTCTGGCGGCGTCCTACCTCCGGGCTACAAGTAAACGAGCCGGGTGCGGATCGGAGGCCGATAAGCGGGAACAAATAAAGGCAAGCAAATATAGTAGTCTTGGCACTCAATATGAGTTCGTCGCATTTGGTGTCGAGTCACTAGGCCCATAGGGCCACGGTGCGCATCATCTCTTCACGGAACTCAGCAAGCGTCTGAGGGAAGAGACTGGGGTCTCCGCGCAGGCAGCTTTCTCGCGCAGACTGTCATTGGCAATTCAGCGCTGGAATGCTTCCTGTGTTATGGGCACTCTGCCTAAGTCTCCCTGCCTTACTTATTTATTTTAGTGTTTTAGTTTTAGATAGTATAGTTTGTAGTTTTTTTAGTTTTTTTTAATTTATTTTTCCTGTTCCTTGTATATATTTAAGTAATATAGTATATAGTTTCTGTAAATATTCTGAAATAAAAAAGATCATACAGTATCTGTATAAACTGTCTATCTGTAAAACTTACATGATACCTAATGTTAAACTGAATGTAAAATACTTATTAGTTAACCCTAGAGTCACTCACAATCGCCAGACCTCGCCTCGGCGTTTTATCATGTCGTGGATTTATTTTGTTTGAAACACTTAATAGTTGATAGGTGCCTATTGAAAGAATAGATATTAGCACTATGAGTTCCGTCAGGGAACTTTTTATCACTTGTTAAGGTTCCAAGTATGTAGTGATCACAAAAGAACTAAGTATAACGAAGTGCGTGACATTTGTATTTTCCTGTATGTACTTACGTCTAATCGTGGAAATTTTATATTTGTCGTCGTTTGTCAGGAGTTGTACTATCACCAGAATAGGGAATACTGTCATCTAAATATATAAAAATGAATCACCGTTCGTTTGCCTCGCTAAACTCGGGAACGGGTGGACCAATTTGATTAATTCTGGTCTTGAATTATTCGTACAAACCCAGGGAAGGTTTAACAGACGGTACGAAGTTTGTCGAGACAGCTAGTTTAAAATAAGTATTTAGACATGTAGCGTCTTTGTTTAATTCTCTATTTTATAAAACGCAATAACTGTGGCTAATGATTTTTAAGTTTGTAAAAGTTGTTTTTGAAAGCAAATAATAATTAATTATGAGTAGTTTTAACGTACTAATATTGGTTTGGGTTTGAATACAAACGATAAATGATAGGTATATATCTTGAATGATGCATCCTGCCCCGCGGTGAGTAACTCCGACCCCGGCCGTCATCTAGAGTGAGTTATGCTCAATTCTAGTTTACGACGCCTAAGTAAGGGTATTGTACGAGCCATTTAATACGAACGTTGAAAGTTTGAGATGCTATAAATGTACAGCAATTTTTATTTTATTGTTTAAATAATAAATGGGTAATTTGACCGTTTATTATTATGAAGCAGAAACTTAGGATCATAAAATTTTGAGTAAATAAAGCAAAAAAGCTATTAAGCACACAACATTTATTTAATTTATTTGTTCATAGTTATTACTTTATCCGAGATGATTTTTACCACTTATATTTTATGGTCCTCACACGAAAAAACCGCACGAAAGTCAGTAAGAAGTGAATTTGGAGTAGGTACCCAAGTGTATACCTATTTATGGCGCATAAGGTTCTTACTAAGATATTAGAGCCCCAAGCCACCTGCAAAGATACACCTGTCCAGGCAAACTTAGAAGTGTCCGGTTAGGGAGAATAGGGTCCCATCCTATTACATGAAACCAATAAACTACATATAAATGCTTTTATTAGTTGTAAATTCATTATTTTATTGAAATTTAATACAAATTAACTGATTTGAAGTGTCACAATTCTTAAGTTAAAAATCCCTTACATATATTTGAATACCTATTATCTCGATTGCAGTCTCAAATACAAACACAACTTGATTCCGAGTGAAACAGACTGACTTCCTATTGCAATCAATCAAAAATGTGGTTTAAAAAATATTCTATACCCTCACACGACCTAATGAATTATAGTGACACCACATTGCAGTTTAAGATTTTAAAATGCAGGATTATTCCTAACACAAGAGAATAAAACTCAAATTCAAATAAAAGTTTGCTTTAGAATATTAAAGATGGTTCAGTATTCATCGGTTCTTCTGAAAGTAACTAAATCCTCAGTTTACCGTTTAGGCGCTTAATGGTTTGTGATTTTTTATATTTAAAGCGCATGTATCATAAATTATGACATGTAACACCCACTTTTTGAAAGCGAGCGACATGAATATGTCACATGGCCCTTACTACTGAAAGTAGTAGGAATGTCAGTGAATGATTTGGGGATGTTACCGACAAACATCAAAGGAAGTAATATTTCTGTATAATCTTCTTTTTCTTGATAAAGAACAGGTTACTTATTATTATTTTTTTTTCTAAATGCCAGTACGCTGGTCCTGGCCACGCTGATGTTGACCAGACCGAGAGCTTGAAGTTCTCTAAAGCGGCTTACGGGTAGTGCGATTTAGTAAAAATCGTCACGTTATGCTTATCAGTGGTTCCCAACCGGTGGTCCGCAGAAGCCAAAATATGGTCTGCTTTTTATTGATTTTTTTTTAATTTAGCGTCAGCGATGATAGTAGAAAGAAAGAAAAAAAAAATATTTATTTGCACACAGAGAGGTATAACTAAAATAATATAGTTGCGTAAAGAACTTTGTTCCGCACAATTTTTTATAGGAGATTCGTTGATGAACAACATTGTTTTGGACACCCTGCCATAACAACTACCTATTTTTAAGATGTGTGATTATATGAACTTCAGCTACTCATGCACTGTTTGCATAATCAAAAATGAGGCAAGGGCAGCAGGTTTAGAAAGAAGTAGAATAGCTTATAATATGAGGTGAAGGTCCATACCACGAAGGTCGCAGGGGCCATTCGGCCAGAACTCGGGAGTCATGACAGTGTCGATGCGGTCTGTAGGAACCCTCACCACAAAAGAGTTGAAGCTCACGTTGTGACGAGAGTCCAGCTTCTCCACCCTCAAATCCAACCCGATTTTCTTCTGGAGGTAGTTCACGACGTCTGCGACCTTCGTGGTATGGTGAACACGAGATACGTAGACTACCGTGGTTGGGGCCTCTGCGCGGAAGTGCTGTTCGATGGTTCTTGAAGCAGTACCACACTGGTTCTTGCAGGAGGGTTTCCTCTTCTTCTTCACCACTACAGTGAACCCCTCTGCGCTCCACTGGCTCCTTCCGTGGAGCCTTAACGAGTGCAGTGCTCCGTTGAGTGACACTGCTCTGCTTACTCCTCTTTGTCTTAGCGGCTGTAGGGGTGCTGGCCGTTGCATCTGCGTAGTCACGTGGCCGAGGAGCGGGCAACGTAACCGTAGTCGGCGTCTTCACGGGGGAAGAGGCGGTGGCGGGGGCGACGGGGCGCGTACTCATGTTCGAGACACACGCCACCGCCACTGGACACTCGAGCGAGTCAAATTCCGCTGACTCAAAACTGCACACTGACACATTTACATGCGCACCTCTACGTGCATTGACATTATTAGAGGCCACGTTCGGCGACCTACTAACCGAATTACTGCTACGAAGTAACAATAATTCCGCTTGTAAGCCACCGATGTGTGCAAGGCTGGATTTCAGGAACGCGCTGTCCTTGAGCAGTCTTGTGACGTCGACGTGGTCGAATCCCACCGGAGGGAGCTTATAGAGCTCCTTGGCGACGAAATCTGGCACGTCTTCAGGGTCAGTTTGCTTCAGCAGGGTAATGATATCCTGCACACTTCGCTCCCCTCCATCCCTCCTGCAGGACGGCATCTGGGCAGTTTTTCCGCTTGACTGGAACAGCAATGTCTTCTCACTGCGGATATCTTCCTCCTTGAAATTGGATTTACATAATCTGTATGATGCTGATCTCATCCATGGTGTCTATTGCATTCTGGATGAACGCTAGTAGCTTGTTCACGATGATCACCTTGTTAGTAGCCATCTCGGCGGGCGTATGACTGCAGCCCAAGCGCCGCGTGTCGCGTATTAATTAATAATTAATTAATTACGAAAGTGCATTAGCGAGGCGCGACTGTTTCCGACTGTTTCCGCGCATCTACTAAGACTAATATAAATTTTCCTCCTATCTAAACAAAACTGAATGCTGCATTGAGCTGTGCTTAATGTATACCTACTTGTGATTAAGAAAATTCAGTCATATATTTTACGTTGTGAACGCTAGTGCACAAATATCTCATGAGAAACTCACTTTAATATCATCCAAATTAAGACCATAGTACTTTCGGTTTGTTCGGGACGTCCTTTGTAATTTGATACGTCTCGGGAACGGGCGCCGGCCTTCGCCACTTATGCGCAACGTACAAAAACACATCCTTTGACTAATCACTAAAGGGCCCAAGTTTGTTTGTGGTATTGTTTTTTTTACAACTTTACTAATAATTATATTCATTTCTTTCTAAAAGAAAATAAATTCGGTTAGTAGGTGATTCGCCCAAATTGGATTCGCCGAAACGTGCGAATCACTTTTTAAAATTTTTATATTTTTAGTGGTGATTCGCCCGCAGTTGCTTAATTTATTCACGGGCGAATCGACACCACCAAAAATATGTAGTAGGCTACACACTCATTATGTTTTACGTAATTCAGTTAAGATAAATTAAGTAACTAAGTACTGAAGTAGTAAGGGCCGAAATATTTTTTTGATATAATTAGTGTATGAGATACCTAAATAAACGCTTTTTATTCAGTAACTACGTAAGTATGAATGGAGATTCCATAAACTGAATAGCCCGTTAATTTTTCAACTTCAAACTAAATCATAATATTATTTATGGTTGTATTATAATTATTGACTATATCGACGACTTCTGTGTCATAATATATGACGAATAATTATGTGACATAGAAGTTTAAATTGTTTATTTCATTGATATAATCAATGGTTTAGATACAATCTGTTCGACAAACATACAGTAGGTACACTTCGCCACTTATAATGATTCAAGCGCCTGAATATAAACTGAAATACTTACAATTTAATAAATCGCAATTTATGATCCGTAAAGTATATGTGAGTTTAATTTCGTAATAGTCACACTTGGCAACATTATTACCAGTTGGTAACAAAACTACATCATTTAATTTAAATTATATAATACCTATATGGCGAGCACCCGAATTATTTGGATTCATACAAGAAATAAGTTTATTTAATTTGATAATTTTATATCATTAGCGTGCCAACACCGGTGCATACGTCACTTCCCGTGTCATGGTGGAGCATAGATTCCGTGATAATCATTATTGATGATTGCGACTGTATTGTATAGATACTTTAGTTTTTATTGCAACCGAGTTAGTGTTGTGTAAAATATGAAAGAGGAGCGGATTTTAACAGATGTGTATGAATAATGTAGGTATACTTAGTGTGTACCTAACATAATACCTAATTATGTGCGTAATGGTGGCACTAAATTAGCCCTCCTATGCCTACAAAATAATAACGATTAGGTATATGTTATATTAGATCAGTTTTATTTTCTGTGGCCTACCTAATCAATGAAGGCTTGACTTTGATAAAATGAAATTTAATTATAAACAAGGGTTCGCAGTGCCATCAAGATTAACCCCTGTACGATGCTTTCATAGCGTAATAGGCAAGACACAACAGTAGTTTATAATTGCGAGTAAACATAACAGCATGCAGCGTCTATGAGGGAGACCTTAACCTTCCGTGTACTAGGTGACTAATAATCCTCTCCCGTACTAGGTGGGGTTTGACTTACCCCAAGTACAAACTGTGATAAGTATTTGATTTCCTATGATATTTGTTATTTTTGTAAACATAATATGTAATATACATTAAAATAAAAGGTATAAATAAAAGACTGACGTTATTGAACATTTATATTTGATTTTATATAAAAATGAAAAAAACCACAATTTTTGCTACTTTTTAAACGTAAATAACTTTTCTTATGTACTTATTTTAAATGGCACTGGTAAACATTACAGATGCTTTAATTATAAAAACTATACTATAATTAGATATAATTAATCAAAAATCAACATACAAATATTTTTAAATTAACTATTTAGAGATTTGATGATTGATTGATGATGATTTGAGACATATTTTTGAAAATAATATCTATAACAAATAATTAAAACATTTTAATTCACAAAATACTTAGTCGAAAGCAACATAAACCCGAAAATACTTTATAATTATAATCATACCTTTTTGACTACGCGCCGTATTAGGTGGGGTGTGTGACACCCGAACGAACTTAAAAAGCGCGTAACTTGCTTAGCGGTCGCCGCCGGACTTACTTAGCAACACGAATCGGCGCGGCAACGTTGCATTTCCAGCTACCGAGAATATGAACTTTCGCCCCTTTATCGTTTTTAAATATTTGCAATGTTTTGACGAGTGGGGTTTGTCACACCCCACCTCGTACACGGAAGGTTAATAATGATCAAAGTGAGCATCACTCTATCTATCTATGGTTAGGTACTAATATATTTGTGTCTCGTAAATTACTTAAATTAAATTAAATTTTAAGGCTCTTGCTCCGACTCCGGGTTAAAATAACCTATGATTATTACTTGAAAAAAATTCACACGTAGGTACCGTACCTATGTGCGAAGCATAGACGACCATAGTAAGCAATACTTGAAGACTTAAGTATTAGCATATCCGCTGTAAGCTTATTACTTAATCCATCCCCGGATATCGAAGATAGTGCTAACTCACCGCGGTTTGACGACCGTTCAGGCTGGCATTCCTCTCTATAAAGAGTTGACGTGTTAGCCTGTTGATTGACCTATTCAGGGACCATTCACGTTTGCATGACGGTATTACTTTGTACAGGTAGCTTCTGGGTATAACAAGACAAGGAAAGCAGGCAGTGTTAACGGGTAATCTATCCATTATTATAAATACGAGAGTAGATAACTCAATCTGTTGCGTGGTCATGTCAAAATAACTCAATTGATTTTGATGAAAATCAGTATGGAATATAGGTAATTCCTTTGCTATAGACAGCCAAAAGAATATTAATTTACTAAGATCACCCTTTAGATTTAACCGTTGGATGTCAGCAAGGTGACCCGTTGGAACCAGTCATCCTCAGTTTGGCCATTAACCCAATCATCGCAAAAATAAAGTCAAAATTCAACATTTGGTACCTGGATGACGGTGGACTTCGGGCGAAACAGTAGATGCAGTTCTTCATGATTTAACTTTCATTAAGAACGGGTTTCAGTCAATTGGCGTAGAACTGTAGAACTAAACTCGAATAAGTGTGAAGTTTTTATTTCTGAAAACACAGATAAATTAACAACAATTTCTAAATTCAACTGTTGGCCCCCAAAATAAAAGTTTTAGACAAATCGACTCTACGCCTCCTAGGGTTTTAAAACGAAAATAATCAAAATTTTGATCACGTTATTGATACTCTATGTAATATCAGTATTCATTCAGCTTTCACTTTTCTTCGTTGTTTTTCTGTTCGTACCCAGAGTACGTTCAGGGACAATTTTGGAAAAATGTAGTAATTTTAGGCACACTAGACAAATTTCAAAATAGTTGATGTAAAATTTATATGACAATAATAATGAACAAGCCTGGCTCCACCAGACGTCTCTATTAGTAGGTACATTTGGACGGGCTAGATATTCGTAGAGTCGCAGATGTCAGTCTGCCAGCATTTCTGTCGTCGGTCCATAGCACCAAAGAATTAGTCACTATAAGTTTTGCGTAACTTAAAAAAAAACCAAAGTATTATGTTTATTGTTTTTCAAAATACTCTCCTTTACATTTTAAACATGCTTTCATGCGATCGAACCATTTTTTAAAACAGGAGGACCACAGATCTAAAGGCATGTTTTCTACGTGCTGATTGAACGCTATCACTGCCTCTTCGGAGTTGGTAAAAGTGAAACCTCTCATCAAATCTTTGATTTTGGGGAAAATACAGAAATCACAGGGTGCTAGGTCGGGACTTGAGCAGGATGGGTGACGAGTTGTACTTTTTCGGAAGCTAAAAATGACTTTGTTTTGTTGGCCGTGTGTGAAGAAGCGTTGTCATGATGTAGGAGAACGCGGCTTTTGGGTCGTCTTTCGCGAACTTTTTCTAAAACCCTCGGTAAACAAATGGTAGAATACCACTCAGCATTAACACTCTTTTGATCTTCAAGTGGAATTGTACAGATGGGACCCGTAGCTGAGAAAAAAAACGAGATCATTTTTTTACCAACGTTTCTCGCCTGCCTCACTGTTGTTGGCTTGTTCTCATTTTCAAACACCCATTCACAAGATAGCTGTTTTTTTTCGGGTTCAAAACAATAAATCCACGTTTCATCTCCTATGATAATGTCATAAACAGCATTAGAATGTCCGTGGTCGTACTTCAGTAGCATCTATGAGCACCATTCCACGCGAGCCCGCTTCTGCTCCGCTGTCAGTTCATGAGGGATCCAACGACAACAAAGTTTCCGAACTATTAATTCTTCGTGTAAAATTTTCTGGATTTGACTCATACCAATCCCCATTAGTCCTCGAATTGTCTCATAGGTAAACCGCTTAGCAGTAGCCACATTATTTTCGTTGACGGCAGTTGAAGGCCGCCCTTCACGAAATTCATCATGTAAAGAAACTCGACCTGTCTCAAATTCAGCAAACCATCGCCTCACGGTGCTCAAACAATGTGCTTCTCTCCCAAAAGTATTTTGAAGACGAGCGGCACAGTCTTGCGGAGAGAGAGAACTTTTAAAATCATAAAAAATCATCGCTCTAAAATCTTTTCGACTTAATTCCATTTTCGTTGCATACGTAGAACTTTGATGTGTGATAAAAAACAATTGACAAATGATTTCCCGCCAATTGTTTTTTTTTATTACTAAGAAGGTTGCCACGTTTAAAAAAATAGAACATTCGAAATTCAAATAGTTCCAATTAGCTAGAAATGCAAAATTTTTAGTGTGCCCCATGTACACTGATTAATTCTGAAGTGCGATGCAAGACCGATGCTATCTCTATATTTGCGAGCACGTCTTGCTCCCAAAAAAAAGGCCGCCTTCCATCTACTCGCGCTGGAGACCATGGCTAGGAGCATGGTTTCCAGCGAGAGCTTCTTTGTAATTTACATTCTGCTTTGAAGTGGAAGTATTTTAAATAGGTAATTGTAAAATTATACGCTTTAAAAAATAGGAAGCCACTCAGTTAATCAATTTGGTATAACTGTTGAATATTATTCTTTAAGTCTCACAGTAGTCAGTCACTATTACATTTTGGGTTCCTTTTATTATAATAGACAATTGTTACTCACATCATTATAAACAATCTGTATTAACTTTAAAAAATAATAGGTAGATACTTGCAATTGACATAAAACTTAACTTTTATGATTCATCTCGTTACGGTTTGAGTGCTTGAATTTCAGATCGTGTGACGTCATCACATAACCGTTTTAGATGCACCCAAGTGTAATAAAGCGCACTGGTAGATTTAGTAAAAAATAAACTTATTTGCAACTCGGTCAAGTAAGGCAATTTTTTTTATATAAATATCTTCTTACATACAGAGAATCACGTTTGTTAGTTCTTTATTAAATTGATCCCTCGTAATTGGGGGCGAGTGTTGCAACCAGAGATGCCGCTCGTTTCGCTCCCTTAATAGACCAACAGAGCGTGAGAAAGAGAAATCTGGAGAAGTAATCATCACTCAAACATTGCTTATGAGTAATAAAGATAGACGATGACGTAGGTACTTTTATATATGTGTGTCAGTGTCAGTGACAAGAATTTTCCGTAGTTTTCCAAATTGCAAAAATAGCGTTTACCTTGTAAACTGGCAAATATTACATTACTAAAACAATAGCGAACCCTTGTGTTGTTTACAGTAACACTGTATTTAAGAGCCATGGTGTCTTGTTCTTTATGTAATTTTAATATTACTAAAGCAGACAATCCATATAATTACACGTTTCGCAGGTAAATACAAACTTTTATAGCAATTCTTAGAAAACATATATTGTTTATGTCTTGTGCAAATAAGTAAAAAAAAAATTATAGTACATTGATAACCCTTGCATTGTGCAGTAATATTTCCTATTCACTATGATAAATTGATCTTAAATAACGTAAAATAGGGGAATGTCCTTTTACGATAGGGCTTGACCACCTGATGACGTCACGATTATCGGTGTATCGATAAACCATGGCAATATAAAGTAGAATGTTATACGTACACGCCTGTTGTTGATCACATTAACAGCATAACAAGTAGCATATTATAGTGCTACTTTTTATCCCGCTAATTTGTTCCAGTATCTGCTATAGAAGCTGAACTGTTTCATGGTTATGTACCTACCAATGATAAAATCTTTCGAAAATATAATATCCTAAATGCTAAACTAACTTAAAGAAACATAGTTTTGTCATGTTCGTTCGTTCGTCTGACCATTCTCGGCTTTCCTCCTAAACGGTTAAAACTAGAAAAATTAAACTGCATAAATATGCGTATTTATAACGGTAACCAAGGGCTACAATAAAATAATGAATACTTTTTTTTTGGGTTGCCTACCCTACATATAAAGTTAAAATGATATTTTTTCTACCGTCAACCCCATCGTGTGGCGTATGAATAGATAGGTCTTTTAACAATATTAAGAAGCTGCAAAGACAACTTTTTGATTTAAGAATCCGTTTTCGAGATATTCAACTTTAAAACCCATATTTTCGTTTCCTCTAAAAGCGAAACGCAGGCTGGCTGAAAAATCTTAAAAAATCATGATGTTAGTCTATGTAATTAAACTTTAAAGAAAAACTATAACAGATCAGACACTTTGTTAGTTCAGGAGTTATAGGCTATATAAGTTGACTACGGACTACACTTGGCCGGTTTTAGACTTCTATACTTTGCTTAAGCAAAAAAAAAGAAGTCTTATAATTTGACCCTGTCCGTCTGTCCGTCTGTTAACACCCTCTAGCGGTCAAACGGTAAACGATATAGAAAAACCAACTACTTACGTATATCGACTCAGAACTTACGATTTTCCGGTTCACTTCCGGTTTAGAAACTAGCTCAACTTCTGTTTTTTTAACATTCGACATCCGGTTCAAAAATTATATTTTTAGATGCGTGTTTTTTGTTGTTTTAGTATAGAAGTCTAATCTCAGAATCACTAGTGATTCTTTGCTTACTTGTTTTTAACTAATACTCGTACCAGTTTGAAAAGTAGACGTAAGCTAAAAGTATAACAGATTAGTCAGATTATATTGTATTACTTAGAAATAACACTCAATAATTTATAGATATTTTGCGTATTCCATATTGTACACAACACTATTTTACCCACACATTTGCATTTTAATGTCATGAATGTCTTTGTGTATCTTTTTACATATCTTCTATATCTATGGTTGCAACCCACAGACGATGCTATATCCATTGCTCGACAGCTTGCACCACTTGCAGTGAGGTGGGCTTGGGCATATCATCTCAACGTAAACTATTCCTATAGTATACAGGGTGTAACATTGATATGGGTCAGTGAGGGAAAGTCTGAAACTATAAGACTTACAAAGATCTGTTCTTAGGAACCATGTCACCGATTTTAGTAAAAATAAAAACTACGTACTCAGTTTTATTTTATGTAAAAAAAACACAACACCTTAATCTACCTTAAAAGTCATCACCTAGCTGGTCATAATTGTAAACTGAGGGGTGCATGTGACAATGTGCTCCATCCTGTTAAAAAAATAACTTTGCTTTATACAATTTTACGCACAGAAACGGATTCAACGTTGTACTTATCGAAAAAAAAATTGTAGTACGACAGTACTACAATTTCAGGTATTCGATAGAATACCTACTAAAATAAACTAAAAGACATTAAAACAATGCATTTTATTAATTTTAGACATCATGTTTCATAGATTCATATAATAGTAATATTTACTACTGAAGACCTACACAATCGATATCTAAATAAAAATAGTAAGCATAAAATCTTATCGCAAGATATACAGATTTCCGGTGGTACTCTGTGGCGTACACCGAGACCTCGCTCGGTGTTTATAAATCAATAGTTACAATTAAAGAGAGTGGATCAATCAAAACATCTTCTGTTGCGATACGCAGATGAGAGGAACAGAAATATCCTCTTTACCGGTGAAAAATATTTCTCAGTTGAAGAGCACTACAATAAGCAAAATGATAAAGAGTACGCCAGTACTAATTCTACGTCAGTGATGATAAAACACACCCCACCAAACGGGCGTGTCCTATCAAGACGCCACGAAGCTAGATTTTTGTGAAAAATAAGTGAATACTTTAACTAAAGTGTATCAAGAGAGAGTTGCATTTTTTAGAGACTAGGTATACCTACTTATAGAGATGCGGACAGATACATCAAACTGACTATTTTCAATGTAAAGGATGGTGATGAACAATCAATCGACACAATGGTGATACTTCCGTCTGTGTCTCAGTTCTCAGTCGTCAGTAGTCTTCAGTGTCCAACAAGATACCTTCACCTGTTTGTACCTTCCGACCTTTAGTTTTCTCCTTTAACTGGTCCACAAATACTAAACTTCTAGCATGCTACTCTTTGCCTACATTTGTTCCTTAATTATATTGATGCCATAAAGATCATGTCATAATTATGACAATAACTGCTATTTTAGTATAAATATCAACAGTAAAATTCAGTTAATGTACTTAATTATTTTCAGCATAAGATATAAGTATTAAATTATCCATCTCTTGATCACCAACACCAACCATCATCCATATTGATTATATTGATACCATATTGATTATAGACCTGGAAGCGAGAGCCCTTGCGTCATTGTTCCAATGGCGCAAGGAGGCGCTGGAGCGGGACCACAGGCCTTCGTCTCGAGAAATCGATGACCAGCGGTCCCAACTCCGCCAGGATCTCATGGAGTCATGGAGGGTGCGACTTGAGCAACCCAAGTGGGGTACCACCATCTTCGCGGCGGTGAGACCGATTATGGACGATTGGCTGCAGAGGCAGCATGGTGACCTCACGTATCGTGCGACGCAGATCATTACCGGACATGGATGCTTCAGTAGCTATCTGTTTCGCATCCGTCGTGAGGTCACACCCCGGTGTCAACACTGCGAGGTTTCCGCCGACGACACCGCACTCCACACGTTGGTGGAGTGCTCAGCGTGGGCGAGTCAGCGCCGGGACCTCGTAGTGGGTCTGGGCGTGGATACGCTCTCGCTGGAGACCATGCTTCAAGCCATGGTCTCCAGCGGGAGTAGGTGGAACGCGGCCGTGTCCTTCTGCGAGCAGGTCATGCTCGCGAAGGAGGCGGCCGAGAGGGAGAGGGAGCGTACCCTCCCCGCCGAGTTCCGTAGTCAGCGGCGAGGGCGCCCAAGACATTAAAGATCTACGCCCAACACCATCGACCTCCATGATCGGGGCCTGAGGACGGCGGGATCGCCACCCATCATCCTTAGAGAAGCAGGCTAGAAGGGTTGCGTGCTGCGGGGCCTTTGCCCCATAGCACGCCACCAGATTCACTCACTGACGCGGGATAAAACCCTACCCCAACGACGCGGGATTCACATCCCGACCAAACCCCCGCAGATACCACAGGGGTGGTCAAAGTCCGCCGGGCGCCACTGGAAATATGTTCCGCTTGTAACCAGAGACGCCCGGCAACAGACGTTAGAGCGGACGCGGCCTAGGGCAGTGGAATTAAAAAAAAAACCAATACAAGACGCAATCATCGATCTAGCTTACACTTAAATATGAACAATAGTTAAAATAGGATTGTATAGTTGAGAATGGGAAACGGGTACAAATACCGTTGTTGGAGAACTGTCAATAGACTATAACTGAACGATACTGTCTGTGCCCCCGAGGCACTGATTCATTTATTTACATACACTACGCCAAAACCACACAATCTCTTAACGTATAGACAAAAAATAAATAAAAAGGTAAATCAAAACAGATGACCTGTATGGTTCTTTTGAATAGCGAAACAATAGAGAAAACCTTCATTATGAGATTTGGTAGTTATATACGTCGAATTTGATGCATCATGGTGAATGACAAGGGAGTGTAAAGTGGTAAGCGGTAACGTTTCAATCGCTACCATATTGCTGATTCACCGTCGGTGTCGGGACCATGGCTTGGACTAACTATTGTGGATAGGAATCTTAATAGTTATGAGTTCTGTCTACCTTTAGTTGTGAACAGTTACAACCTTCAAAATTATTTGTTAATTCGGTAAAATAATAATTATTTCAGGTAAGTACACACCTATCTATAGAATGATTATAAATTGTGTATTTGATATTCAATAGACTATTATTTAAGTAAGGTTTTACTTCTGTTTAATGTTATAAATTAAGTATACGATTATGTAAACAGTGCGATATCACATAATGTTGTTGCATATTGGTTGCCTTTTCAGGATGTAATGGCTTAGCCGTTAACGGATTGTAACGATATTTAGCAAGAAGATAAACGATATCCTGGGGATGGCCTGGGGAGTGATGAGCTCCGGATACATAGTCTAGTTAATTCCTTACGTAACCATGTTTTTACTGCAAATTTTATAAATCCTGCATCCTTTATAAAGTAAATTATGGATATGAAAACTAGATAATAGTAAACTATTTTAATATATATGCATATCCACCACCAGTTAGTCCAATGTACGCGTCCGTCACATTCTGCCATCATTTGATAAATGAGCAAACGTCGACGTATTGTGGTGCCGGCGCGTCTTCATTTGAGTTATTCAATCGGATTTGTTTCTTACAACTCAACGTTGGCGCAATTAACAAGTTGATAAACTATCTGTGGTATAAGGTGAGCGTCTAAGAGCTCATAGCGGTTAACTAGTAGTTAACTATTATTATTTAGGATATTAAAATAACAGGACGAGATTTCGCTATTTTAAAATACAAATTAAACGCCTGCTTGAATTGTGCAAATTGCGTTTTAATGGATTCCTAACTTAGAAGTCTCACTCACAAATAATTTCAAACCGTGATGATACATTGATAGATATCAATGTATCATCACGGTTTGAAATTATTTGTTTTTTATTATATTTTGTTTGATATTATAAGTAGATACTTATAATGTCTTTAATAAAAGCCTAAATTTTTCCAAAAACCAATTTTTTAAATCATTTACCAACAATATTAGATTAGATTTGTGTATCCATACAAAACACCTCTTTATCATATATGTATTTAGATAAATGCTAAAAGTAGTATAGGACTATCTGGACTTACTTTTACGAACAATTAAAAGATACCTGATTAAGTAGATACCTACCTATCAGAACAAGTATTCAAGTACCCGAGTTCATAACTAGTTTAATCAGACTAACTACCATTCCCATATTTAATCTCGATCCCTATTTTGCTATCCTGAATTGATAATTCCATCAATTCCTGTCAATGTCAAATTAGTAATTAATAAGTAAGTTTAAATTATCAATTCAGGATATCAGGAGGTTGAATATTGGAATTGGTAGTTAGATAGCGTTTCTCTATCCGTGCCTAACTTAAACCAACTCCCAACTAATTGTTCCAGCTCGAACAAGAAGCAATCACTGGCCATTCTGAGTCCAAACAAGTCTTTGTTGCTGTAACACTGGTAGTCTAACACCGCATCGGCCATTGTGCCTCTTTCGTCTACAATAGCAGACGTGATCTGCGCTTTCCTACAAACAGACAGTGGTATTTCCAAATCATTTTTATGTCGTAGACCTTTGGAATTTTGTGGGAATTGTTTCTTATTAGTGAGTAACAAACTTTGATAACGTTCAGTAAACATATTGAAGGTACAGGATCATTATTATCCAAGCGTTGAACCCACTTGCAATTAAGTGTAGCAGTGACTACTTATGTACTCAGATTCCTCTCTTCGTTCTGGTGTGTTTTCATACTACTGGTTCCCATATCAAAAATTGTAATAATTATAATACTTACTTAGTCATTATGAATAACTAGCAACCCTTAGCGCAAACTGAGCAAGTAATAATTCTTTTTTTTTTACTTTTTGTCAAATTTCTAATCTTATCGCACCACTTGAGACCACGGCCTTTCCAACTTGTGCCACACTTGACTGTGCGACTCTTAGTTTAGAGGGAGAAGCGGCTTCACTGGCGTATTATATATATAGATACTCACATAGGTGTATTAACTACACAGAAACGAACTCATAACTACTTTATAGGTAATTCTTGTAAAAGACTACATAAAGTAGGTATAAAATCTGTTGAAAATACAATTTATTCAAAAACTCAACATCATTTATACCTATTTAAAGTTTTAGAATTTCTCTCATGGCTTTTTACGCTCATTATTTCCTCTATAAGGAAGAGGCCTGAAGCGCAGAAGGGAAGCGCCGCCCGCCCGTCTCGCAACCGGAGTATTAGCTGCTCCGGGCAGGGGACGGCTCTATTTAGCGAAGAGGGATATTTGCAGACAAGGGTGGCGGCAACCTTCACGTAGGTATCACTATCCTACTAATATTATAAACGCGAAAGTTTGTGAGTATGTAAGTATGTAAGTATGTATGTATGTATGTATGGATGGATGGATGTTTGTTACTCTTTCACGTAAAAACTACCGAATGGATTTTAATGAAACTTTACAATAATATAGCTTATACATCAGAATAACACATAGGCTACAATTTATAAAGATATTGTGTGAATTGTTCAAAATATGACGCGGCGCGACGGGAACGGGAAAAAATCCAAATTACCACGCGGACGAAGTCGCGGGTGACCACTAGTATATAATAAAACAAAGTCCTCTGCAGTTTATGTATTTCTGTCTGTTCGAGATAAACTCAAAAGCTACTGCACCGATTTACATGCTGCTTTCACTAATAAATAGAGGTGGTTCTCGAAGAAGGTGTCAGTATATAATTTGTAACGGGCGAAGCTAGCACATAATAAACGTAATCTAAGAGACATTAGTGTTGATGATCCCCATTTTCAGAGATAAGTATACAGTTCTTTTGCTTTATATCATCAACAAAAATATAAGTAAACCACGAGCAATAACAATAATAAGGTAATTGATATTTTTCATATTGACATACGCATGCGCAGTGGGCAGGCGGGCGTGACAGCCCTCGAGAATAACTTTTATAGTTTTATACTAAAACACACTGCGGTTGTCAAACTTGTGGTTAAAGGGACAAGGTTAAAGCGGGTAATCTTAATTAACTACAAAGTATCCTGTTAATGTATATATTATGATATTTTTTAAATTAATAATATTATTATTTTGTTCCATTTTGGTTTGTTACAATTTCGTTTACGTTTTCGTTTTGCATGTAAAAGAAAAAATGAGCTTTGAAGGTGTACCATAGAATCGATGGTAAAATAATCACAAATTTATCAATTTCTTGATAAGAGGAAAGAATAGGTAGAGAATAAGCTGAGTTTTGCATTTGCGTGAGTGAACACGAAAAGTAGTAAAAAAGCTGTGTGTACAACACATGTGTGTGAAATTAGTCACATTATACGTTCACGTACGTGCACTCACACAAATGCTAAGCTCAATTTACGCCTCCCGAACTATACCTAATATAAATGATTAGTCGCTACCCTCTTATATCTTATTACTATACAAATAAAGACACATATTTGCAAGTATGTGACATTAAAATATTAAACCGAAGGGTTTACTTGTTTGTCTATTGTTATGTCAAGGACTATTGAAATTCTTTTTGTTGTAAAACAATCAGTTGTGATTATGAGTGATGGGGTGACGACTTAGATAATATTTATTCAAGGGGTGATACAAGCTATTTATTGTTGTTAAGATTTTATTGCTGAACATATATCTATTATTAGGGTGTTGTAACAATTTTATAGGCTCATATAATTGACTTGTGGTGTCCAGTGGTGCTCATTAAGTGTACTATCGGTTCTCTTGGGTATCGTAGCAGGCGATTAACTTATCAGTTTACTTATCAGTTGCTTGGTTAACGGTGCATGACGCAATTTGTTAAGACTATGTCGAAAGGAAGCACTTTAAAAATTGCGTGGATGACTTACTAGCCAACAGACTTAAAATTATGAACTATAATTTATAACTATGACTGCCGATCTCATTTAAAACTTCATTACTTATCCTTATTACTTACTGTAAAACCCTAAGTTCATTATCCGACGGCCGATTGTTGGGCTCCAGTCTTCATTAATAATCTCTTTTAAATATCTATCCTTATTGAGCGAAGCGAGCCGAAGGCGAGCGTAGCTCTCAACGGGTGACTCAAATTATTTTTCAAACGATTTATGTTAAATTGTTTCTCGGCGAATACTCGGCCGATTTCGGATTTTCTTGCACTCATCAATAGCTTACAGAATTACCCAGGTTACTGCGATGCCAGAATTTTTAATTTAAACTCGCTTCGCTCAAATACATGCTGCAGCGTAAGGCCGATACCTCACCGAGACGCCATGGCGACGTGGCCAGCGACGTCGTAACATAGGTAGGTACAGGCTTAGGACCGACTGGCGACGTTGCCAGTCGGTCGCCAAGTGAGTTAGCCGTCATATATACGCCATGGCGACGTCGCTGGCCACGTCGCCATGGCGTCTCGGTGAGGTATCGGCCTAATGCACGGATATCAGCATTTTATACTAAACATTTACATTTTAAACTACCTAAGCTATTAATTTGTGTTATGTACTTACGTAATTAACATTAATAATTCTTTAAATTCCCACAGCCGCACTACCTATGTTACGACGTCGCTGGCCACGTCGCCATGGCGTCTCGGTCGTCTCGACCGACTGGCGACGTTGCCAGTCGGTCGCCAAGTGAGTTAGCCGTCATATATACGCCATGGCGACGTCGCTGGCCACGTCGCCATGGCGTCTCGGTGAGGTATCGGCCTAACGGTACGTTTCGCGACTGCGGCGACCTAGTCTTATCACTATCAATATCTTAACCTAGTACAAAACAGAAACGCTTTCGCTGTCTGTCTGTCCCTATGTAGGTAGGCTTAGATCTTTAAAACTACGCAACAGATTTTGATGCGGTTTTCACCAATGGATAGATAATGATGATATAGAGAGAAGAAGAAGAACATATAGATCTTATATAATATTTATCATAATAATTGCAAAAATTCATCATCCACCCCGGGGTTAAATCAGATATTTCTAGTTTTAGATATTTACTTATTTATTATTTCATTTCTACATTTTACAGCCAATAAATTTATCCTGTAAACCTACATAGGTTTGTGTAGGATAAACCGTTCTTTTATTCACATAGGTAGGTAGTTAATACTTAAATACTTACCTATATACAAATTTACATTGTGTAACAGTGAGTGTGGAAGTTACAAATAAATAGATTAAAAGTCAGAAAAAGTCTTATTATGTAGGTATAAGTAAAAATATAATAATGATGAAACCAAGCAAAATATAATAGCTAACTATAGAAACAAAATTTTAAGCAGAATGACCGCTTTCATTAAAAGGCATATATCATAAGTAGATACTTATAGTACCTAACTACATGACATTTGCCTTTGTATTAAAATAGAATAAGCGTTGCTATGGCTACTCAATTATCCTATCTAACGACCAACTCTAAATTAATCCATCGGCTTCTACAAAATCTGAAACTGTTAATGCAATATAGCAATGATTTTATCAAACCCCATTTTTCACCCCCGATAATTGGCAAAGGTTTGCAGGGGATTATCATCGACATATGCTGTACTCTATGGTCCGTTTGATGCCCATTATCTCACATCAAACGGAACGAAACATGTTTTAAGGGTAACTTTATTTCGAGTTCTTTCAATCCCTATGAATAATAGGTACGAGGGTAGTATTAGTACAGATATAATGTCTTAATATTGTAACATTTGGTACTCCTATCAACAGAGGATGTTTAAATTACAGAAATGATTAGTAGATGATAAGAGTTATCATGATTTGATCATTGCTGGCAATTTACAATGCACTTTTTAACTGAGGGAGCGAAGCGACCGAAGTCTCCGTTTCAACTTGCAGACTGGGGAGAATTTATGTCGTCTGTACCTCTACATCTACGGGTTCTGTCAGATCATGTTTGAGGCCGTATTTATCAACCGATTTGCATGAAACTTTACGCACACACTCCTTGCTTACAATGAATAACATTTGAATGATATTTTTTGGAAAGAGTAATAAAGAAAACTGAAGAAGAAATTTTCTAAACCAAGCCGCTCCCGAAGTCTACGGTTCACAGAACCACTAGTTTAATGTTTCATTTTTAAATTTCGAATGCAGTCATTTAATTTTGGGATAATAACGATGGATTACCTATATATATAAGTTAATTTTTTTTAATCTGGAGTCTAAACTAAGCCAAGGCCTGTGATATAGAACTCCAGGCTCCCCATTTATACAATATTAGTTGGTAGAAATATAGTTCATCGCGCTGGTAAATATTATGCAATTAGAAGGTATAGAGATGTATATCTATTACATTATGTGCTTGTGTATGTGGGTATGAATACGTGTAAATAACCTCAAAAAAACACTATAAAAATAATAAACATTATATTATAATAATATAAGAAAGAATTTGAAGAATTTTTTACATTCACAGTGATTTAGACCATAAATCGGACAAGGTAAATTTATTTTATTATATAAGAAGGGTATAAGTATATACCTAAAAGAATCTCTTTACAAAGGTAGACTGTGGCGGAGGAGCAGTACCAATTTTATCTTTCCTACGCTTATCAATTTGACTAATGGGCTTTGATGATGCTGAAGGAGCACAGCTTGCAAGATGAAATTAATTCTGCCGCACATTTAGGATGTTCCATTACCTGTATAGTTCCTCTGTTGGAAATAAGAAAGGTCGAAATTAGCCACTTGTACATGGGGCACACTAGAAGTTTTGCACTTTTAGCTAATCTATTTGAATTTCGAATGTAATATTTTTTTAAACGTTGCAACCTTCTTAGTAATAAGAAAAAACAATTGGCGGGAAATCATTTGTCAATTGTTTTTTATCACACATCAAAGTTCTACGTATGCAATGAAAATGGAATTACTCGTAAGTCGAAAAGATTTTAGAGCGATGATTTTTTATGATTTTAAAAGTTCTCTCTCTCCTCAAGACTGTGCCGCTCGTCTTCAAAATGCTTTTGGAAGAGAAGCACCTTGTTTGAGCACCGTGAGGCGATGGTTTGCTGAATTTGAGAGAGGTCGAGTTTCTTTACATGACGAATTTCGTGAAGGGCGGCTTTCAACTGCCGTCAACGAAAATAATATGGCTACTGTTAAGCGGTTAATTGAAGAAAACCCGCGGATTACCTATGAGATAATTCGAGGGCTATTGGGGATTGGTATGAGTCAAATCCAGAAAATTTTAAATAGGTGTTTGAAAATGAGAATAAGCCAACAAAAGTGAGGCGAGGCAAAACGTTGGTAAAAAAATAATCGCGTTTTTTTCTCAGCTACGGGCCCCATCTGTACAATTCCACTTGAAGATCAAAAGAGTGTTAATGCTGAGCGGTATTCTACCATTTGTTTACCCAGGGTGTTAGAAAAAGTTCGCGAAAGACGACCCAAAAGCTGCGTTCTCCTACATCATGACAACGCTTCTTCACATAAGGCCAACAAAACAAAGTCATTTTTAGCTTCCGAAAAAGTACAACTCGTCACCCATCGCATAGCCCCGACCTAGCACCCTGTGATTTCTGTATTTTCCCCAAAATCAAAGATTTTATGAGAGGTTTTACTTTTACCAACTCCGAAGAGGCAGTGATAGCGTTCAATCAGCACGTAGAAAACATGCCTTCAGATCTGTGGTCCTCCTGTTTTAAAAAATGAAAAATGTTTAAAAATAAAATAAAATAAAAATAAAATATTTAGTATTTTGAAAAGCAATAAACATAATATTTTGTAAACTTACGGCTAACTCACTTGGCGACCGACTGGCGACGTTGCCAGTCGGTCGCCAAGTGAGTTAGCCGTCATATATCTCAATGAGAACTAGTTGGCGACGTCGCTGGCCACGTCGCCATGGCGTCTCGGTGAGGTATCGGCCTAATGCACGGATATCAGCATTTTATACTAAACATTTACATTTTAAACTACCTAAGCTATTAATTTGTGTTAAGTACTTACGTAATTAACATTAATAATTCTTTAAATTCCCACAGCCGCACTACCTATGTTACGACGTCGCTGGCCACGTCGCCATGGCGTCTCGGTGAGGTATCGGCCTAACGGGTCTTTTACGCGATTATTGAGATATATACATACCTCTTTATTACCCGACGTTTCTGCGCGAACTGTTTGACAAGGATGTGTTTGAGCGTCTACATAGACCTATGGCGGTCCAACCACCAAAGCTATATGGTTTGCCTAAAGTCCATAAGCAGAATGTACCTTTGCGCCCTATTGTGAGTCAAATCAACTCACCAACGTATTATTTGGCGAAACACATAGACAAGGTACTGCAACCATTAGTAGGTAACACCACATCCTTCGTTAAAGACTCTCGGCATTTTGTGGACATAATCAAGAGCGTGAAAGTGGAACCGGATGATGTGATGGTGAGTTTCGACGTGGAGTCACTCTTCACCAACGTTCCCGTTCAAGATTGCCTTGAGGTCATCGAGAAGAAACTGAAGGACAATGGTCTGTCCAACAAATACATTGTTCTACTTAGACATTGCCCAGAGGGTAATTATTTTCTTTATGGTGGACAGCATTACCTCCAAATCGACGGAGTATCCATGGGTAGCCCTGTAGCACCGGTGATGGCAAACATTTGGATGGAACACATTGAAGATTCCATAGACATGCAGTTCGCACAGGTGAAACTGTGGAAGCGATATGTGGATGATGTCTTCTGTATTATGAGAGGGGGCCCAATAGAAGTAGAACAATTTTTAAGCCACTTGAACTCCATACACCGGAACATCCGGTTTACTCATGGAATGGAGTTGGACAGATCATTAGCTTTTCTCGATGTCAAAGTAACAGTGAGAGAGAGTGGTTCTCTCGGACACACTGTGTACCGCAAACCCACACACACGGACAAGTACCTGAATGCCGGTTCACATCATCATCCACGACACTTGAGATCCGTTGCGGTGTCGCTGGTAAGTCGAGCCTATGATCTTTGCGACCCTGAACACTTACAGAAAGAGCTCGCTCATGTTCAGGAAGTGTTGAAGCAGAACGGGTATCAGGGACATACACAACACCGTGAAAGGAACAAGGTACAAACCTTGGGAGTAAGCAGAGCACCAGCATTTATGCCGTACGTGAAAGGAGTGACGGACAAAATTGGAACCGTACTACAAAGATACTCCATTAAGACTGTATATAGGCCACACTCCAAAGTCGTAAACCACCTGCGAACCCCTAAAGATACCATTCCTCTACAGACACCGGGTGTTTATAAGGTAGACTGCAGCTGTGGTAGTTCATACATCGGACAGACCAAACGTACTATCGCTGAGAGGGTCAAAGAACATATCACAGCTGTAAAAAAAACCGCCAATAAACAAGTCTGCGATTGCCGAGCGTTTGTTGGAATCGGGTCCCAACCACTGGATTGAACTCCACAAGCCACAAGTCCTATCCACTGACGGACACTATTACTCCAGGATAGTGCGGGAAGCCGTCGAAATAAAAAAGTATCCCAACTTTAACCGGGAAGATGGATATCTACGTCGTGGAATCCGGTGATCAGCAAATGTACTCGCCACCTCACCGAACGCCCGCTTGCTGATACTATCAGTATGGTATGCCGTAGTGGCTCTCCGACCACAATAGTTAATGACGACGAAGTGAGGGTAGTTGAACAAACCCGCACTTCACGAAGACGA
This sequence comes from Nudaria mundana, assembly GCA_963556515.1. NCBI lineage: Eukaryota > Metazoa > Arthropoda > Insecta > Lepidoptera > Erebidae > Nudaria > Nudaria mundana. The sequence continues at coordinate 13,899,862 of OY748286.1, read as the reverse complement.
CGATGAGCTGAAGCCAGTCCACCCGTGACCACGGCTCTTGTAACAGGGCCGAAACGTCGGATAATAAAGAGGTATGTATATATCTCAATAATCGCGTAAAAGACCCGTTAGTCTTAAGTTTATAATGTGTACAAAACGCGAAAGTTTAAAGAAGATAATATTTTGGTTTTAATATGTTGTTTTTTTAAGTTACGCAAAACTTATAGTGTGACCTACGTATAAGTTTCTACTATAGTCACTATATTCATATTCTCTGCAATGTGATACACACCTGCTTTTTACCTATACACGGCATCGACGGTTTGGCGTCTGTATGTCAATGCTCAATTGGGTTCCAGTGGAAAACCAGCGTCATGTTTCCACCTGGCACATGCTGAACTGGACACCCATGTGTGTCACTCTGTTAATCGTGCGTTTGTTGACTTTGGGTTTGGAAGTATGCTCATTCATAATGAGTGAACATGCTTCCAATCCCCAATGTCATAATTGCTTGTTTATTATGTTACCTACTATAATATGTTCATTTGTTGTAAGTTTGTGACCACAGTGCACTAAATAAATGGTTCTTTCTTTCTTTCTTTCATCTATTCGACTGTATGTTTTTTATGTTTGTGACCTATCTTTAGACTGGGTGGATCGATTTTGCGATTGAAATCTACTGCTTAGCGCTTAGCTGCCGAGTGGTCCCATTTACATTTGGTCCCATTCCGAATATTATTTAGTTCCGGTAATTCGAAGTTGGTATTTGTGTAAAATTTTGACGTGTTTATGTTAAAAAAAGCTTTACTCCTCCTGGTGAATTTCCGCATCGAATTTTTTAATACTTTTTATTATCATATATTTAATGAGTTCAAACTTAAATATCAGCTTTCATAATGAAGCCAAATCGTTGGTTAATTTTATACCAATTTTACAAATAAGTAGAATATGTACTTAATTTTATTTTTTTAAACCATCAATTTTTCTGTATATTAGAACAATAAAATAGCAATAACAATACATATACATATAATGAAAGAACCACCTCCTTTTTTTGATGTCGGTTAAAAATTAGCAAAGACTACAACGGACTTAGGAGCGGCCTAAGCGTTAGACCGCGAAATAAAAAAAATAAAAATTAGGAAAGACTACAATGGACTTAGGAGCGGCCTAAGCTTTAGACCGCGGAATAAAAAAAGAAAAATTAGGAAAGACTACAACGGCCTTAGGAGCAGCCTAAGCTTTAGGCCGCGGAATAAAAAAAAGAAAAATTAGGAAAGACTACAACGGACTTAGGAGCTGCCTAAGCTTTAGACCGCGGAATAAAAAAAAGAAAAATTAGGAAAGACTACAACGGACTTACGAGCGGCCTAAGCTTTAGGCCGCGGAATAAAAAAAAAGAAAAATTACGAAAGACTACAACGGACTTAGGAGCGGCCTAAACTTTAGGCCGCAGAATCAAAAAAAGAAAAATTAGGAAAGACTACAACGGACTTAGGAGCGGCCTAAGCATTAGGCCGCGGCATAAAAAAATAAAAATTAGGAAAGCCTTTAACGGACTTAGGAGCGGCCTAAGCTTTAGGCCGCGGAATAAAAAAAAGAAAAATGAGGAAAGACTACAACGGACTTACGAGCGGCCTAAGCTTTAGGCCGCGAAATAAAAAAAATAAAAATTAGGAAAGACTACAACGGACTTAGGAGCGGCCTAAACTTTAGGCCGCGGAATAAAAAAAAGAAAATTAGGAAAGACTGGCGTATTGTGGTGTTAGTCGTAACGCCACAAGCACATGAGTAGAGACAGAGTCGGTCAACTCTGAGCCACCAATCCCTTTATACTCGTAACTTTGCGGATTCGCTGCAATAGATTAAATTGTAGATAAATAGGTCTTACGAACAGTCAGTCAGTACTTAAGGTCATCAAATAATTTTTGATTATTTTTTTTATATTTGAGGCGATATAAAGTTCGCTCGGATAACTAGTATTTAATTAATACCCGGAGATAGAATCTAGGACCTCTTAAGTAGGAGTCTCACTTCAACCGACTACGCCACCGAAGCATAGACAGGTAAAAAATGTTAATTCTCTCATTAAAATAAATATCTACTCAGATATTTTTCTACACACAATGACAAAAGTACCAAATATGTACTCTTCACCAACGTTCCCGTTCAAGATTGCCTTGAGGTCATCGAGAAGAAACTGAAGGACAATGGTCTGTCCAACAAATACATTGTTCTACTTAGACATTGCCCAGAGGGTAATTATTTTCTTTATGGTGGACAGCATTACCTCCAAATCGACGGAGTGGCCATGGGTAGCCCTGTAGCACCGGTGATGGCAAACATTTGGATGGAACACATTGAAGATCCCATAGACATGCAGTTAGCACAGGTGAAACTGTGGAAGCGATATGTGGATGATGTCTTCTGTATTATGAGAGGGGGCCCAATAGAAGTAGAACAATTTTTAAGCCACTTGAACTCCATACACCGGAACATCCGGTTTACTCATGGAATGGAGTTGGACAGATCATTAGCTTTTCTCGATGTCAAAGTAACAGTGAGAGAGAGTGGTTCTCTCGGACACACTGTGTACCGCAAACCCACACACACGGACAAGTACCTGAATGCCGGTTCACATCATCATCCACGACACTTGAGATCCGTTGCGGTGTCGCTGGTAAGTCGAGCCTATGATCTTTGCGACCCTGAACACTTACAGAAAGAGCTCGCTCATGTTCAGGAAGTGTTGAAGCAGAACGGGTATCAGGGACATACACAACACCGTGAAAGGAACAAGGTACAAACCTTGGGAGTAAGCAGAGCACCAGCATTTATGCCGTACGTGAAAGGAGTGACGGACAAAATTGGAACCGTACTACAAAGATACTCCATTAAGACTGTATATAGGCCACACTCCAAAGTCGTAAACCACCTGCGAACCCCTAAAGATACCATTCCTCTACAGACACCGGGTGTTTATAAGGTAGACTGCAGCTGTGGTAGTTCATACATCGGACAGACCAAACGTACTATCGCTGAGAGGGTCAAAGAACATATCACAGCTGTAAAAAAAACCGCCAATAAACAAGTCTGCGATTGCCGAGCGTTTGTTGGAATCGGGTCCCAACCACTGGATTGAACTCCACAAGCCACAAGTCCTATCCACTGACGGACACTATTACTCCAGGATAGTGCGGGAAGCCGTCGAAATAAAAAAGTATCCCAACTTTAACCGGGAAGATGGATATCTACGTCGTGGAATCCGGTGATCAGCAAATGTACTCGCCACCTCACCGAACGCCCGCTTGCTGATACTATCAGTATGGTATGCCGTAGTGGCTCTCCGAACACAATAGTTAGTGACGACGAAGTGAGGGTAGTTGAACAAACCCGCACTTCACGAAGACGACGATGAGCTGAAGCCAGTCCACCCGTGACCACGGCTCTTGTAACAGGGCCGAAACGTCGGATAATAAAGAGGTATGTATATATCTCAATAATCGCGTAAAAGACCCGTTAGTCTTAAGTTTATAATGTGTACAAAACGCGAAAGTTTAAAGAAGATAATATTTTGGTTTTAATATGTTGTTTTTTAAGTTACGCAAAACTTATAGTGTGACCTACGTATAAGTTTCTACTATAGTCACTATATTCATATTCTCTGCAATGTGATACACACCTGCTTTTTACCTATACACGGCATCGACGGTTTGGCGTCTGTATGTCAATGCTCAATTGGGTTCCAGTGGAAAACCAGCGTCATGTTTCCACCTGGCACATGCTGAACTGGACACCCATGTGTGTCACTCTGTTAATCGTGCGTTTGTTGACTTTGGGTTTGGAAGTATGCTCATTCATAATGAGTGAACATGCTTCCAATCCCCAATGTCATAATTGCTTGTTTATTATGTTACCTACTATAATATGTTCATTTGTTGTAAGTTTGTGACCACAGTGCACTAAATAAATGGTTCTTTCTTTCTTTCTTTCATCTATTCGACTGTATGTTTTTTATGTTTGTGACCTATCTTTAGACTGGGTGGATCGATTTTGCGATTGAAATCTACTGCTTAGCGCTTAGCTGCCGAGTGGTCCCATTTACATTTGGTCCCATTCCGAATATTATTTAGTTCCGGTAATTCGAAGTTGGTATTTGTGTAAAATTTTGACGTGTTTTTGTTAAAAAAAGCTTTACTCCTCCTGGTGAATTTCCGCATCGATTTTTTTAATACTTTTTATTATCATATTTTTAATGAGTTCAAACTTAAATATCAGCTTTCATAATGAAGCCAAATCGTTGGTTAATTTTATACCAATTTTACAAATAAGTAGAATATGTACTTAATTTTATTTTTTTAAACCATCAATTTTTCTGTATATATATAGGACAATAAAATAGCAATAACAATACATATACATATAATGAAAGAACCACCTCCTTTTTTTGATGTCGGTTAAAAATTAGCAAAGACTACAACGGACTTAGGAGCGGCCTAAGCTTTAGACCGCGGAATAAAAAAAAGAAAAATTAGGAAAGACTACAATGGACTTAGGAGCGGCCTAAGCTTTAGACCGCGGAATAAAAAAAAGAAAAATTAGGAAAGACTACAACGGCCTTAGGAGCAGCCTAAGCTTTAGACCGCGGAATAAAAAAAAGAAAAATTAGGAAAGACTACAACGGACTTTGGAGCGGCCTAAGCTTTAGGCCGCGGAATAAAAAAAAGAAAAATTAGGAAAGACTACAACGGACTTACGAGCGGCCTAAGCTATAGGCCGCGGAATAAAAAAAAAGAAAAATTACGAAAGACTACAACGGACTTAGGAGCGGCCTAAACTTTAGGCCGCAGAATCAAAAAAAGAAAAATTAGGAAAGACTACAACGGACTTAGGAGCGGCCTAAGCATTAGGCCGCGGCATAAAAAAATAAAAATTAGGAAAGCCTACAACGGACTTAGGAGCAGCCTAAGCTTTAGGCCGCGGAATAAAAAAAAGAAAAATGAGGAAAGACTACAACGGACTTACGAGCGGCCTAAGCTTTAGGCCGCGGAATAAAAAAAAGAAAAATTAGGAAAGACTACAACGGACTTAGGAGCGACCTAAACTTTAGGCCGCGGAATAAAAAAAAGAAAATTAGGAAAGACTGGCGTATTGTGGTGTTAGTCGTAACGCCACAAGCACATGAGTAGAGACAGAGTCGTTCAACTCTGAGCCACCAATCCCTTTATACTCGTAACTTTGCGGATTCGCTGCAATAGATTAAATTGTAGATAAATAGGTCTTACGAACAGTCAGTCAGTACTTAAGGTCATCAGATAATTTTTGATTATTTTTTTTATATTTGAGGCGATATAAAGTTCGCTCGGATAACTAGTATTTAATTAATACCCGGAGATAGAATCTAGGACCTCTTAAGTAGGAGTCTCACTTCAACCGACTACGCCACCGAAGCATAGACAGGTAAAAAATGTTAATTCTCTCATTAAAATAAATATCTACTCAGATATTTTTCTACACACAATGACAAAAGTACCAAATATGTACAATTACGCATATTTAATGCCAATTTAATTAATTGAATCATTTGTAAACCCACTCTAATTTTGATTATCTATCAGAATCTGTTAGAAAATTCAAAGCAGTTACATTAGTTTGCATAAGAATGTATTTAATACTTTAATTACTAAAAAAAAAGCCAGCGGCCCCTAAATGGCCTAGTAACCTATCTAAATGCGTCGTTAACCTTGATTAATAAATATACATATCCGAGGGGTTTCGAGGAAATGCAACTGCGTGTGTGACGTCATGTAACGAATAGATCTTTCATACTTGTAATACATATTTGTAGAAATGAAAATGACTGACCAATCAGTGAAAATGTGATTTCCCCAATACAAATTTGTACTTTTTGTAAATCTTGGACCAAAAGGCGTCGATTGGTAAGAAAACAAAATTTGTGCGGTTGGTAATTATATAAACAAATGAATTAGTTAACTGATAAAAAGTTGGTTTTTATGATGGAAAATTATTTCTAAGGGTAAAACGGGCAAAATAGAACACTTTTTACTTAATGATTTTTTTCGAAAAAATACGTTTTAAAGAAGTTACAACCATTTTAAAGCGCAAAAATGGTCACATTCAACATTTTTTATCTCGCCGAGTTCTGGTCAAATTAAAAAAAGTCCTGCGGCAGAATACTTATCAGATCTTAAGCTTCAATTGACTATTTTTCAAAATGAGAAAATATACATTTTTCACATCGTAAAATAGCGTATGTACTCGTATTTTTCAGAGGGATTGCCGCTTGCCTAATAATCGTACCTGTTCAATCACTGAATCACACTATAATATGGTTTATCATTATTTTCGCTATTTTCTTCCAAGCACATCAGGATGTGAACAACCTCGATGGCGCTGTGGTATGTGTATGCGACTGTCGTCCCTGAGGTCCCGGGTTCGATTCCTGGGTCGAATATTTGTGTGATCCACAAAATTAAATGTTTGTTTCCTAGTTAGGGTATTTTCTATGTATATACATATTAGTATGTACATATTTAGAAATTATATAAGTGTATTTATCAAAGTATATATTATAATTAAGAGAAGGAAATCTCGACACAAAACCCTATACCAACCCGTCTGGGCAGCATGGTATATTATTATGTAGGCTAATTTCCCCCCTCTTTGGGGTATAGCTGTCAAATGGGCTGAGATGATGATGATGACATCAGGATGTGCCAGTGTTGCTCTTGCATCAGTGAAAGGCTATAAATTACGTAAATGCGCTAACCAAAAAAAAAATAAAAAAATTTCACGTGAAGTGAAATTCCACTTACCTTTTTACATTGTATTTACATTTTATTCGAAAAGAAAACACTTCTTACATTCTTAACATTATTTTATTGTAAAGTTATGACAATTGATACCACGTAACAACAGGTAAAGGCACACACTAATTTATAAGTAATGACGTCATTGCAATATCTCGGCGGCCAATGTTCCATCATTCACTGAGTTTAACCCCTACTTTCATTGTATGATTTTCGCTGCCAATGTCAATGTCAATCTATACTACTATTCTAAAGAGGAAAGATTTGTATTTTTGTATGTTTGAAATGAATAAACTCAAAAACTGCTGTGCCGATTTCAAAAATTCTTTCACCATTGGAAAGCTACATTCACCCTGAGTAACATACTTTTTATCCCGGTAATGTGTTCCCACGGGAACCGGGAACGAGTAAACTAAATCACGCGGGCGGAGCTGCGGCGATCAGCTAGTTATAATATATAATTAACTAGGGGCCAAACAACAACGGGTGGTTGACTACGAAAATTATACGTTAAACCACTGTATTACTCGTCGTTCGTGTTTTTTCCATTTGTTTTGTTAGTTTTATACTAACAAGCTTACTAATTATGTTTTGCACTCTGCGTGCTTTTCTATTCTTATCGTAATAATAATGCAACATATTGAATATCGATACGAATGTTAGCGTATTTTTAAGAAAGTTGAAAAGTTAAGTATGATAAGATATTTATAAAATACTAACGGACGCCCGTGGCTTCGCCCGCTGGACAAATTATATACACAAAAACGTTCCTCGCGAACCACTTTATCCATTGGTGAAAACCACATCAAAATCAGTAGCGTAGCTGAAAGTAAGTTTAGTACTTACTTGTTTTGTTCACATATTATCACCTTCTTGAAACATCGAACTTCACATAATTCCTTACTCTTGTAAAAAAGTTAAATTGTTCATTATACTCTTGTATATTATTATCTACTCAATTATTATTGTACCTCTACCTAATTAACTTCAATTTAAAATGAATACTTACCTAAAAACATTGTTATATTATTTTCTGTAACGAAGGGCTCGTGGTCTAGTGGTAACCGACAATGTTAACATATTGCAAAGGTTAAGCAACATCGACTCAGGCCGGTCTTAGGATGGGTGACCATATCTTAAGACATTGAGACCCCTCCGTGCCTCGGAGAGCACGTTAAGCCGTCGGTCCCGGTTGTCATACTATCATCTATGGCAGTCGTTAAGGGTAGTGGGAGCCCTAAATCAAAAATCCGTCCGGTCTAACTACAGAACTTCGATATCGCCCATGTGTTGTGGAGGTCAGATGGCAGTCGCTTCACGGAAAATATCAAAGTTCAGCCGAATCGCAGTTAGACTGGAAAGCCGACCCCAACTGAGTTGGGAAAAGGCTCGGTGAATGATGATTATTTTCTGTAACAATTGAATTTAACTAATTATACAGACATTTTACGCACATCAATGTCACGAAGGGGAATGTACCCCCGAGAAGGAACCTTTGAACATACCAACTAAATGATGTCAGTTGTGACGTCACGGCTCAATGCACCTGTAGTCTGTTACTCACTCACTGTTACACATTTACGTCCGAGAACTATATGGGGAGTAACCTTACATCCTGCAATGTAAGTAATTGTAAATTACGGGTTCTTTGAGACAGTGGCTTGGTGGCCTGTATTTATAGCGCCACTTATATATTTTTTATTAGTAATGCAATTCTTTAACTGAATTTAAATTGTAAGTAGTTGTTAATTCCTTTGTAATAGATATGTGATATTCTGATTTTTTTAGTAAATAACGGGTATGTAATTTAATCAAAGTTAGTTAGCTTTTGCATTTTTAACAACACAATAAAACTCTGTGCGTAAACTCACTAAAATGTTATAGTTTTTTATTAATTTAAAATAAATATGTTACATTAAATAAGTTACTTAGATTTTGGTACATACTCTCAACAACTTAGTTACTTTTGGCTCTGTCTTTTTACGCAATGTACTACTAACTAAAAGTACTTAATGAGTAAGATACGATGGAAATAAAAGCATTGAAAACAATTTCTGAAATGTCAAACACATTTCTGAAAATGTTTAAACGTTAATTAACTCTTTAATAATTGAACACAACAAAGGAAATTACTATATTTATTCAATATTTTTGTAAGTTTAAGTTTTAAAGGACTGGTGGAAACGGATTTTAGAAAGGTCTGATAGAACTTTGAAGGTAGACAAAGAAAAATATCTTGTAGGTTTATTTGTGTGAATGATTACGAAAAGTTGAGTAAAAGCTCTGTGTGTACAACACATGTGTGTGTGTAAAACAGGTCACATTATACATTCACGTACGTGCACTCACACAAATGCAAAGTTCTGCTTACATAATCACCATCATTCACTAGCCAGGCAGTCGGCTCTACTACAACCAATAGGCGAAATCGATTTGTTTGGTCACAATACAGACATCGTGTAGCTACTTAATTTTCATAATTAGATACTTTTATACCAACCAATGGAATAAAACATTTGTTTTATGATGAAAGGAAGACAGGAAAAGACAATAACGAAAAGCTAACTACAAACTAAACTATGTAAAACAAAAATAAATGTGTAAAACAGGATCCCCAGAGGCATTTGCCACCTGCGCGGGGATTAAAAAAGCTATTTACTTAAGAAAATACAAGAAAACTAGTTATTTTTCAATGCTTTAAAAAGTATTGAAAGTAAATAATTCATAAAGTATCACAGGAAAACGAAACGAACACTTTTTTCCAAGCACTTTTTAAAGGTAATCTCTTGTTCCTTCTAAGAACTCCGACTAATGCACCGATATTGGCCATTTCGCAGTAAGCGATTAATTTATGGTCCCCGAATGATAATTTTTATGTAGTCTGTCCAATTTCGACTGTGAGAAGATTATTCCTATTTATGACACATGCAATGTCACAAAGGACAACGTTTAACAAGTTTTTTTAGTTTAATGACAGCGTTTTAAGCTAACTAAGTATTTGCGTAATCCTCGTATTTGTACCGGAGTTTGAGTAGGTACTTAATATGTATAAATAAATATGTTGACAATTCATCTTCCACCAAGCCCTTTCCCAAAAGAAGCCTTTCCCAACTCAGTTCGGGTTAGCTTTCCAGACTAACTGCGACGTGGCTGAACTTCGGATATTTTCCGTGGAGCGACTGCCATCTTACCTCCACACCCCATGGGCGATATCAAAGCTTTGTAATTAGTTTGACCAGTCGGATTTTGTTACTCGTAAAGACTGCCATATAGAATGTTCGTATGACAACCGACGGCTTAACGTGCTATCCGAAGCACGGGGGGTGTCAATGTCTTAAGAGACGATTGTCACCCATTGTAAGACCGACTTGGCTAGATGTTGCTTAACATTTGCAAGGTGTTAACCTACTCGGTTACCAGTAAGCCACGAGTCAATTATTGAACACAACGCAATCTAGTCTGAAACTAAGTGTTAGTTCTAACTAGTTAACTGATACTAAATAATTAAATAATCCAACCAAACAATAACAAAAAAAAATTAAATTGCCTGTGTGTAATTTCAAATGAACAGCTATTCAATAAATGCCTAATTACGAAAATATAAAAATACTTACAGAAAAAAAAAATGTCTGTCCGTTTGTTTGTTCCGGGTAATCTCAAGAACGACTGGACAGATATTAACGTGACTTTCACTGGCGGTTAGCTTTTATCCCTGGAATGTGTGCTCTGTTAGGTCGAAGGTAGATTAGATGTGCCGACTTGGCTAGATGTTGCTTAACATTTGCAAGGTGTTAACCTACTCGGTTACCAGTAAGCCACGAGTCAATTATTGAACACAACGCAATCTAGTCTGAAACTAAGTGTTAGTTCTAACTAGTTAACTGATACTAAATAATTAAATAATCCAACCAAACAATAACAAAAAAAAATTAAATTGCCTGTGTGTAATTTCAAATGAACAGCTGTTCAATAAATGCCTAATTACGAAAATATAAAAATACTTACAGAAAAAAAAAATGTCTGTCCGTTTGTTTGTTCCGGGTAATCTCAAGAACGACTGGACAGATATTAACGTGACTTTCACTGGCGGTTAGCTTTTATCCCTGGAATGTGTGCTCTGTTAGGTCGAAGGTAGATTAGATGTACGAGTATAAAAAGATATAGATAGGTACCTGTCCTAACATTAAAATATTTTATCTTAACTATAGATATCAGATGTCTGAGATAGGTATCTACACATGAAGCGGGTGTTTCTTATACTTATTTTAAACATTTTGTTTCCGCCAATAATTTCCAACTGAATTTGATATAAAAAATGCATCTTTAGAGCAATGTTAGTAGTACCTATTGATCTGTTCAGTGGCGGGTCTTTGTGAAGAGAAATGTAAAAAACTGAAGTACCATTGTATTTGAAGTACCTAAATACGTCATACTTACACAAGTGCAGTACAAGTGGCTGCCTGCCACCTGACTATGACGTTACCTTGTCTGGCTGAACTGACAACCGTTGAACAAAGACGTGATTAGAGACGCTTGTTTATAAAAAAATTGTATTACAATATGGAAATGCATTATTTTTATTACAAATATCGTGTAAAAAATCGTCCACCTCATTGCTGACTGGGAAGGTTACCAGAATGCTGGCTGCGTTGTCACGTTCTGGATGGCGATACCTTATTCTTTGAGCCAGTAAATAAACAGCCTTTCTAGTTATGAGAAGCATCGATCAGACGTTTTACGATGTCACTAGCGCTTAGACCATATGGCCGTTGATTAGTTTCCGTGGTTGGTGTCCTTTTTGATGTTATTTAATATTTATATGCTAGAAAGTATTCATAATTTTATTACGTGGAATAGTGAATAAAATAAAGCAATGGTAAGTATGATGTTCTAACTTTTTCAAATTACATATAGCATTATTTTCGCTAAAATAGAAGACATTAAAACGTCGACATATGTTTCACCTCTACACGAGGCATTCTCAAGACTGTCTCAGAAAGAACAGCAAAATATTAAGCAAGATCATGTATGGACAGCCACAGTAGTTTTTGTTGGTTTGTGTGTGTTACACTATGTTTTCTACGAATTAAAAAGTTGATTTTTGTCTTAAAAATACCTATTTTGAATTTATTAGCCTAACTTAATGTTTCTACCCCCGGTTGTTGTTTTCTGACATCATTTCTGACACCATCCTACATCGCGCTAGCAATATTTACATGTCCATACCTAAAAAGCAACTATGATCTTGCTTCATATTTTGCTGTTCTCTCTGAGACAGTCTTGAGAATGCCTCGTGTAGAGATGAAACATTTGTCGACGTTTTAATGTCTTCTATTTTAGCGAAAATAATGCTATTAACTGAAAAAGTTTGAACATCATACTTACCATTGCTTTGTCATGGACTTTCACCAGGTAACTCCTGATTTTATCCAATATTAGTGAATAAAATGTTGTGTCCTTATTCCTTTATAGGGTTCCGTACCCAAAGGGTAAAACAGGGACCCTATTACTGAGACTTTGCTGTCCGTCCGTCCGTCCGTCCGACAGTCTTGGGCTGTATCTCATAGACCTTGATAGTAAGGAAGTTGAAATTTTCACAAATGTCGAATCTTGTTATAGAGGCAACACAAATACATTGTGTTGCCTCTATAACAAGAAATACTAAAAAAACAGAATATAATAAATATTTAAGGGGGCTCCCATACAACAAGCATGATTTTTTTTCTATTTTGGTACGGAACCCTTTGTACGCGAGTCCAACTCGCACTTGCCCGGTTTTCGTTTATTTTTTGTTACGTACCTAAGTACATACATAAATGAAAAGAGTTGAGGAGTTTTATATTGCTGAGAACTTTGGGTGTGGTTTGTTGACTGATGCTGTCGATTGAGGGCACTTGTTGTAGATTTTAATATAAGTATTATTACAATAAATCACTAGAACACAGTGGAGAAAAAAATACTCAAATGTTGCTGTGAGGCGAAACCGGTCAGTATGAATAAAGTAAAACTGTGGAAAGTCTGTGTTTTTGTGCAATAAGTATGTATTAGATTGAAATGAAAATAGTATCAACATCACAAAGGTAAGGAAGAACGTACAATTATTTTTAGAGTCACAAATTAATACATTAATATTTTCTTTATAATATATATCTATGAGTATTTTTATAAACCTTTACAAGCATGTCAACTCTATACCTTCCTTATTCTATTAGAACAGGCGCCGGAAAACTGCTGCGTCATGGCCCAGCCTACAATCATACGCTCTCCGAAATAATTCAATTCGATCATAATTTGTAGTCAAGTAAAAAAAACTCCTGAACAATATAATTATATATTAGAATGTGAAGAAAACTTGCGAATCATGCTCGGGAACAAACAAGATTATGGACTATTATAGTACCTACTGTGGTGAGATAATTATATAATATTAGGGTTTAGAATTAAGGGTAGCTGCTTGAACGTAAAAGTCATTTTCGGGAGCGTTTAAATGTTTTGTTTTCTATGTTGTTATTTACCATGCTCATTACCAAGTAACGTGGTTTTATTTACACCGAATACCTATTTTATAGTTTGCTAGTAACGTTCTTGCGTTGGCTGGTTCTGATGGGTTGTTATGGTGATGAACTGACAGACGGATATCAAAAGCTGGATACTTTGATGTGTTATACTTTCCTCTTCTAATTTCAGAAATGATATCACTAAAGTATCCCTACAATAATAAAATTATGTACTTAAAGGCATTCTTTTTTAAATACGTCAAAAAAATAATGAATAAAACATCAACAATAATAATAAATACTATTTTCATATTCTAAGTTTTAATAAATTATTCTTTAATCTTACTAATATTATAACCAACTAAGATCAATAGTTTTTGCAAGTTATATTGTAAATAGAAAAGACCGATTTATCATATCAAATAAATATCATATTCAAATAAATATCCACTAAACTAACGTTTAGGTTCAAAACGACAACTTCGCAAAACGTTCACTGTACCATAACGTCCACTTCCCATAATGTTAATTCCCTGAAGGTCTATTTTAATCTACCTACTATCATTTACCTACCTAATTATTTCTATTTTTTTCGCCAACTTTACAAGTCTTCTCTTTTAAAAAATATTTTATTACCCTGTTACTATTTTCAAATAAAAAATAGACAGTCTGTAGCGGTAGGCGAGCTTATCGTTTGACTCAATAAGAATATCTGTGACCCAACCCTTGCTACGATGCGTCCCGTTGATAAGTGAACGCTGACTTACAAAATGTTCAGATGTATCTTACTCAAAAAAGGACATTATAATATATATGTGTACACCTTTATATTGGGGCTTCGAAACCAGCGATAATTAAGCACCATTGATAGAAAGGCGAGCGGAGCTCTCAACGGGTGACTCAAATTACGATTTATGTTAAATTGTGTTAAATTTTTTCTCAGCGAATACTCGGCCGATTTCGGATTTTCTTGCACTCATCAAAAGTTTACAGAATTACCCAGGTTCTTACGAAGCCAGAATTTTGAATTTCGATCAAATAAAAATAATTTAATTGATGGTAAAAATTCCCATAGCGTAATGACAAAAAATACTTAGTACTAGTATATTAGTACCATTAAGTACTAAAATTGAGGCAGTTCTTTGTTAAACTGGTTTCAAATACGTACAATGCTGTTTCAGCGTTTACTCGCGAAACGAGAAACAATGTTTCCGTGAACATATACCGTGTACAACTGATTCCTTGTAGGTAACACACTTCAACAAGCGTACCAGTAGGCAAACGAGTGCCCCGTGCTCCTTCATACCGCACTTCGCTATTGCTTCTTGCCGCCTGTAATCTACTAAGTAACTAGGTTGGTTACTCTAATATCAATGAAATGCGAATAAAACAATATTTTTTTTTTGTATTAACAAATAAAACAATTAGGTATGTTTATAAGACGCACGGCCGTAAACTGAAACGTCACTGGCAGTCAGTACTGTAATTTTCATCATTTTGATCTCACTGTTATACAACTCTTACAATCCTGGACAGCTTTATAAATTTCGTTTATGGCTTTAACGTTTGTGACCAATTTCTATGTCCCCTGCCCCTCTTCGTATTTCTCTTCAGAAATTCATTACAATGTTATCTTATGCTTACTTTAGTTTAGAAGGCAGATTGTTACTAGTCGTTTTCGTGGCCACACAAAGATTCTATGCAATCGATCATCCACTCCACAATATAGGATTAAGAGTAGTGACAATACACGACTAAGCGACAACTAAGACAGTGCAGGTGACTAAACTTTGATTAATCGACTAAATCAAACGTTCCAATCACAATCGGCTTCCACGCCCCCGGCTCTACACATTAATGAATGTCATTTTAATTCCGTTCTATTTAAGTGTAATTATGACATTAATAGGTAGGTAACTAGCTATCTTAATATATATTAAATAGATTTTAATATCGTTCTCGAATTATAAATTAGTTGTTTAAATGTTCATTGAGTTTAATTCTCTACTAAACAACATAACTTACCTATAGTAATTAAATAAAAAGGTAGAAATAAAATAAAATCTAAAAAGACGGCAGGCATAAAAGGACAGTAGTTAAGTCCTTCCAAATAATATTTATATATTTATTTTTTGTTTATCTATTCACGGTAATCAATTTAAAATAATACTTTTTATTAAATATAATAAAATTTTACATTGAAGATGAAGATTTAACGATATATTCCTGATCTTCGTTTACAAAAAAATGCAAAGTCAGAAAGAGGTATCATGGGAAAACGTATAACCCACATTGTGTGGTCGTGCCTGTGGCGTAAGAGTTTATTCTTCTTTATTTATTCATAAAAGGGTATACGGCCTAGCCCTATCAAATGAAAAAATCACCGCGTTCACACTGTAGAGAACAATCAGTACGTACCTACATTGGGAACATCGGAACTATCGAATAACAAAACATTTTTTTCACAAATTTGCACGCTTGGGCTCTGGATCTGGAGGCGCGTGCATTGGGCCTGTGCTCATTAGACCAGCGTGACGCGCCGCACGCGGCTGACACGCGGCTCTCTTCATTACCCACCACTCGACCAACATTATTGTTTAGAACACGCTCCAATTTCAAATGTCTGGCTCCATTTTTTTAGTCAAGTAATCGGATTTGTGGATTAATCGAGATGCTATTCGATCAACATCAACATAGCGTTTAAAGGTTAATGCTAGTGTTAATAGTTATGTTTATACTGTCATTATTATATACAAGTAAGCCTTTTTTAGTTAGTATATATGTTTTGCAGGCTTTGAATATATAAAATATAGATAATGAAAGTTTGTAATAGGTGCTTTTTTTACATTTTTTATATTTTTTAGTAAGCCTTTAATTTCCATGCTTTATACAATTTTTTTTAAACTATTAGTAAGTTTGGTTAGTTAGTATTTTTTGACATGTAATATTAGTATTGTGAGTTTCTTCCTAGTAAGCCTCCTCCAGTATACCTCCTTAATTATAGGAGGGTTTTAGTGATACTCCTCCACGGTGACCAACCGGCTTGGAGAAGTGTGTTGCAGTTTTTTTCATTTATAATAAGATAATTAAGTACTAACTGGTAATTTGCTCATTCATAATCAGCGTTCCAAGATCCCGCTAATTTATGCGTTCATTTAAATATCAATGCAAATGTATTTAACCATGAGGTTATTGATGAATTGGACGATAAATTAAGATACATTTTTAAACTTTAAATGCATATTATCATGCATTTTAATTTTTTCAAATGCCGTTAATTCTTAGATTAAAGATTATCATTAATATTGGTACTTTTAGATCTCAGTGAAACAATACTTACCGTTTACTTGTTATAATAGCGGACGACCGCAGCTTCGCCCGTTTGACAAATTTTATACTAAAACCTTCCTCTTGAATCTATCAATTAAAAACAACCGCATTAAAATCCGTTGCGTAGTGTTAAAGATCTAAGCATACAGAGGGACAGACAGACAGCGAAAGCGACTTTGTTTAATACTATATTACAATTATCTGGGGTAGTACCTATATATATAGCTGCCCTGAGATGCTTTCATACAAGACTAGAAGGTCTCATAGAGGACTGTCAAGTACCTTTACTTACTTGATTCATCGTTATCAGGACGTACCGATTCACTTTTCTTGTAAGACTACCTGTAATTTATTGAGCGAAGCGAGCGTAGCCAGTGGAGCTTCTTATCAGGTGACTCAAATGCAACTCGATATGAAATTGTTTCTCGGCAACACTACCCAACCGATTTTCATGATTTTTTTACTCAAAAATCAAGCATTCTCAGGAGCAGGTTTTGTTCGAGACCGAATTTTGATTTAGGACCCTCAAAAAAAGTTATTGACCAAAAATATGTCAACAACCGATTTTCATGATTTTTTCACTCAAAAATCAAGCATTCTCAGGAGCAGGTTTTGTTCGAGACCGAATTTAAATTTAGGACCCTCAAAAAAAGTTATTGACCAAAAATATGTCAATAACTTTTTTTGAGGGTCCTAAATAAAAATTCGGTCTCGAACAAAACCTGCTCCTTATAGATTGATAAATGCCTTAATAGAAATAGTCGCTTCGCTCAATTGCATGCTGCAGCGCAGTACCACGGCAGCGACCGCAGCTCCTAGTTAGGAATGATTCCACTGGAACCAAATAATACAAGTACCTAAATTATATCCAAGATGTATCTACCTACAATTCGTGCAAGATTTGATAAATCACTCATCATAAAACCGCAAACGTATTTCGAATCTATTCTATTTTTTGTCATCTCGGAAATATATTTCCGGATTTTTTTCTGTGTCGCGTTTTATTGCATGCACAGATATTTTCCAGTAATTATATTAATGTTGGTATCGAAATACAGTACCTCACATACTCATTAGTATGGCTGTCATGTTATAACCGAACGGATCTTAACCCTGCACGTGCCTGGCACGTGCCAACCCCCAAATTATTTTTCCATACCTGATTTATTTTATTCTGCACATTTTTATGTTCTTTATTCCCTTGGCTAGTTTTATATGCGTTGCGGTGGAAGTAGTGACTATTTGTGTAATGTGAGCACTTATTATAGGGGTTATTAGTTCACATCACTGAATAAGCTACTCAATTTATATCATGTTTAGAAACTAATCAATTTACTTTTAACCTAATGATTTCTAGGATATTCATCTAAATCATCATTAGGTTCATCATTTAATAGTAAGTTACAAGTTACTACTTGTTAACCAGAGACCAGCCTCCTCAGTAACTAAGTATAACCATCACAGGGAAAGCCAAAACTTATCAAATTGTCAAACTTGTCAAAAATACTCCTTACTCCTTTGTCATGTTGCCTAAAGAGAGAAAGTGATGCTAAAGATGGATGGACTTCGGAAAACTGCCCAAAATTGTATAGCGTTTGCCAAAGCGAATTTTGCATGGTGCAGTGCATAGGCCATAGTGGCTGGTCTAGCTACGTGGGAAAAAAAATAAACAAAAACTTTAAACTGAACTTTAAACTTTTAACGGAACGAATCAAGTTTTCTTAATCTGTCATCGCGGTAATATGACATTTATAACGGTATAATTAATTATGAATGGAGTAATTAAATTTGTTCTCTAAGTTAATAAACTTTTCAATATATTCTTATAACTAAAGAGAAGTAAATATTTATTATTTCTATAAATATTCTGATAATGTCCACTATCGAGGAAAAACATCGCACAGTCGTACTTGACTTGACCTTTTTTATTACAGCACTTAATCAAATTTACACCCTCTATAATCCGTTCTTAGTAAAAGTGTCTGTGTGGGGTGGCACATAGGTATAACCATCTGCAATATTCATAATAATATATTGAAGTGAAACCGTTGTTTTATAATCCTATAACATTATACACCAAACTGAACACAGGTGCCGATTTGTACTTAATTGGATATTAATTGTGACAGCTCGACGTACAATGACAGCTGAAGCTATAATGTGCTTACTGTAGTGGATAGGGGTGAAAAGTCGTAGGTAACCTGTATAGACCAACGCTGTCGCCGTATAGTAACCTGTCACCGTAAATTATGTTTTAACAGTGTAGGACACCTTCATGAAATAGGTATCATCATTCACCGAGCCTTTTCCCAACTCAGTTGGGGTCGGCTTTCCAGTCTAACTACGATTCGGCTGAACTTCAATATTTTCTGTGAAACGACTGCCATCTGACCTTCACAACCCATGGCCGATATCGAAGTTCTGTAGTAAGACCGGTCGGATTTTTGATTTAGGGCTCCAACTACCCCTAACGACTGCCATAAATGTTTGTATGACAACCGGGACCGACGGCTTAACGTGCTCTTCGAGGCACGGAGGGGTCTCAATGTCTTATGAAATGGTCACCCATCCTAAGACCGGTATATCATTTTATAATTAAAATATTAAAAAGATAAAATATGAACACCAGTTTTTCACAGCTTAAAGTCCATTATAAATACAACACAAAAGCTTAAAACTATTAATAAAATGAAAATTACCAATATTGTATTTATTTATTATATTTATTATCAATAAAACCTTTAATAATTGGGTATCAATACAAACTATATCTGTGATGTTGTCCGCACAGTAAAATCAAAGTGCTTAGAGACCAAAATAGCTGCAACGAACAATGCGCTATGATCCGAGCCACGGGAAAAATATACAATAAACTTGGAACAATACCTTCGAAAAACTATTTCCCAATATCGGTACTCTTTGTTCTAATAAAAAGGGCACGGTTGTAGGTTTTTGACTTAACAATGAGGCGAGCACAGACCGCCACGTGGCAAAAAAGCATTGTTTAATGTGCTAAAGAAAAATATACTTACACACTTAGAAATTAAGTTCAAAATATGGAATATTGATTAATTTATAGTACTCGTAAAGCTTGTGTTAAGTGGAATATACTCGTACTTACTAGTGGATGTTGTAAAAGTAAAGTACTCAGTTTATTTTGCGAATTGGATTAGGTAAATGATGTAACAGTACTTATTATTCAGATGGTAAATTCACACACACACAGACTGAAGTGCAGTACACAGCCACAATTTGCCAGTATTTTTAGTCCCACGTAAGGGAGCAAGTCTATTTTTTTTTAAGTCCGCGGCCCAAGGCCGTTGCCATTCTAACGTCCGTAGCCGGGCGTCTCTGGTCACAAGCAGAACGTATTTCCAGTGGCACCCGGCGGACTTTGACCACCTCTGTGGTCTCTGCGGGGGTTAGGTTGGGATAAGAATCCCGCGTCGTTGGGGTAGGGTTTTATCCCGCGTCAGTGAGTCTGTAAGGACGGCGGGTGGCGATCCTGCCGTTCTCAGGCCCCGATCATGGAGGTCGATGGTCTTGGGCGTAGTTGAGACGGGGGCGCCATCGCCGCTGACTACGGAACTCGGCGGGGAGGGTACGCTCCCTCTCCCTCTCAGCCGCCTCCTTCGCGAGCATGAACTGCTCGCAGAAGGACACGGCCGCGTTCCACCTAGTGAGAGGGTATCCACGCCCAGACCCACTACGAGGTCCCGGCGCTGACTCGCCCACGCTGAGCACTCCACCAATATGTGGAGTGCGGTGTCGTCGTCGGAAACCTCGTAACGCTGCCTCTGCAGCCAATCGTCCATGATCGGTCTCACCGTCGCGATGATGGTGGTAACCCCACTTGGGTTGCTCAAGTCACACCCTCCATGACGCCATGAGATCCTGGTGGAGCTGGGGCCGCTGGTCCTCGATTTCTCGAGACGCAGGCCTGTGGTCCCGCTCCAGGCTCTCGCTTCCAGGTCCCATGGACGGGGTCCCGGCTAGGAGACATGCAGCCTCTCCGGAGATTGTGCGGTACCCCCTTATTGTTTTGACGGAGCAAGCCTATTGCCGTCACCCGGCACATTGTAATTTTGAAAAAAAATTAAACCCGATTAAATGTTGATGAAAGGCAACAAAATCTTACGTGCCAGCCGCTATGGCACAGCCAATTACAGTCCTGGGCGTCTCAGACTATAATTTCAATTAAACAATTATAATTTAAAAACCATTAAATCGTATCAGGTTTCTCCTGTTGTTTATAATACTAATTAAGTACAATTTGTAACATACCTACTTACTGTTTACAATAAGCATTCTTGATGTAAACAAAACCCTTTTGGGTATGATTGCACTTTGAGTGGTAATCAGGTTTTTAGGGTTCCCTTATAGTTTCGTCCGTCCGTCGTCGGCTATCCTCCCAAACGGTTAGTGCTAGAAACATAAAATTTTGCACGAATATGTATATTTATTACGCCAATAAAGTGCTAAAATAAAATTTTGAAAAATATTTATACCCTCTCCTACACGTAAAGAGGGGTTGATATTTTTTTTCTCGTCTCTACTCCATCGTGTGGGTATCGTTAGATAGGTTTTTTAAATTCATTAACAGGTTACTAAAGTAATTTTTTGATTCAAGTATCCATTTGCGAGATATTTAGCTTTGAAGAGCATATTTTTTAGAAAACAGGGTTTCGTCGTCCCCCCTCTAAAATCTAAACGGCTGTCGTTTCCATGTAATGAACTTTAAAGAAAAACTGTAACGAATGGTATGACTCTGTTAGTTCAAGAGATAAAAAGGCTTTTATGGGTAACTACGGACCCCTATCTTTTGCGTGGCCCGACACGAACTTTGCTGGCTTTTTTATCTTAATCGGGCAGGGAAGACAATGGCACTAATTAAAACATTAAGGAAAACGTACATACCAAGTAAAAGAAAAAGTACAAGTTGGGTTGTATGAGTAGGTAAAAAGTTTGGAGAGAACAGAGACGGTGCTCCATCAACAAGAGCTCTTAAATTTGAGAAGATCCTACGTTAATGAAATAGTACTTAATTAAGTATAATCTCAATTCTAGAGGCATTACAACGAATTTCGTTTTATGATATTGTTAACAGTGCCCAAGTAATTTATATTCTTAGGAAAAAGCTCATGATTCAAAAAGCTGCGAATCCCAAAACAATTAATGTAATGAATTTAAATTGTACCCTCTCAGTTTATAGAATTCTACATTGCACGATAACACAGTTTAATCTGTGACGTGGGCTTATAAGCTCTGCCTCAATGTATACGTAACCCCATAGTAAGGCTTCAACTACAAGCCACTTTGATGGGAACTTTGATTTGGTATAAATTTACCATTAATATGTTCGTGTTACACGGTGATTTGGTTGTGAAAGATTTGGGGCACACCAGATTATGAAGGACCATTTAACTGTCGTTACTATATTAATACGAATATTAACTTACTAATTATTTTTATATATTTGATACTAATATTATTTAGTTCTAACTATAACACAGTTTAAGCTATAAATAAATACATTATACTATTTCATCTAAAAATATTATTCTGAAAAGTCCCCGTAGAGCGAAAATTAACTTTTAAGTCACACTTTCAGGTAAAATGAGTTTTTAATGCCATGACGATCACATATTTTGTGTTAATTTTTCTACCTAACCGCCATTAGTATGTCAACAGTTGGTTTGTGCCAAAAGTCACTAAACCACAAAATGTGGCAAGACTATTAGGTATAAACTAATTAATATTAAAATTTGTTAGTTAATACGGATCTTGTCATAAAGTTAGCAGGTAGGTAAAATATGGGGATATTTTAAAAATCGTAACTGATTTTAGTTCCTCCTACCTGCTAACTTTGACTGCTTCGGTGGCGTAGTCGGTAGTGAACCCGCTTTCTACGCCGGAGTCTCGGGTTCGATTCCCGGTCGGGGCAAACTTTGTGTAATGACATATACGTTTGTACCGAAGTCTGGATGTTTCCTACGTATAATGTGTATGTATTTACAAAAAAAAAATCTACCTATATAAGTATTTATATCAGTTTATCTAGTACTCATATCACAAGCTCTGCTTAGTTTGAGACTAGATGGCGTTGTGTTAATTGAAGGGTTAACTGACGTTTTTACGTAAAACAACTTATGGGTACCGTTGGATTCGTAGTAAAATTATCTACCTTGTGGCATTAACAGAAAAGCGAAATTCTTTACTTATCTCAATATATTCAGTCTAAAAAGGGTTTAACTGACATAGGATTATACTTCGCTAATTCAAACAAGTTAAAAATATGGCAAATATTTGTCATATATTTTAGAGTTTTCGAAAGTGTTTTCATAAAATCTAAAAAAAAAAACAAAAAAAAAAAATTTCAACATCACTTTAGAGGTCCTTGACCATGCTGAGTTGATTGCAGCTGGTCTTGAGTCTCTATTACCGTTCTTGATTTGACCTCGTATTGAACTTGACCTTGAGAACCGAGGTCAAAGGTCAAGTTCATTTTAGAGGTCTTCGACCATGCTGCTTTGATTGCAGCTGGTCTTGAGTCTCTAACTATTACCGTTCTCGATTTGACCTTGACCTTGAGATTTGAGGTCAAAGGTCAAGTTAATTTTAGAGGTCTTTGACCATGCTGAGTCGATTGGCGTTTACACTGAGTCTCTAGCTCTTACCGTTCTCGAGTTGAAAGTAGTTCACGGACGGACGGACGGACGGACATTACTGTTGTATAAGAGATTTTCGTTACGAAAACTCTAAATTTAATGGGATTTAATGCTTGTAAACTTACCAAAAATTACATAATTCTACTTTGTTCAAATAAAAAAGGATATATCATAATATAAGCTGTTTTAACGTTCACTAACACATCTAATGAGCTAAGTGAATTGTTTCAAGACTGGATTAATGTAATTTAAATCATTTTTGCATTAACTTTACAACATAAAAATATTCAGTGTTCTTCTTCTATGCGACAATAAACCCTTTTTGCATTAAAGAGATGGCACATTCGAGAATGATATTAGAAATCTACTCAGGTATATCGCGATCGAAAAACGTTTTTTTCTATGAACGAATTCGAAACGAGTACCTGCATTCTTTATGTCTCTTATTATGTGCTGATTTTCTTAAAAAAGATTATGAAAGATGTTTATATAGTTTTATTTGTTTACTTGTTAATCATAATAATAATCTCACACATTCATACATCGCTAACTGTCCCCATATTAAGCGAACCTTGTTCATGGATAGTAGACATCCACCTTGAACGCGACCATGCGCGTGAGGAGCCTGACAGAGGAAGCAGTCTCGCAAGGCAAGGTGGTGATGGCGGTGTCTCTTTACATCGCCAACGCTTTCAACACCTTGCCATGGAGCTGCGTTAGGGAGGCGCTCGTGTATCACGAAACGCCTGTCTACCTCCGTCGTATTGTCGGGGCTAACCTTTCGGAGAGGGCCATAGGTTACCCCAGCTGGCTCGGACCAGCTCGGCGAGATGTGTCGTGCGGTGTTCCGCAGGGGTCAGTACTGGGACCGCTTCTGTGGAACATCGGCTACGACTGGGTGCTGCGGGGTGCGTTGCCTGAGGGCATCGGCGTGACGTGCTACGCCGACGATACCCTCGTCACGGCACGGGGTGCAACGCATCAGGAGGCAGCACACAAGGTGGCGACGGGTGTTGCGCAAGTCGTGGGGCGGATACGGCGGCTGGGACTGGAGGTGGCCCTGCGCAAGATTCTTTGTTTTCACGGACATCGGAACGGTCCATCTGAAGGTTCCAGCATAACTGAAGGAGGCGTTAGCATCGGCATCAAGCGTTGTCAAAACAAACATCCACACGTTGGTGGTGCTCAGCGTGGGCGAGTCAGCGCCGGGACCTCGTGGTGGGTCTGGGCGTGGATATTCTCTCACTGGAAACCATGCTCCAAGCCATGGTCTTCAGCGCGAGTAGGTGGAACGCAGCCGTGTTCTTCTGCGAGCAAGTCATGCTCACGAAGGAGGAGGCCGAGAGGGAGAGGGAGCGTACCCTCCCTGCTGAGTTTCGCAGTCAGCGGCCAGGCCACCGCAGACTCATCTACGCCCAGGACAATCGACCTCCATGATTGGGACCTGAGGACGGTGGGATAGTGACCCGCCGTTCTTACAGAAGCAGGCTAGAAGGGCTGCGTGCTGCGGGGTCTTTTCCCACAGCATGCGACCAGATTTACTCACCGACGCTGGATAAAACCCAACCCCAACGACGCAGGATTTTCATTCCGACCAAACCCCTAAAGAGGCCACACAGGTGGCCAAAGTCCGCCGGGCGCCACCGGAAATGGCTTCCAGTGTCACCAGAGACGCCCGCAGCAATGGACATGGGAGAGGCCGCGGAATCGCGGAATTGAAAATAAAAATGGGGAGTAGACAATGGGTAAACAGAGCTTAATACTTTTTTCTAAATACATATTTACGATATTTAAAAACACCCAGAACAAGACAAACATCCATTGTACACAAAAATACCGACCTCTGTTGTGTAGCTTGCTAGAAGGCTAGCAATAGTGACATTAATAAAACACAATAATGGGTTAATTTCCATAAATCTAATTTCTAAAAGAATTAAATCCGTAATATATTAGACGAAAAACGGTTTGTTTCACATTAAATTGTTTTTATACTCACGAAGTGCATCATTATTCACGCGCAATTTGGGTTTAAGTAAAAATCATCAGATATTTACAGTATACTATAAATTTTAGCTCTATTTTTGTTTATAATTATATAATACACAACAAAGGTTATTATTTAAAAGTTTTCCCAACCTTTTTTATAACGATTTTCTATGCTTAACATCAAAATAAACCCACCAAACTTTAGACCCATTTTCTGCAAAAA
The DNA here is from genome assembly GCA_963556515.1 of Nudaria mundana. Classification (NCBI taxonomy): domain Eukaryota; kingdom Metazoa; phylum Arthropoda; class Insecta; order Lepidoptera; family Erebidae; genus Nudaria; species Nudaria mundana. Next base: position 13,874,349 of record OY748286.1, on the reverse strand, counting down.
TTACGATTACTCAGTTAACCCCTTCTCGAATTGAACCCTTCAATTGTACTAACATATTTATATTTATAACTAAAATCACACGTTTTTTTGCGTAAAAGACAAAGCAAAAAGTAAGGAAGTTGTTTTAGTGAGATTATGTACCATTATCTAAGTAACTTATTTAATTTGACATAATTTTTCATAGTAACAAACAACTATTATCTTTTAGTGAATTTTCGCACACAATTATGTACTACTCGTTTTTTAGTAATCTGTGATTATGTACTGTTAAAAATGAAAAACTAACTAACTTTGATTTTACCAATTACTAGCTATTTACCAAAAAAACATAATATCAGATATCTATTACTAAGGAATTAACAACTGCCATTTAAACACAGTTAAAAAATTGCAATACATATGGAATTTAAAGAAATATATTATATTCTTTTTTTTTAACTTTGAACGCTCATATCTCAAACGTAGTGTCATGTAAGTTAATTAAGACGATATCTTAAACTTGAAATCTATAGGTACATGCGTCAAATTAAATCCTCCGCTTCCTCCCAGGAGGATGGCAGCGTTGCCACTATATTTTATTTAGAGGGTATTACTATTACTGTTTTTTTGAGATATAGTCTATAAGTTAGCCTATAATACAAAACCCTAAGAAACACAAAAGGATCTACTTCCTATAGTTGATGGTTTCGACTGTCGGCATGGTTGTGGTCGGCATTGTGGTGGTGATCGACTTCTTCTTTTCACTTCTTATAATTATTATACTACTATCTTTAGTTTCAATGAATCAATCATTTTAAAAAATATCAAAAATCATCGCACCACCTTTCATTTATCCGAACGAATGGAGCGACGAAAACATTTAGAAAAAAAAGTTTAGAAACGAAGGGAAAAGACAAGCAAGTGACAAAAAGCCGTGTATGAGATGACAACGTCTTTGGAACGATCTCATCGGCGATCAATTATGTATGATTCATTGACAACGCAGGCGCATCGAGGAACACTCCAAAATATTATGATTTTAAGATATTATCGTAACTCTGGTATGAATAAATCTGTTATGACATTGTTTTTACAACGTTGGTCATTTTTTTACCATACAAAATGTACCTACAGTAAAAAACTGGTTATTCTTAACACTACACACTTAGCTACCTACTAATAATGTATAATTAGTTATTTCATTATGCATGTGTGTTGTTATACGAGTACATGCTCGGACAGACTGCAAGATACAATTTAGTTATACGAGTATATAGGTATGTCTATGTTTAACATCTATCCTGGCTGTTGGAGTTGTGGTATGAATTACAGAGTTATTATGAATTATTGCTTCCTATTACGTGGGACTACCAAAATTAGTGGTCGGTGTGTATTGCACCTCTGCCTACCCGGTCAAGTCGGAGACAGCAGCTCCACTCCTTCCACAGGAACCACAACAAGGAGAGCTGTAACACTTTTTAAAACTAAGTAAGTACGAGTACCTATAGTTACTTAACTTTACACAGTTTCCAACATGAATCTATAAATTAAACTAACTACGTTTAATTTATAGATTCACGTTGGAAACTGTGTAAAGTTACATTACATTACAACCTTTTTTTACATTACAATCATTAAGTTACATTACAACCTAATGAACAGACAAAATAAGCAAAGGAAACCGGTGGGACATAAGCCATGGTCTCCAGTGAGAGTGATAGCATCCCACCGTGTTGTAAAGAAGCAGGCCAGAAGGGTTGCATGCTGTGGGGCTTCAGCCCACACACACACCTACACTCACCAACGTGGGTTAAAACCCGACCCCAAAGATGTGTGGTAACATAACACACGACCCATCCACACGAAAGAGTCCGCATAGGCGCCACAGGGCAATTTCCTAGGGTACGTTCCTACCCAAGGCGTCCGGCAATAGACGATGGGGTGGCAGCGGCCCTGGGCAGCGGGATGAAATAAAACGACGGTGGGACATTTCCTAACACTTTAAAGAGAAGAATCGTCTTGTGACGTCTTGAGAATGACTTAATGAGCATTCATCACATTTTTGGCGTGGACAGCGCAATCTACCTCCGTCAATGAATCGAAAAGCTATTAATTCTTACGTATCTACAGGCAAAGTTTGGTTTGAAGTAAAAGAACCTTTATTACAGTAATTGTTAGGTTAAAAATCGTGGCAATTTTTAATTTACAACTGACATACCTACTTTAAATTTTGTAATAATATATTCGATGTCATGTCACAGATAAAACAATAGGACAAAATCTAAGCCAAACTTGATGAACATCTTTTCTATTTCAATCGTCTCCAAAAGGACGACGTCTATAAAATACCCTTCTCTTTATTGCCCTTCTCTCAATTCTACGGTAGTTTTTACTAAGTAGCTATGACTTACATTGTTATTTGTATTTCTTTGCTGATAGCCTCCTCACCTTCTATGACCAGATTGATGTCCTCAAAAGAGATACGAGTATAGACAACTGATTGCATGCACGTTCTTGTAGTGCTTATCCTCTGGGGTACTTTATTGGATCAATATAGGTGCCCGGATGACGTTATAGTATAAGCTCCACGTTGACTGGCATGGCAAATGACAAAGTGAGCAACGTAGGCAATGTTTAGCGAAATATTATCATGAGGATAAGTTAACATTTGAATTCGAGTGTTCCACAGTTGTTAAGATTAACGCTAGTCTATTTTAGACAATCTGATCTACCTACGTTAATTGAATAAAGATGGAAGCCAATTTGCTGGTACTCATATTAGTGAATATGAGGGTTACGAATAAAAACCACTCATAGAATAGGGTTCCGAACTATTCTGAAGTAACCAATAATAGCTTTTTTTTTTAATTCCGCGGCCCTAAGCCGCGGCCGTTCTAACGTCCGTTGCTGGGCGTCTCTGGTTACAAGCAGAACGTATTTAAAGTGGCGCCCGGCAACCAATAATAGCTTTATAGTTTTCCTTCAAAGTTCATTACTTGGACTACCAATTTAACTTTTTTCAGATTTTTCGCGCCTGCTTCTAGAGGGAGAAAACGCTCTGGAGGCCAAGTCGCGTATTTGAATTGTAGCAAAGTACGAGTAGCATCGTATTTGCACGTCGAAGGAAATTTTTTACAGTTTTCGTAGTCTACTAACACAATAGCAGTCCAGTAGCGAATGTGCGTCTGCCTGCTAGCTTGTGACGCGCTAGTTTTTGGGAAGTGGGAAGGGAATTGGGATTTTTTTTATGGGAAGAGATTGAGTTTATTGCTTGTGGGGTGTGGGGCTGGGAAGTTGTTAATGTTTCGGAGTAATTAAACCCAACTTAACCTAATGGTTATTGTACTCTGCAGTCATTCGATTTGGTGCCTTTCTAGCGCCATCCTGGCGCGTTGCTTGTGAGTTTAGCAGATTTTTTGACCCATTGCAGTTGCAACGTAGTAGTATAGCAGTAGCACGGCGTTTACGTTCATTCACGCGACTTAGGCACCTGTTTTAACACAAAACGTGCGTTTTAAAACTCATAAAATTGCATTACCAACTTAATGTTTTTTAAATACCTATCTAATATTTATCACACCCTATGGGGTAGGTGTGGGATCACCGTCACATTACATAGTAGGTACCCCGAATAAATATTTTTCATAATTTTATTCTAGCACTTTGTAGGTGATTCATGCATAGTTTCATGTTTCTCTCCGTTTAGGAGGAAAACCGAGGGCGGACGGACAGAATGCCAAAACTATAAGGGTTCTGAGACTTGAATTACGGAACCCTAAAAGGACACTGGCTTACTTATATCGGATACCTAATACCCATTACACACCAGCTAAGGTTCATCCCTGTCTCGGCCCGTTTAGTCCGGAAGTGCTGTCAGATGTTTGGATTTCTTCATGTGATTTTTTTATCTGAGGCGCCTCTGCCAGGCTTATGGGTGGTCGGTGACTTTGATCCTCCCATAATAAAGGTAATTAATGTGACCAACTGGGCCATTGCGCCTTTTATATTTTTATGTCTTTATTTTTTTTTGATATTGGGCGTTTTCACATTTCACGATATCGGGACAATATATACACACATATTTGATTCGACTTGGGAATCGAACCCAAGACTCCGGAGTCAAAAGGCGATGCACTACCGACCACTCCACAGAAGCAGTTTCAACTATCTAACTGAATGTCCCATGGAGAAGCAGTCTAATATGTTATTCTGGTTCTAAAATCTATAGATCTGAGCGTTGGTCCTTGAAGTTAATATTTATTCATTTTAACTCGCGGAAATTAGACATTAAGTACTTCAGAATTTATCAGCGAACTACACTGTAAAAATTTTTTACATAATTCTTGGGCAACACTGTATTTTTACATAATTAAAGAATTTTTAACAGTGTAGGATATTATCATCAATCATCAATCAATACATAGGTATAATAAAATTGTAATTGTTCGCTGTCTGTACAAGGAAGATATATATGTACCTATAAGAAAAACTGATGTAGGGAAGCTTTATAAACCCAATAGAACCCCAAACAATGGTTTTAGTCTGTTTGTGTGTTTGTCCTTTTGTCTGTATGTTTGAACTAGCGTGTTGTGTGATCTCAGAAACGGCTTAACCGATTTGAATGTTTTTACTTATGTGTTGCGGTTTACTCTACTTAAGTGTTTATTTCATTCGGCTTTTAAATAAAAAAGTAATGTTGATTAAATGAATTACACTAATAAGCGCGAGTTAAGCAACGCCGGTTGCGGTTTCAACTAAGATGGGTGACCACAATTTGCACAAAACATGTCCAGTGACAGACATGACAAACAGACAGGTACATCACGCCAATATCCCCGTAGGGGTAGGCAGAGGTGCGTTACACACCCACGCTTTGCCAGTACTTTTATTAGCCCCACGTTATTACGTCTATTGATTGCCCTCTATTGAGGGCAATCCTATTGCTGTTAGAGCAATATAGAAAATCCAAAACCACTCTATATTTCAAATCAACGTCTGTATCCCCGAAGGGGTAGGCTGAGTTGCTTTACACACCCAGAAAGTTTTTGGTCCCTTGTAATAGGGGGCAAGCCTATTTCCGTTACCGGGCACACATACACATTTCATAACCGCTCAGTAAATCAAACGAATATTCCAAGAGCCAGACAGGGTGTTACATACCTACCTCTAAATAGAAGATCAGCAGTCCGAGAGAAATTCAAATTCTGACGATGTTAAATGTAAATGAAGAGCAGTCAGTTGATCACTGTACTATCTACTCGTATGTTACCTTTACATGTTATGTCTGCGTATAAACACGTGTGCGTGAGGGATGCAGCGTCGGCGGCACCAAATGTGTGACTTTCAAAACCTAAAAACTGCACGGTACATTATATTTCGACATGATTTATTGCCTACGTGGCCACGAAAAAAACATAAGTAACTCTGTGCAGCTACCACAAATGCTACCAATACAAATAAAACATTCAGCAGTATAGTTTGTCATATTGCCTATCCCTCTTGTGCAAGGCGTGTTTATAATAATAATAATTGTATATTTACTGACTAGGTAGGTACTTAATAAACAATGAAGGTTCAGCTTTACAGCCATGTTTCAATAACGCCTATACATCCAAAAGGATAAGCAGAGGTGTTCTACGCACCCACAGTTTGCCAATGTTCTTGTCGTAATGAGGGACAAGCCATTTACCGATCGCCTTAAACAATAGAATACCAATACATTCACTACGAGTATAATCTATATTATTATACGAGTATAATCGGTATTGTACTAGCTCTTATTATATAATATTATGAATAACCTACTTTTTTTTTTTTTTTTTTGTTCCGCGACCAAGGCCGCGGCCGCTCTAACGTCCGTTGCCGGGCGTCTCTGGTTACAAGCAGAACGTATTTCCAATGGCGCCCGGCGGACTTTGACCACCTCTGTGGTCTCTGCGGGGGTTGGGTCGGGATGAGGATTTGCGTCGTTGGGGTAGGGTTTTATCCCGCGTCAGTGAGTGAATCTGGTTGCGTGCTATGGGGCAAAAAAGCTCCGCAGCACGCAACCCTTCTAGCCTGCTTCTGTAAGGACGACGGGTGGCGATCCCGCCGTCCTCAGGCCCCGATCATGGAGGTCGATGGTCTTGGGCGTAGATGAGTCTGCGGCGGCCTCGCCGCTGACTACGGAACTCGGCGGGGAGGGCACGCTCCCTCTCCCTCTCGGCCGCCTCCTTCGCGAGCACGACTTGCTCGCAGAAGGACACGGCCGCGTTCCACCTACTCCCGCTGGAGACCATGGCTTGAAGCATGGTCTCCAGCGAGAGGGTGAATAACCTACTCATGTAATGTTACGTAATTGTTTTTGTGTAATGTTATATAATTTACTTAACTGCAATTGGCGCTTGAACAACAGGACTACCTAGTTCAGGTGCAAATACGTTTATAAGACTACCTATTTATAAATCTTCTAGATACATCTTTACATAGTATAAAACAAAGTCGCTTTTCCTGTCTGTCTGTCCCTATGTATGCTTCGATCTTTAAAACAACGCAACGGATTTTGATGCGGTTTTTTAATAGATAGAGTGATTCAACAGAAAGGTTTTAAATGTATAATACATGTATAATATACTAGAGTAATACCGATTATTTTAGAGGTTTCTAATGTAATATCGTAAATAAACACATTTTTTGCGCTTTCATTGCAAACGCTGACGAAACCCTACTAGACAGATCAAAATAATGTACTACAGTATTGTACACCAGAGAGAGTTCTATATAAAAGTCAGCATATATGTCTATCTATTAAGGATAACTCACAGTAACCATTTTTATCTTTTATAAATGACAAAAAAATAATGTGTCATTTGCCAAGCTATTTTCATCGATGCAGTATTATTCCTTATCTAATTGAATACTTTACATACGTTGTGCATTTAATTTACACCAAAATTGCCATTAAAACTATATAATTTTGACTAATGGCTTAAGAGATATCTTGTGATGAAAGAAAAATAACATCGCGGTGACGCGGCCGGGCGGTGGCCAATGACGGCAGTGAACACAAAACGATTTTAAACAATCTATACCTACTTATAATAAATCTGTAGAAGTGAAAATTCTGTACATTAAAATATAAAAAAAAAATAGCAGGGGGTGTTACTAGACCGACACCGAACCCAAAAATGTGATTTAAAAAAATGTTGTCTGTCTGTCTGTCTGTCTGTTTGTTCAGGCATTACGCAAAAATTACCGGTTCGATTACGATGAAACTTGGTATAATTATTCTTTAATATCCTGGGCACCACACTGGGTAATTTTTATCCCGGAAAAGTATATACAATAAAAACAAACTTAATTTTGCGGTTCGATTCCTAGACCTGATTACTATACCAACAGCAAATAATAAGTTTGTCTTAGGGCTTTTTTTGTATTGGGTTCGCCAAATTGACGCCGCCAGCCTGGTGGTAAGTCGTGACGATGTCTAGCGATTGTGGGCCAATCTCACAGCAGACAATACCATAGAGAGTGGCCCTCAACTTGACGACCTACTGATGTGCCTCTTCACGCTCCGCTTAAAGAACCCAGGGTTATATGTGGGAGGTAACACGTGCACAGGCAGGGCATTCCAGGCCACTATCGTTCGGCAGAGAGATAACATGCTATCCACTTTATGGGAGTGGCATCTCTGCCCGGAACGCGTTGTTCGGGATCGGAAGGAAGAGGTTGGGATCAGATTGAAGAGCTCTTCAGAACAGGTTACGTCACCCGCAGTGGAGGTCACTAAGGGGCGCTGCACACGGCTAAGGTACTATAATATTTTAACTTAATATACAATATCGCTCGCCATACAATTCAATGGACTATCACACACGATGAACATAATAATAAGATGATTTTTTATTGTATAATAGAGAATATAATAGAAGATGTAATAGAGAAACTGTTGTAGGGGGCCTTTATGAACGCAATAAAACCTAAAACAATGGTGTTTAGAACTTTTGTCTGTTTGTCTGAATGTTTGAACACGCTAATCTAAGAAACGGCTTATCCGATTTGAATTTTTGATTTGAATTTGCGGTTTGGTTTTCAATCGTTTTATAAATAGATTAGACTAATCTAATATATAAAATTCTCGTGTCACAGTTTTCGTTGCCATACTCCTCCGAAACGGCTTGACCGATTCTCATGAAATTTTGTGTGCATATTGGGTAGGTCTGAGAATCGGACAACATCTATTTTTCATCCCCCTAAATGTTAAGGGTAGTCCACCCCTAAAGCAAAACAACGTTTGCCGGGTCAGCTAGTCTAATATGTAAAATTCTCGTGTCACAGTTTTCGTTGCCATACTCATGAAATTTTGTGTGCATATTGGGTAGGTCTGAGAATCGGACAACATCTATTTTTCATCCCCCTAAATGTTAAGGGTAGTCCACCCCTAAAGCAAAACAACGTTTGCCGGGTCAGCTAGTCTAATATATAAAATTCTAGTGTCGCGGTGTTTGTGGTTAAACTCCTCCGAAACGGCTTGACCGATTCTCATGAAATTTTGGTGTGCATATTGGGTAGGTCTGAGAATCAGACAGTCAGTAGTCCACGCCTAAATTTTTTTTTTTAATTTTTAGATTAGTTTTTATTTTTTTATTTTTTTATGATGCAACATTAGAAAATACATACAACCCTGAATTTTTAACCCTCTACGATCAACCCCTATTTTTCCATCGCGATTTTTATTTTTTATGGGATCTAGACGACTGATAAACATACTTATATATTTCTAAATACATACATATTATACATATAAAACACCCATACCTTTAGCCCTTGGGTACGGAACCCTAAACAAAGAAACGTAATATAAAAAAAGATGTAATATAATATTATTGTTTACTACTTACACTATTACTTTATAATATAAAATAATAATATGAAATGAATCGCTGAATGTGTTGCTAATCGTAAATCTCGAGAGCAGCTGAACCGATTTCGCTAATTCTAAAAAAAGTTGCGGTACGAAGTTCGCCGGGACAGCTAGTATATATATAAATAGGTATTATTATACCTACATACTTAAGTTACTAATGCACTAACTATAATTTAATAGCGCACAATTAAAATTAAGATTCTATGTAAAATTTTATTATACTATTATTATTACGAAATAAATCAAATCAATAATCAGAACCCAAATTTTTCTATACAAACCTGTAGTAGGTATATTTAGATATCTAGAGCCCGGGCTTAGGTTCAGATTTAGCGCACTGATTTACCACAGAAACCAAACATGATGGTGATATTATACTCGTAATAGCAAATGTATTATCACCAAATCAGTTAAAAAATTAGAGCGTAATTGAGCGATTAATTGCAATCCCACATCAATGTAAGAGCGTGGTTGAAAGATGGTGGAAAAGTCACCACGTTATTCGTTGACAACGCTGATGAATAAACGTATGACAGAAAAGTGTCCTAAACGATCACCAGCATGCGGGCGCTATACATGGCGTTTGAGAAAACTGTCACACGCCGCATGCGGGGTGCTAAAGACCAATGTAAATGAGCCTTTGCGCTATTCTACTAGCCTGCTACCTGTTGCATAATATGTCCCGGCACTGTCATATAATACATAGCAAAGAAACTCATAAGTAGGTACCTATACATATTTATCGAACACGTTTTTAATCTTAAGCGGTATTCTTAATTACATTCCAACCAGATACTTGATAAGCAGTAAAATTAAACGGGATGTAAAGTGTAAATAAGTACAACTCATATGTTACAGTCAGTTCATTGCCACTGATAAGTGTTCAATTTAAAACCTGAAAGCCTCAAGGTGCCACAATAATTGATATCATTAATAAAGTTATCACACTACATCAAGCTGTCACTGACATTTTATTAATACGTTTACTTTTTCTTTATTTAATATACTTACACACAAAATCAGAGACATGCACATTTCCCCAAACACTGGTCCTAGAGGCCGAACTCCCGTTTTCCTCGTCAGTCCACCAGCAGGTGCACCGTTTACAGGTGAGGAATCACTTGGGCCCTAGAGATGTAGATTAATAGAAGAAATATTTCCAAATAGGTAGCTGGTATAGATCTCGAGACGTAAGCTGAGCTTTACATTTGTGTGACTGCACGTATACGTGAATGTATAATGTGACCTGATTTACACACACATATATTATGTTGTACACACAGAGATTTTAATCTAGTTTTCGTGATCATCACTGACACAAATGCAAAGCTCAGTTTAGGCCTCGCGAACTATATCTACTTTTGTTGTGTGACGCAAGAGACTTTAATCAAAGCTGTCATCAGCAAACCAAACCAACCTGATAATATGCTTACATTATTTTATATTACATGTTGAATTATTCTGCTTCTGCTTCTTCTTCTGCTGAATTAGACTGCTTCGGTGGCGTGGTTGGTAGTGCATCCGCTTTCGACGCCGGAGTCTCGGGTTCGATTCCCGGTCGTGACAAACTTTGGACTGTAGTGGTTAATCCCCCAAAATTAATTTTCTCTAATATTTTAATTTCCATTCCTTTTTTTCCCCATTTTATCTTTATACTATGCGGAAATTTTCTCATAACATTTTGGCCCCATGGTCATAAATTCTTTGTCGATTTTCACACCGAACGATATTTTAACCAGTCCATTATATTGCCAGTCTCTCGTTAAATAGGACCTTATCTACTGAAGGTTTTTCTTCTGAATACCGATTGTCCAATGGTAGCGAAACCTCTTTAGATTACAATTTCAATGAATACTGAAGAGGTACTATTGCTTTTCAATGACTGTGACAGTAACAAACAATATACTATCAACTAGGAGCTTGTCACCGAGGAAATATCCGTGTAGTCGTATGAAAAATTTACTTTAACGAAATTTTAAAACTAAAATGATGGAACCCAGTGAAGAATCTCCAGGTTGTTCCTCAGGTTCGTGTAAGTTCAATTTCATTAAAAGTACTCACGGAGGCCGGGTTTTGATACGAGCCGGATACAGACATCTTTTGAAAAGAGTTAACAAAAAAGGTACTTCTGTATGGGAATGTCACTTAAAACAAAACTGCAAGGGGTTTGTTGTATTGGACATTGAAGAAAGAAATATTATAAGAGATGCAAACCATAGTTGTGTGCCGGATTTCGAAGGGATTGACATCGAGAAGAAAATGATCGATTTAAAAGGAAAGGTTCAAAAAGATTATAGACCTATTCCTATGCTCTATAAAGAGCAAATGAGATCATTTATGACCGAGGAGTACGCAGATAAATTGCAGCCCTTCCATTGTGTTAAAAGTTCACTATATGATGCACGCCGGTCATCGGCTAAAACATCGTCTTTCCAAACTTGTGCCGAAGTGACATTACCTGAAAACTTATCGGTCAATTTTCTGTGCACTCAGGACGATGACATATTAATTTTTGTTACTAACGAATGTAAGCAGTGGATTGCAGCCATAAAGACTTTTTTTGCTGATGGAACCTTTAAAGTGGTACCCTCTCCGTTCAAACAATTATACACGGTGCATGGTGATATAGGCTCAGATGATGATCGCACTAGAGTTATCCCGTGTATTTATGCGTTACTACCAAATAAGCAACAACAAACGTACGAACGGTTGTTTAATTGTATCAAACAAAACATTCCTAACTTTCAACCAGTATTTATGAAAATAGATTTTGAAACCGCAGCAATGAATGCATTGAAAACTGTATACCCCACGGTAACGGTCAGCGGATGTTACTTTCACTATGCACAGGCTCTCTACAAAAGAGCAAATGAACTTGAAATTACTACGACTCGGGATGGGTTTAGACATGTCGCAAAATGTGTAGCGTTAGCACACCTGCCACCATTACAAATTCACGAGGGATGGCTCATTGTAAAGGCAGCGGCACCTGAAGGTGAAAACATAGAAGCGTTTAATATCTATATGTCAAAGCAGTGGATTAGATTTGAGATGGTACACATAATGTCGTGTTATGGGCACCGCCACCGCACGAACAACGTAGTGGAAAGCTGGCATAAATCTATTAACAAAAGAGTTAACAAAAATATAAACATCCTTTTTTTTATCTCACAGCTAAAGGAAGAAGCCTTAGCAAACAACTTTAATCATTTATGTATTGGGTTGCGACCAGATATTTGCCGCAAAAGAAACAACAAATATACCGCAATGGATAGTAAAATACAACAGTTCGTTAATAATTATTTACAAGAAATCAACACACTGGAAAAATGTATCTACCTACTATCTGTTCTGAAATATAATTAAAAAACAAACATTTCCTGAATAAACAACATGTTACGATTACTTAGTGTAAGTGGAAATAAATCTTTGGAAGTTATTTTTAAGTTACTTTATATGCACGGCAGAGAAAAATGTTTAAATACATATAGGGAATAATAAATATCCTTTCTTTATTACAATGTTTTTTTTTAAGTAAGAACCAATGACGAGAAAAGTCACTGGCAATATAATGGACTGGTTAAAATATCGTTCGGTGTGAAAATCGACTAAGAATTTATGACCATGGGGCCAAAATGTTATGGGAAAATTTCCGCATAGTGTAAAGATAAAATGGGGAAGAAAAGGAATGGAAATTAAAATATTAGAGAAAATGAATTTTGGGGGATTAACCACTACAGTCGCAATCTGATACGAGCACTGCAATCACTTTATAAGGGTTCCAGTGCTTGTGTCCGCATAAATGGGACTTACACGGACTGGTTCGGTATCGAACGAGGCGGCAGGCATGGCTGTGTAGCGTCACCAATGCTGTTTAATCTATATATGGATGTGAACTGTCTGAAAGATCTGAAAGCTAGTGTGTGTGGTTTAAGAATTGATGAATTGACCATCAAGTGCCTCTTATATGCTGATGACCAGGTACTACTTGCGTCGTCAGCGGAGGAGTTGCAAGTGATGGTTGATATTATGAATGAGTCTTTGAAAAGGAAGGAAATGAAAGTGAACGCAAGTAAGACGAAAGTAATGGTATTTGAACGAGACGAAAATATGTCGAACTGTGCGATTGGTATTGAAGGAGAAAAAGTGGAGCAAGTTAAAGAGTCTATGTATTTAGGGTCAAAGTTTACAAGGGATGGAAGATGTGATGACGACATTGAAAGAAGAGTTATGGCAAGAAATCAAGTAAATGGGGCTCTGCATAGCTTCATGAACAGTCAGAATATTTTTCGGAGAGCTAGGCTGACTGTTCATAGAGAAGTGCTGGTCCCTACACTTATGTACGGAAGTGAATGTTGGGTTTGGCAGAAGAAGCATGAAAGTAAAATAAATGCAGTGGAAATGAAAAGTATGGCTGGGGTGACATTGGTTGAGAAAGTGAGGAACAGCGTGATACGAGAACGTTGCGGTGTATCAGAAGATGTAGTGAGGAAGATAGAAAAAGGGATGCTTAGATGGTTTGGGCACGTAGAAAGGATGGATGAAAGAAGATTGACGAAACAGATACATAAGGCGACCGTGAATGGACAGGCAGGTAATGGTCCATAATTAACCTTAATTAACTTTTTTTATGGGAATAAGTCAAATAATCCACATGGTTCCCGTAGACATCATCTAGTCCCATATAAATAAAAAAACTGTCACGATACGACATTTTTCCAACCATAGTCATTTATGTAGATATACCAAAATCCGTGGACTTATGTATAAAATACACTACATAAACCAGTTGCTTTCCCAGAAGCCGAAACAGTCAAGGGTCCGAAATCAAATCCCGTTAAACGTTTCGATCTTTGTCCTTTTCCCCATTATAGTTTTCAGATGTTGCTCTCCCTGTCCCCCTTGAATGGAAGTCGCAGACAGCAGGACCAGTTTTTGCCACGAAGCCTTCTGTAGAAATCATCATGGAGCTACATTTTGCTATACAAATATAGAAATTGGTATATATGTGTAGGTGGCATATCTATGCCATCCAAGTGCGTACCTTTTGCTTTATTTAATGTGAATTTTGAAAGCCTTGAAAGCCGTATACGCTCTGATTTATACCCTGCGAGTATAATAGTGAAGTCCTTATAGGAGATTTGTTTTATGGTAGTAGTTTCAGTAAATATTTATTTATAACCGGTCTAGCAGGTGCGGTAAATATTTGCCTTGTAAAAACATCAGTTTTCAGTTCTCAGAAGAAGTAGGTACTTACTTATACCACAGAATTGGGACTAGTACTAGGTATACCTAGTTATATTGGTATTGTGTATGGAGATGATCACCAACTGGGATATCAGATAATATGCTAGGAAAAGGTATTAAGATAGGAAATCCCACGGAAAAAACTACACAAAGATCATTATGGATCTGCAGCAAACATTCACCAAATTCACACAAAATTATATACTTATAACTTCCTCTAGAACCACTCTATCCATTAGTATAAGCAGCATGAAAATCGATTCAGCAGTTTTTGAGTTTATCGCGAACAGACAGACGCGGCTGAGGACTTTTGTCGACAATTGTCGAAGTGAGCAGTAAAAAAAATATCTAATATATCCTCCGTACGTAGCTATTGTTGCTATTGTTTTATCTCTAAAAGATCTACTCATACTAATTAATAGCTTACAATTTGTTTGATAAAAATTTTTGCACAATACATCAGGTGTGTACCCTGTTCTTTAATGTATTACCATGATTATAATCTGTGGATCTTAGAAGTCAATCTGTAGTGCAAACGGTATAACGATCCATAAACAAACAGATCTACTTAATAGTTAATCACCCCTTAAACAAACACCGTTCCCCTTCTGATCTGATACTGCATATGGAATCAAAAGCTAAATCAACATGTTTGACTTACAGCTATTAAAGTACCTATTTATAAATGACGGTCCACTGATTTATTCGGATTGTTTAACTTCGTTTATCTTGAAGAATATAGGTACTTACTAGAATTTCAACTCGGATTCAAACTGCCTAGCATGCTTTTATGTTCAGACAGCATCCAGAAAAAAATCATTCAGTTGTTTTTGCATTGAAGTAGGTAGTATTAATTTATTTATCTAGCGTATTAATAGCATAAGTATGACATTTAAATGCCTTTAAATAGGACCGTTGCGGAATAAACTTCTATCGATCAAAAATAGAATCATCGAATTCATAATAATATAATTTAAGTGCACGTATTTATTTGAGTCTTACTAGTATTTAATTACCTACTACTTAATGACCTCAGCGGACATACTCGTACTTTCGCTTGAAGGGTGGTAAGGACTAGGATACAATCGAGGTTAACGCTCTGACAATATATAATACACTAATAACTTCGAAATATATAATATATAAAATATAAGTGAAACGGTCACAAATAAGTTAAAAGATTTTCTCGGTACTGATTAGTTTATACTGGAATTTTTAAGGAGGCATTTGAGACCACCCAACGGCGGGTGACTTTATTTATTGTTTTAATTAAAACAACATAACTCAGGGTCCCGAGTTCGGTCTCTGTAGCAGCCAGTAACTCTAAACAAAGCTTCTGGGCAATTCTTTGTCGCGATACCGTGACTGGAGGAAACAATAAATTATTAATCAGTACATACATATTATAAAGCAAAGTCCCACGCTGCGTTTTTCTCTGTGTCTGTTCGCGATAAAATTCAAAACCTACAAATCTTTTTATGCGGGTTTTACTAAGGTTCTCTATTAATATCTCTATTGCATTAGACGAGTAAAGATTTCTGTAGATACCTACTCATACGGTCATTATAAGCCTATAAATTTATAATATACCTAAATGTACTTACGCTTATCCTACATACCAAGAGAAATACACTGTGAATAGTTTATTTCACTCCTATTCAACTACGTAGGTAATTACCATTGTGCACCAACACTGTATCATATAAAACAAGCTCTCATGCCGCATCTGTACCTATGCTTCATAAACTCAAAATCTAAAGACCGACAGAATAAGGTACTTAACTGACGGATTTTCATGGCTTGTCTATAAAAGAGCACTAAAATATACATGAGGAATATTGAGGAAATGTAAGGAAATTATTATGTATCTGGAAAGCTAAGCGAAGTAAAGCAAAGCAGGCACCGGATCTTTGTATGACTTTCTACTTAAAACCAGTAATAGAATCGATAGGAATTAGATTATCTGGATATAAGGGGCTCTACCAACATCTTTAGCGGCGGGTTCTGTACGAGTTGCACCGACTGACAGACAGATGAAGTTCTGGATACTAAATGCCCGGAAACGACAATAGCTCAATAGTATTTTGTAGGACGCCTTGAAACTTGGTAGAGTGACGATGTAACTATAGGTACCTACATGGGCTAGTGTAGAGTAGAACGGCAGTATATGTGGTGTTAAGGTCTCATTTTTATAAACAAGTCCCGATTCTGGAAATGAGGTCTACTCTTGTTGTTTGAAATGCCCATTTTGTAAATGCCTAGAATTCCTTGTTAGCGGGTATCTTTATATTCCATTTCGTAGTTATGGGTGGATCTCAGGACCAGATTTATGTTAGTACATAATGTACGTTAGTAGTGTGTATGTAAACGATGTGATTGGGCGTTTTCACATTGCAGAATAACGACACACGATATCGTGACGATATCGTCCACAATATCGTGACGATTATTAACAAGTCCCGATTTTGGAAATGAGGTCTACTCTTGTTGTTTGAAATGCCCATTTTGTAAATGACTAGAATTCCTTGTTAGCGGGTCTCTTTATATTGCATTTCGAAGTTATGGGTGGATCTCAGGACCAGATTTATATTAGTACCTAATGTACGTTAGTAGTGTGTATGTAAACGATGTGATTGGGCGTTTTCACATTGCAGAATAACGACACACGATATCGTGACGATATCGTCCACAATATCGTGACGACACATTGTGGGGTAAAGGAAGAACGCGAGGGAGTGGCATAAGCAGGCGCCGTTGGACGATATTATTTCATTTCACTTTTATTTCACTCGAATATTTTATTTCACTTTTGGAATGGAGCAGTTACTTTTGGTGGAGCTGGCGAAATGGTACTTACCGAAATAACAAGCTGTAGGTTGGGATATCGTCCACGATATCGTCACGATATCGTCACAACATTGTGGACGATAAATATCTTGTGTCGTTATCGTGCAATGTGAAAACGCCCATTAGATAGATACTATTTACAATGGGTGCGCATTGTCTTACATAACTTTTCAACTCCTATCATCGGAGCTCCGAAAATGTTTCTCATACCATTTAAAATTATAATGATCGTTATTCATAAAAAAACTTAGAACTAAATATTAAAAAACATAATCATTTAAATTCATAATATCACAAATTATACACTTAGTTTTTACAAATATTTGTTTTAATATATTTGTTTATACTAATGATTAAACTCATAATCATTCGAATAAATAACTATAATATTCATAAATGTGTTTTATTCTAATATTTGTTTTTATAAATTTCTTAATCATAAGTTTTTTCATCCATATTATAACGTCTATATTCCAGTGAAAATCAAATTGCTACCAGAAACGAGATGCTACCAGACAAGTAGGTTAGGTTAGGTTAGAACTGTGACCACAACAACGCGCGAGCCGAGCGAGCGAAGCGAGTGTGCCGCGGCAGCGGCCGGCGAAGCGCCAGATAACTAGGTCGCCGCAGTCGCGAAACGTACCGTTACGCTGCAGCATATATTTGAGCGAAGCTAGTTTAAATTCAAAATTCTGGCATCGTAATAACCTGGGTAATTCTGTAAGCTATTGATGAGTGCAAGAAAATCCGAAATCAGCTGAGTATTCGTCGAGAAACAATTTAACACAAATCGTTTGAAAAATAATTTGAGTCACCCGTTGAGAGCTCCGCTCGCCTTCGGCTCGCTTCGCTCAATTATCTGTTATAAAGTAAGCTATTCTGAACAACGACGTTATGAGTTGAAGTATGTTCGTAGTAACAACATTATTAATTAAAGCAATATGATAATAGAAAATTATGAAGAAAAAAGATCTGAAAAAAAATTATGGTTTTAAACTGGTTCTTGGTAGTAACAGTATTAATAAAAAAATTATAATCACTAACTGTTATGAGTTCCGATGATAGTAATAAAAATGTATGAATATAAAAAGTATGAAAAATAAAAATATGAAGAGTGATCATTATGAACACAAATCGGTAGTAAGAAAAAGAATAGGATTAAAAATTTTATGTGAGCCAATATGGACCCATTTACAATACAAGTTTTAACGTGAATAGTTATAGTAGAAACAGGTGCTCTGTTTTTACTATGGTGAAGTGTTTTATAGGACCTTTTCACTTCACAGTCAGTTTAGCTACCTATACACTTTGTGTGAATATACTTAGTGCATTTTAACCTCATGATCGTTTTCATCCTAAGCTCTTGTTTCAGTTGTGTGTTGTGTGCAGGTATACTTGCAGATAGATTTTAAAATAAAATAAAGAATATGGTTGAAATATTTTTATTTAACAAATCGTTATAACTTTTAGTCACAGGCATTATCCGATTTAAAATGATTTATTGCCAAATTGTATTCGTTTATCATTAAGTATTAATAAGAACCATTTCCAAAATTTGTTTCTAATATACGACATTTATTGTGACAACTACATTCATATATTATTGTGGATTATTTTAATAATAATGTAAGTTAAATCTATACAAAAGGAACTAACAGTGCGTGTACTTAGCCAGAATAATATTAAGTTAATGCTTAAAACTACATGTATTGTATTAGGTATATAAAAGTTTGAAACAAAAAATATACCGCGAGAATAAAAACTGCAATGTTCAAAGATAACTTTAGCCGGCCAATGAATTATATCCTATGACTATACTAACCTACTTAATAATTATTACAACTATGGAAAATTTCTCACATTTATCTTCTATGTCTTATTCTAATTTTAAATATCAATTGTCAATAAATAATTAGAATATATTATTAAAAAAATCTTCATTATGTGCTGAAGAATAGTTTACAGAACCACAGCTATTTAACGAGAGCAAAAACTGATTAGTTTTTGTTACACTACTTACCTAGTTATTTATAAAAAAAAAATCCGAAGACAGTCGTAGTCAACTTATATTTTACTATGAGATGAACGCTACTCACATCGTAAGATCAAACCAGAGGTTTTTTGAATGTTGATTATGTATATACAAATGATTACAATCAAATTGGCGACTTACACATAATATCTACCTACATCATAAGAAATTGCCGAGTTCGTTTCACCAAGTCATTGAATAAAAAAACAATTGATTTTAAAACGAAGTCGACAATTTCAGTTTGTTTAAATTTAATCGAAAGAGATCCATTTTGTGATGTAGTGTAATATATTGTAGAGATAGTAAGGAAACGTCGTTTATAAAGTGAAACTCTATATAGCTTATTTACAATTATTGCAAAGCTCAACAAACCTGTCAAAACATTTTAGAATAAGTGACAGGTCAACGATAAATAAACTTCAACGACTAAATATACTCGTAGTTGGACGAAGTCTTTTACTCACTGCAACTCAGCATATAATTGACGTCGTCTTATAAGCACTGTGAGTTTAAAACAAGGTAGATGAGTGAGATTGAGTCCTCAGCTCAACGTAATGATGCAGTAACACTAGAAAGATATTTCTAAGCAGAAACTTTTGAGAGAATGTTCAGACATCAGCCGTAGAATCCTAGTGAAGTCACTTGCGATCTCTAAATAACCTTACACTGTGCACTTCAATAGTTCCGAAAATAGTGTCACAAATCCAGTCGGAACGTGGAGTGCCAATACACTCAAAATGTTTGTAGCGCTCTTAAAGAGCAAAATTGTAGCTATGGACAATCCATCGAGTTTGGACTGGGCGGGCCGCCCATCACGCTGTACGGCGGACTGTGGGGCGGCAGCGACTGGATGGACCCCATCGGTCCGTGATACATATCCATCTCGATCGAAGCATCCGGGGAGCATTTGTCCGTCATTTTGTTTTCTTGCTTCGTCACCATTCTCCGCCACTTCGCACGTGCATTTTGAAACCAGACCTGAGGACAAAAAAGACAACATCAGTTATGTACATATTATTATTAGTAGGTCCTTAAATGATAACCGCAAGCACACAGCCAAAGGTACATGTAGTATAAA
Organism: Nudaria mundana; assembly: GCA_963556515.1. Classification (NCBI taxonomy): domain Eukaryota; kingdom Metazoa; phylum Arthropoda; class Insecta; order Lepidoptera; family Erebidae; genus Nudaria; species Nudaria mundana. Next base: position 13,854,261 of record OY748286.1, on the reverse strand, counting down.
AACTCGCTCCCATTTTTGGGGCTTCCGGAGCGCATTGCACGCGGAAGCTGGTTGATTGTGGTCCTGTTTTTGATGCACGTGATTGCGTTCTTGTCTGCATTTGGCGTTCCATTGTGATTATATCTGTCATTAGCGGGATTGCTGCATGACCGTTGCACGTAGACATTCCAGCCAACCTACCTATATGCTGGGCAATGGAGAGTGAATGAGTCACAAATATCAATTATTGATGATTAAATTTTATCAATCTATGCATTGGAGTTTCTGATCAGGTTCTAACTACAAAGACAGCTTTAAAACTTTATTCTATAGTAGGCTTTATTCTATAGAATCATCTCAATTAGATACCTACCTACTACTTATTTCTCAATCATAATTAGTTTTCGATTTACCTATAAACTTTGGTATGGGTATATCAATTCGATGGGAGTTTATTTGCTCTTATACTCGACTCTTCAACATTTCTGGATCTTGAAGCGTCTGCGCTTGGCCGCCGCACGCGCAAATCTCGGAACCAATCACGCGCAGCCTCAAGCAGGCCCCGCCCCCCGCGTTATGGCGGCTTCAGCTACTTTATGCCAAATTTAGATGCATGCTTCTTTCTTGGCCTCAAAGTGATCGGAAAAAGCAAAAAATTCAATAGCACTGCATGAGTAGCTATACGAGGTAGGTACTAAGTAGGTAGGTAGTAGTAGGCTTGAATTCAATGATTTGGTAAATATTTAAGTGATATTTGGTACGTATCGATTTGTAACAAACTGTAGGAAACTATACTAACTGTTATGTTGTATACCTAAATGTTTCGCTGATTAATCGCAATAATAATATCATCTTTGACAAGCTATTGAAATGTAATGGATAGGTAACAAACACGTCAATTTACCATAACATTATAAATCTGCTCAATCAAATACCAACTAAAGACACAAATGTGGAGTAAGTTTAATAATTGTAGAATAGACTTGCTACTTGTGGTTAAGTAATACTCGTAGTCGACGCCATATTGCCACCTAGGTTGCAATATGGCATAATATCATTTGAACGCAGACTAGATCTGCAACAACTCTGCACAGCGTCCAATTAATATTTTGTGTCCACATTAGTTTCTATCATTAATAAAAAACCCTTGTTCACATTGATTTCGTCTTGTGAATCAAAAGTAGAAATAAAATTAATGTATACCTATTATATTATTACGTTTTTGAAGTCCTGGCTTTGTTAGTACTGTTGTCCGGTAAATCTGTGAGTAAAGTTGGATTGATCTCTAGGCAGAGATAATATATGTGTATTATATTTATTTATTAAAAAAATTCTTCATCAGTGATTAAACCAAGTCTTCGGAAACCTACAGCAATAAGACTTACTAAACCTATTCCGTATTCTGTGCTTGTACTAATAGAAACAATGCGATAGATGACTTTGACTGGAATAGATAACACAAGACCGGTGGTCCCTCTATAAGTAGTCATATACTCGTAGTTGAAATGTTATGAATGACTCTGCCATATGCGACATTGCCACTTTGTCTGCAGGAGTCTATTATACTACGAGACTGTAATCATTTCGGTAATAGAACATCAATAGTCTGTGATCATCACTGATCAGGATCACTCATCATCAATGTGTAAGTACCGACCTCTACCAAGCCTATGTCACTCGCCTAACAACCGCAAAAAATACGTGACGTCAACGACAACTTGAAGTGGTAAATTAGTAAGGGTTGTCTCTTGTTTGTGACACGGCATTGACCAAAGAGTTGATATTGAGGCATTAATATCATAATTATTGGTCAAATTATGCTGGTATATTTTACTTTACTGACAACACTATCGTTCGAATGATGTTTTCTGTAAACAAAAGAATGTGCTTTAATTAACGACGGAGTGCAAGTTCTGTATGTAAGTACTATTCCCTATTTTGTGCCTCTACAAATAGGTACCTATGTCCAAATCTCGGTTTAAACCCCAAGACCACTACAATGGTGGATGATTTATAAGCTATACTATGTATGTGGGATATGATAGAGGTTATTTATATATCGATTTCCAAACTAATAAAGAAACTTTAAACGTTTACTTATAAGGATTTAAAAGGCTAACCTATCCTGCATAATATTACGGTACCAATTTGTTAGTATTATATATTTTAAGGATTTATTATTTGCAGAATAATTAGCATCTTTTAAAATCAGAAGACTTGCAAAATATTTACGGAATAGGTACTTACAACAAGTTACACTATTTAACTACCAACAATTAATTTTGCAAGATTTTGCAGATAAATATTTTACCTAATGGTATAAATTACCTGATACTTAATTAATAACTGAATCAACAAAAGAACATCTTGAGTCTATAGAAAATGTTTTTGAGAAAATTAATAACTAGGGGATTATGGAGCATTGAATACAGTTAGATGGAGTGAATATGACGGGAGTATTACGTATTCAATACAAGATATTGATGTTTTGAGAAAGCAATATTTAATTATGATATTAGTATTAATGTTCCATTTCATTTTTAATACTTAACTACCAAAGAGAATTGTTGTTTAAGCTTGTGCTTTAAAACATTATAGTATTTATATACTATAATGTACCTATATCAGTTGTCTAGATCTTAAAGCACAAGAATTTAGAAGTTTAAAAATATTTCCAAATATGTACATACATAGAATGCACCCAAACAAAAAATTGTGGATCACACAAATATTTGATTCGATCCGGGAATCGAAACCCGAGACTCCGGCGTCGAAAGCGCAGAAGCAGTTATATATTTTACAAGCTGTCCGTGCGAACTTCGTACCGCATTCATTTTTCTAATGTTCCGCATAACTTTTTTTTTCTTCCATAAGATCCTTCTCTTGATAATTACGAACACAACAAAAAAAGAATAAGCTAAACCGGTCCAGCCGTTCACGCGCGATGTTGTGACCAAGGGAAATAGGGATTCATTTTTATATATAGAATATATCTGTGAGCGTATGCTTTCCATCTCTGTTTTTCTGAATTTAGCCAAATATATTTACCCACTCGATTCACTACAAATCAATCAGTAATAGGTCTCAGATGTTCCACAAACTTGAAGTATAAAACGGCTACCTTTCGGAGTCCTTGTCAGCCATTTAAAGATAAGATTCCTAATTTTTACGACATATGCCTAAATTCCTTATGAATGACGCAATAAATAAATATGTAGTAAATATGTACGTTGAAGTTATTTTTATATTTTCCAAATCATGAAATCGATCAACGGTTTTGAGAGTGTAAGTATTTGTAAAGTCAAAATGCAATTTTATTTAAGCAAATTGTAAAATTGAAATGAAACATTGTTCACATTACTCCGTGAATCCTGAAAGGCAAGGGTCGAAGGGTGTAGCGTTTCATCCACCCTTTATACTTACGACCCTCGGTTTTTCGCAACCGATCTTTTAGACAACCGTCTTGTACTGTAAGGGGCTTTTCCCCTCATAAGAAGAGGCGTGTGGAAAATATGTTTGTACCGCCCTTCACTGATTCTGCTAGAATCTTATTTCATTAGACCATCATTAAAACAGAGATATAGCTATCTAACTATATCTAACTATATCTAAATATAGCTATCTAACTATATGAGCCAGATCTACGTGTGCGTCTACCGCTCCCACACAGGGGACACTGGGACAACAAGGCTTTTCGAATACCTCAGCGAGATGGCTGACGATGCGCAGGTGCGGTTCCCGAACGCTGACCTGGTTTTCCTGGGGGACTTTAACGGTCATCACGTTGAGTGGCTGGGGTCCCTTAGGACCGATCATGCGGGACGAACCGCCCATGCATTCGCTCTCTCCCACGGGCTGACCCAGATGGTACGGGGGATCACCCGGATACCTGACAGGTCAGACCACACGCCCGCCTTGCTGGATCTACTGCTGACGAGTCGCCCAGCCGAGTACAGTGTGTCGGTACGCGCCCCACTGGGCACATCCGACCACTGTGTGGTGCACGCCAGCTTCCAAGTGCCACCGCCTGCTCGTGCTGAACAAATGACTCGACGACTATGGCACTACTCGTCGGCAGACTGGGACGGTCTCCGCGATTACTTTGCGTCCATCCCGTGGAGCCAGCGCTGCTTTGTAGGGAAGGCGCCTTCGGATAGCGCTGCTGCCATTGCTGGCGAGATCAGTCTAGGGATAGAATATTATATCCCTTTCACTGATGTCGCCAGCATCCGCAAAGCTCGCCCCTGGTTCGGGCGTGAATGTGCCGAGGCTGTCCAGAAAAAACAGTCGGCATATCGCGCCTGGGTCAGGGCTCGGGCGGCACGTGACCCGAACGTGAACCGCCTCAAAGCAGCGTACAATCGGGCCACTAGGTTCAGCAAGAGGGCCTTCAAGAGAGCGGATGCCCAGCGCGTCGCGCGGCTTGGTCAGGAGCTCACATCCCATCCCACGGGCAGCCGTGGATACTGGCAACTGGCCAAAGCCGTACAGTCAAATTTTTGTCAACCCTCGCTGCCACCACTGCGTTTTCCTGATGGATCACTGGCTCACAAAGCCCAAGAGAAGGCGGACATGCTCGCAGACCTCTTTGCGGCTAATTCCCGGGTCGATGACCGTGGCCTGCAGCCCCCCGCCATCACCAACTGTGGCCACACTATGCCTGATATTGTTATCAGGCAATGTGATGTACGGGCAGTGCTGCGGTCACTCGACACGCGGAAAGCCAGTGGCCCTGACGGCATTCCGGCGGTGGTGCTACGAAAATGTGCTGCTGAGTTGTCTCCAGTATTAACGCGTCTGTACCGCCTGTCATACTCTACAGGCCTCGTGCCGGAGGCCTGGAAGGAGGCGAACGTACAACCGATCCCCAAGAAAGGGGATCGATCCGATCCAGGCAACTATCGACCCATAGCTGTCACCTCAGTCATTTGCAAGGTGCTCGAGCTTCTTATTAATAAGCAGCTCATGCGATACCTGGAGGATCACTCGCTAATCAATGATCGGCAATATGGCTTCAGGCCAAAACGATCAACGGGTGACCTCCTGGCATTCGTCACGCATGTATGGGGTGGGGCTATGGAAAAGTTTGGCGAGTCCTTGGCTATTAGCCTGGACATCGCCAAAGCTTTCGATAGGGTCTGGCATGCTTCGCTCCTTTCCAAGCTTCCGGCATATGGTCTATCTCCTCAACTGTGCAGCTGGATTGCCAGTTTTTTAAACGAGCGCCGAGTGCGGGTCCTCTGCAATGGCCAGGCTTCTCGCTTTTTGCAAGTGAATGCCGGGGTACCGCAGGGGTCCGTACTGTCACCAACTCTCTTTCTTCTGCATATCAATGATATGCTTTCCCTCGGGAACATTCATTGCTATGCAGATGACAGTACATTGCACGGGAGTTACTCGGTTCGTCCGACGGCGGGGCGATCTGTGATAGAGGAGGAGAGACGACATCTCGTGGGTGATCTCGACCGAAGCCTCGACAGTATCTCCCAATGGGGTGCCGAGAACTTGGTCGAGTTCAATGCCCACAAAACACAGGCGTGTGCATTTACAGCGAAAAAATCCCCTTTCCTTCCCCTACCCACTCTTCAGAATGCAATATTACCAATGAAGGACAATCTAGACATCCTTGGCATAGACGTTCGTCGAGAGCTCAATAACACAAAATACATTGAGAGATGTATTGGGCTAGCTTCGCGGAAACTAGGAATACTGAACAAGGTAAAGCGATTCTTTACACCGCACCAGAGGTGTCTGCTGTACAAAACGCAGATTAGACCCTGCGTTGAATACTGCTCTCACCTCTGGGACGGCTCCGCGAAGTATTTGCTGGACGCACTCGACGCTATGCAGCGACGCGCTGTTCGCATTATAGACTGTCCGGAGGTAACGGGAAGCCTTGAGCCGCTAGCCCAGCGCCGAACAATTGCTTCCTTGGCCGCGTTCTACCGTATTTACCACGGTGAGTGTTCTGAAGAGCTCTTCAACCTGATCCCACCCTCTCCCTTCCGATCCCGAACAACGCGTGCCGGGCAGAGATGTCACCCTCATACCGTGGAAACCGTCTTCGCGAGAACCGAGCGTTTTAAACGATCGTTTCTCTGCCGAACGATGGTGGCTTGGAACGCCCTGCCTGCGCACGTGTTTCCTCCTACATATAACCCTGGGCTCTTTAAGCGAAGCGTGAAGAGGCACATTACAGGGTCGTCAAGTTGAGGGCCACTCTCTATAGTATTCCTGTGTACTGTGAGAGTCGCCCTCAATTGCCAGACGTCGCCTCAGCTTACCATCAGGCGAGTGGCGTCAATTTGTCGACCTAAATATAAAAAAAAAAAAAAAAAAAAAAACTTCCACTTATGTTAAAATGTAAAATAATAGTTTTGTATGCATCCATAAAATAGCAAAACCGTTTTCCCACTTAAAGCCACTCAACACAACGGCCAAGAGCTGTACGTTACTATTCTCGCTCACATTTCGAATAAATAAGCCGTGTAAGACACATCATTAGTTATGCCGTCAAATATGTATGTCCAATGAAAATAACTTCTACCATACCCAACATACGACTCAATCTGCTCTACAAGTTAACATATAAAGACAATTGAAAACATTCACTTGAGTAATTTTTCAGCGGCTGCGCGCTAACGATGTATATTTATATTTATGTTGAGTTTTATTTTACTTTTGAATTGCTAATAATATGTTATATGAAATATTGAGTTGTCAGATTTGAAGATAAATAGTTGTCAAACATTAAATTGACATTTGTGTCTCACCCGCTCAATTAATTCACCCGATAAAATTTGAGGACTGCACTTATTTTACTGAACCAATAAAGCCCAAAGCAAATACGCCTTGTAGTGACAAATTAATTGCTCAGGATTACGTAACAATGACAATACTCGTAAATCAACGTCTAGTGTTCGAGAACCGCAACCGTGATCACGCAACGGCAATCTTAAAAGCAAAAGTTTTTCACGCACTCGTTCTCGAACATAATGTTCGATTGAAACTGCAGGTGTAATTAAGCTCAACTTCCTAACTCGCTTCCACCACTGGCACTGCTAACGGCCGCGAGTAAAAAACTATTTGTCATTGCGATACAATCTGCCGTCTCACATACAGTAGCCGACGGCAGACATTGACTGAATGATCTTGGAACATTTTATTTTTAACTATGTGGTCCTGAATGTCTGCAAGCTTCTGAGATGCGTTACAAAATGGCAGTCAAGAGCCATTACCACGAACACAGGTGTACAAAAATATTCAAAGAAATGCTCAACTATTTTATTTGACTCGAGTTTTAGCCGATGCTGACTTTCAAGCAACATAATCTTTATCGACGTTTTCTTTTTAATACACTTACCAAATGAATATCTATTAATGTATCTGATAAAATTGAAAACAACGTGGTACAGTGGTTAGTGACGCTGACTATAGCTAACTACCGAACTGTGAGGCATTGAGTTTGAATCTAACCTAGTACTACACTTTGTGTGACTAGGTTGATTCTGTGCCAGGGTGTTATTTATCTATAACTCCACCCGGTTGACAAATTATATAAGTACACAAGAACCTTCCTCGAGAACCACTTTTACCATTGGTCAAAACCGCATCAAAATCCGTTATGTAGTTTTAAAGATAAGCATACAGAAGGAACAGAAGCGACTTTGTTTAATTCATAACACGAGTATATATGTTAGCTTACTTTGGGCTAGGTGGCGTTGTGTAAAAATGACCTAAAAATATTTATTTATACCTAATATATTATAAGTATAACCTAATTTATACAAATAACGATTGACATCAGAAACCCACATAGCTTTTATTAATGTAGGCTTGACATGATATGTACCTACAAACCCACTTATAACATAGGTAACAATTTATTACAACCTTGTATCAAATTGACTTGTAATGTAGTAGGTACCTAAATACTCGTTAAATTACCGTGAGTACTCGTACTACATGATACTTATCTCGTAGGTACAGTAACCAACAATTTTGTTATTAGTGTTTACACATGTCATCGTAAGTAATATTCCAACTGTCATGCAACTAACGCCCCCTCCGTGACATCTCATTCCGCGTCATACCTCATTGCACTAACCACAAGGCAGGGACGCGAGGACATCGCAAATTGCCAACATGCTCTCACATAGAACAAACGAATGATAATCATGCACTAATGTGAGCTCACACTACGATCAATTAATTGCATAGCACGCTTCAACTAACCGACACAATTTTACCGTGGTTATAAAGTTCTTTTTAACAAGCGTGTTACAGGATATACCTAAACTACAAATTATACTTTGCTTCTATGTACTTAATGTGTATTCGTGTCTTTTATAATAAACTACCGGACGCCCGCGGCTTCGCCCGCTTGACAAATTATATAGGTATAAACCTTCCTTGAAAACCACTATCCATTGGTGAAAACCGCATCAAAATCCGTTGCGTAGTTTTAATGATCTAAGCATACATACAGAACGGGCGACTTTGTTTATGATATGATCAGTTATGATACATATGACATGGTACTCGTTATTCTGCATAATAATTATGTACATCAGATGTTTTGTATTAAGTTTCTTCTTCTTTTAGGTGCGTGGCTTCATCGTTTATCGATGATTTTGCTAACTTCAAGGTAATGCTTAATAGATAAGAAGAACTTAATAGAGAAGAACTACTTTAGTTGTCATTTGTCATTAAACCTGAGAGAATGTATTTATAAAAACTTATACAATCAATCAGAATATGAGTACAAATATAATATTTATTTAGAACTTTTATACGAACTGTTGCAATTAAGAAACTCAATTAGTTACAACGTCTGTCTGAACAAACCTTTTGTATTAATTGCAAGTACAAACATAACATGTCTAATTAATTACATTATACGACATATTATACGAGTGCAAACACGGATTTAACTGCTACACGTGTTTCTAACGGCAGATATCGTCACAATTTGGGAACAATTAGCTTGGATTTTAGTATTGATAGTCTATTACCTAATAACGACTCGACACAATTATGCTACTATTTATCTCGAGAATAATTATGTTCCCGTGGGAATTGGGAACAAGAAAACTATCACATGGGAGCGTAGCCGTGGACATCAGCTAGTCATCATCATCTCAACCTATTTAACGCCTACAGCTGGGCATAGGCCTTCCCCAAAGAGGGGGGAATTCAGCCTACTATATATACCACGCTGGTCAGAAGGTCAAAAGCAAATGCCTTGGGTTCCGATGGTTAATTTATTAATTTCGATACATTATACCTAGTAAATTATAGTAAAGACTCTTACCCCGATGATTGTGGCAGTGACTATGACATCGCAAAAAAATATCGGTCATGTGACCCAAATATATTTTATTTTTATTTTTTTGGGATATATATACGGTTATCGACTGATATCAACGCTGGATGTACTAGCATTGCTGGTATCGCCATTAATAAGGCCTAAGAGCCGTAGAACATCGACCTTCACCCATCTTATACCCAGATGAGTCACTTTTTTTTCAAATATTATTCATTAACAAACTTGTCTATGATATACTAAATTAAGAGCCGTAGAACATCGACCTTCACCCATCTGATACCCAGATGAGTCACTTTTTTTCAAATATTATTCATTAACAAACTTGTCTATGATATACTAAATTAACGATTTCAGGACTTAAACGCGTAATTTACCTTGGTCACAGGCTGACCACGGCCCGATGTAACTCGGCCGAAACGTCAGGCCAAACAAGGTAAATTACGCGTTTAAGTCCCGAAATCGTTAATTTAGTATAATGAATTCAAAACGCGAAAGTTTAAAAAATTGTCTATGATAACTTGCCTATCAAAAAGTGTTCCAGGTTTATTTTTTTTTACGGATTTTTGGAGGCAAACCTAAACGACTAATTTTGAATTATCTTTTAAGGTATCAATTTGGATTATTTATCAGATTGGTGCAGTTACCTATATTGACTTACCTACCTGTTCATCTACTTGCTTCAGTAGCTTGGAACAGAAATAACTAGGCAGTCTACGTAGGCATATTATGTGTGTTCAAAACTATCAGTTGAGATGAAATTAATTCATTTATCAAAAGAAATGAAGATGATAAAAGACTTTAGACTGCCTCGGTGGCGCAGTGGTATGAGTATGCGACTGCCGTCTCTGAGGTCCCAGGATTGATTCCGGGTCGAATCAAATTATTTGTGTGATCCACAAATGTTTGTCTCGGAGTATGGGTGTTTTCTATGTATAATATGTATATATATTTAGATATATATATAGGTAAGTATGTTTATCAGTCGTCTAGATCTCATAACACAAGCTTGTAATAGCTTAATTTGGGCAAGATGACATTGTGTGAGTATGTCCAAATATATTTATTTATTTATTATAATTAGTAAAGAAGAATTCAATTAAATATAACCATGAATACTTTTCGATAGATAAGATATCATAGGCATGTTTGTTAATGCATAATATTTTATAAAAAAAAATTGTGTCATCTGGTTCCCAGATGGGTGAAGGTCCACGTTCTAAGTCTCCCCTCCTAAGCCGCCACTAGAATCAATTATTTCCCCTACGCTACTATTAAGGTGTTAACTAATACCTTCATTACACACTATTTATTTTTCATCATTAATATTAGGTATGGTATATACTTGATATATGGGATATAATTGATAATTAGGTAGCTACCTACTTAAGTGTAGTTTCCCTGTACGAATTCAACTCGCACCTATTTGTAACAAATATTTGAGTACCATTATAAGGTGCAAGACTTAAATAGAAAAATAGTTATAATTAGACAACGTGATAATTAAAGTTCAATAAGTACAGATAAGTAAAATATTCTCAAACAATGGAAAACATTTTACTAATGACGACGACGCATGAAGCACAAATCAATGTAAATGAAAAGTTCAACATCATTAAAAAAACAATTGTACTCAAGAAAGTGTAAATTGAAATTAAATGTAACTAAATATGAAATAATATTAAAATACCGTATAAGGGCCCTATGCTAAATGATCAAAGCAAACACCGTACCGCAAGTGTAAATAAAAACTGTAGAAATGTGATTAATAGTCCCGTTTTCCTTAAATAAATAATATTGGAATAAATTAAGTAGGAGGTACGTCCGCTTCGTGCGACTTTGCGCGACCAAATGACAAATGGACGTCTTTTGAAGGCACAGCGGAAATTATCTGCCTAACGGAGCGTCGCTGTGCACGCCTGTACTAATTACTGTAGACTTTATGATTTGATCATACTTACACATGCAATTTTCCACTTTCCCCCTGTTCATTAAAGTTTAAAATGGTACGGGAGAACAGTATATTATTGTCACAAAGTGTAGAGTGCTTAGAAAGTAAAATTATACGCGACCAAATGTCGAGGTGTGACCATCCGATACTAATTGCTAGGGATGTGTGCTATCGCCTTTGGCTTGATTATTTGTGTGCCGTTAAGAGGAATCTTTATAGTGTTCAAAATCATGGCATGAAAACGTTTTAAAAAATGAACAATATCTACTTGTGTCATTGTTTTCTTTGTGTGTTCATTTATAATCAGATCTCTTTTGTTAATTCTTAATTTTTTTTTAACAACTAGTAATTTTATGAAACGTATTAACTCGCAATAAAAACCCCCATGAAGGATCCATTGTCTCTAGAAACTAATAAAATGATAGGAACTAAATAAAGTGTACAATAAATTAATCACGTGATATAAATTTATGAGTCAATTAAATACAGTAGCAATTTGAATGATTACACAATAAGGAGAACAACGAAAACCTCTTTTTCAGTTGACTAATTATGGCTGATTCTTGTACATTTGAACTACAGTCATTTTTCAGAATGGAAGCGGAAAAAAAATAAAAGCGGAGTGACAAATCACGTAATTGCGGACGCAAGGAGAGATATATGGCGTGGTTAGTTCTAAATACGCCCGCGCTGCTGTTCGGGTGACACTACCTCTATATATTATGAGGCGCCTGTGGCAATTAAACTGCGCACCTGTTTGGAATGGTGTACACAAAAAAGCAAGTACCTACCTAAATATTAATGGTTTTTTTTTGTTATATCATCGTCTTATACATTATGCCTACTTTTGAGAAATATTTCGATAAAATAAAAATATCAAAGATTAATAATATTCGGGAATTTGGTAATTTTATTTCTCGTTATATAAAAAAATACTTTTATAAATAGACAAGTAGTGTGTATTAAAATGATCAGAGTTCTAGATTCAGTACCTTAAAGCACAGAAAAGATCTATTATCTTTTCTGTGCTTTAAGGTACTGAATCTACCTAGTAGCGTAGATGTGGAATGTATAGCGTCACCTTTTAAAATACTTTTTTAGACCGAGTTTGCAAAATGCACGGTTGAGGGGAGTGTTTTGAGTACGTGGCAGTGACGAACACAAACGTCATACGGTCACGGACTACAGTGAAAACGAGGGGTTACTTCAACTCTTCGCATCGCTGCTCCAATCGCGAACTGAAACGTAAGCCTTTGAAACCTTTGCTAACTTTAATTGCACGACACCCTTATTCACATTACTGTAAGGCCGAAATTTGTCGTCCATAGCAATTAGGAGCGTTACTCTCGTAAATAACTTGAGAGGTGAAAGACATAAATCTTATGGTTTCAGCCCCTCATGTTGAGTTTTATTTAGGGTTAGCTGAAATGCTGGCTTTTTATGTGGTTGTGCTGCATCGACATTGGCTTTATAGATTTATTGGTACCTATATATAACGCTTTGAACCAGTTTATTATGATCGTGTATAGTTGTAAAGACCTTTTGGTACGTCAATTGCACAAGTAAATTAATATAAAATTGATTGCCGTACAGTTAAATGAGTGTGTTGCCTTCCCTAATTAAATGAATAGTACTTTTTTCTAAAAAATATGATTTGATTTGGTTGCTTCGAATTCGCAACTAAGTTGACTTCAGACATAATATGTTTTCATCGCAACTTAGCTGATTGCTTTTTCGCTGTATCGAACAAAATTTAAAAAATCTAGAATTGAGGTTCAAAAAACAAAACACTTGTCTGCAGCGTAGAGCCAAAAGCGCGTTGAGCGACAAAAAGGAATAAGATATTATCATCGCAATATGGCGACTGCGACTTGAAAAGCTTTTTGTAGGAAAAAATCTTGATCAATGTTCACGACAAAGGGTATCTTGAGTATAATTGGTCGGTGGGTATATTTATACCTACTCGTTATATGGAATACATATCGGCGACAGTAAACACCGCTTGAAACAAAGAAGCTGGGAGCCCGTCAATGATTATGGCCGCGAGACAAAGGTCGAGTGAGGTAAAATCGAAATAACTCGACCAAAACACACTCGACGATTTTCTGGTATCTTTCACTAGTGTGATGAACGAACCGAGTGTAAGTTCACATTATCCGTTGGATTTTAAAGAGCCTAGATTTCATTATAAAAATTAACGGCATATAATTTAGTGAGCTTCAATTGCGTTGTAGAATCTGACTTGAAGGTTCCAGGCGATAATTTCGATCTGTTTTAACATTTCTCTTCCTCTTGTATTGGTAGCAACAACCGACTGTTCTTTGTATTGCAAGCGTTCATCGATCGCGGTAACCACTGACCATTACACAAACCGTAAGTGGTACTGTACTTGGCAATTTTGTGGCTAAGAAAAATGAAAAAAAATAAAAGTAGACCACTACATTAGCATTAAAAACTTCTTTGTTAGCTTTTAACTAACTTAAAAAAGATAGATCCTTAAAAACCCATTTAACTCCAAAATAAAAAATAAAAAAAACAGACATCTAAATCAAAACAACAGCTAAAGCATAATTTTTATCTCTGAATTCTGAATTTTTAATATACTTTTTGAATTTTTTATGAACTCAACTCAGTCTGAAATTAAAATAACCGCTACCAATGTGAGAGATAAGCTAAATTCAACATTTTATCTTGAACCTAAACATTATCCAACTAACATTAGCAACCTAATATTAGCATAGCCAACATTATCATACATAACATATAGTTCCCTCCATGGGACCTGGAAGCGAGAGCCCTTGCGTCATTGTTCCAATGGCGCAAGGAGGCGCTGGAGCGGGACCACAGGCCTGCGTCTCGAGAAATCGATGACCGGCGGTCCCAACTCCGCCAGGATCTCATGGAGTCATGGAGGGTGCGACTTGAGCAACCCAAGTGGGGTGCCACCATCATCGCGGCGGTGAGACCGATCATGGACGATTGGCTGCAGAGGCAGCATGGTGACCTCACGTATCGTGCGACGCAGATCGTTACCGGGCATGGATGCTTCGGTAGCTATCTGTTTCGCATCCATCGTGAGGTCACACCCCGGTGTCAACACTGCGAGGTTTCCGACGACGACACCGCACTCCACACGTTGGTGGAGTGCTCAGCGTGGGCGAGTCAGCGCCGGGACCTCGTAGTGGGTCTGGGCGTGGATACCCTCTCGCTGGAGACCATGCTTCAAGCCATGGTCTCCAGCGGGAGTAGGTGGAACGCGGCCGTGTCCTTCTGCGAGCAAGTCGTGCTCGCGAAGGAGGCGGCCGAGAGGGAGAGGGAGCGTGCCCTCCCCGCCGAGTTCCGTAGTCAGCGGCGAGGCCGCCGCAGACTCATCTACGCCCAAGACCATCGACCTCCATGATCGGGGCCTGAGGACGGCGGGATCGCCACCCGTCGTCCTTACAGAAGCAGGCTAGAAGGGTTGCGTGCTGCGGGGCCTTTGCCCCATAGCACGCAACCAGATTCACTCATTGACGCGGGATAAAACCCTACCCCAACGACGCGGGATTGTCATCCCGACCCAACCCCCCGCAGAGACCACAGAGGTGGTCAAAGTCCGCCGGGCGCCACTGGAAATACGTTCTGCTTGTAACCAGAGACGCCCGGCAACGGACGTTGAAGCGGCCGCGGCCTTGGTCGCGGAACTAAAAAAAAAAAAAAAAAAAAAAAAAACATAACATATAGTATACGATTATGCCCACTATACAAGTTTACACACCGTGAAAATATACTTTATTAGGTAGTAGGTACTCACATTTACCAATGCAGCAGTTGTTTGGTGTACCTACGTACATGATGTATGTACACAGATAACTTCTCTGATAATTCCTTTCGTAGAAGGATTTTGATATGAACTGAATCTTATGAATATTTACTTATTCGCGCATACAGATTCCACTTTGAATAACAAAGAGATTTGACAGTAATTGCAGCAGTGATAGCTGCAATGTTCCAAATACCCAGAACGCCGACTTCAATCATTCCCAAGAACAGTTGTAGTCTTCGAACATTTTAATACAAGAGTGTCTGTCTAATATAAGATGTAGTTATTGTCTACGAACAGAACTTTAAGTAACTTTAAAAAAATTAAATATGTAAGTACAAAAAAATATTTTATTAGGATTTTTTATATAATAATATCATTATTTCTTAGTCCAACTTATTTTTTAGTCTGTGCACTCATATAAGTTAGTATTATTATATATTTTATTTAAATATATTATTTTTGCCCACTGCCCACAAAGAAACCGTTAGGATTCATAGGTTACTCTCAAAAGTAACTTTCAATGTTTATTACCGACTCTTATGATAATAAGATGATTCATTTTGATAACTAGTTCCTGTAGCTAGGGGCAAATCATACAAAAAATAATATGTATCATTTCTCTTTCAAAAACACAAACAATAAATTGTTGTTCGTTGCTTTTACATGTTGCGTAACACACATAATGACGAGAACAAAGGGTTACGTAGCCGCTCTAGATTAAAGAGCCGCTTATAGCAAACAAATTAAACGCAATATAGACCGCTAAATGTAGAGGCGTGCCGATGTATGCACTACCAGTTAGAGACGGTGGTTGAAAGGGCGGCTTCTTTTTGGTAAGAGTGGAATGCGACTCTATCTTTCTTGCGGAGTATTTCTTGACATGAGTAATACATTTCATGTACACGAACTATTGAAACCGAATCTGTTTTAGTGGAATTTTTGTCACGTTTTTACTAGAAGAAATCAATTGTAATATGCGAAAATAGAACTGCCTATTTTTTGCCTCTGGCTTATCTAATATATAAAATTCTCGTGTCACAGTTTTCGTTGCCATACTCCTCCGAAACGGCTTGACCGATTCTCATGAAATTTTGTGTGCATATTGGGTAGGTCTGAGAATCGGACAACATCTATTTTTCATCCCCCTAAATGTTAAGGGTAGTCCCCCCAAAAGCAAAACAACGTTTGCCGGGTCAGCTAGTATTATATATAGTCTCGTACAAATGTTTATAATGTTTCGTTAGTTTGGGTCATCCTCATTAGACTCAGCTAAGTCGCTACCAGCATAATTAAAACATGGTTTTATTACACTTGTAGGAAATTAGGTGTATAATATCTATGGAGATCGTTACCTTTAGGTACATTCTCGTGCCAATTCATTTTATACCATACCTGGTGTTTACAATTTTGGACTTCGATTTCACAAAGGTCTTACCTGCATACCGTGATTATTTCGAATAGCTGCCATACAATTACCATTACAAAAACTTGTAATTTTGAGTATGCAACACGCAATTTCTTTGAAACCAATAATGTTGACATCCTTGTCCGTGGGTAGTCCACCAAAGTCGAATCTGTAGGCATTAATCACACTTACCTTTGCCTTTAAAAAAATCGACCTTCAAATTACGAATACGTCTTTATTATTCATGTGTGTAAAAATTTTAACAAATGAAAAAGCAGCCGTATTCTAAATTTATATTCGAGTGTTGCTAAAATGTTATCAATTTACTCCGTACCACTCGTCAAATGTCAAATCGAACTGACGATAAAAACGATTGACTAAAACAAATAAATAAAATTGTATTTTATAAAGCATTCGCAATGCAATACGTTGATAAGTGGATAGGGGCAAAGCGACACGGTATCAGCAATACATTAAACTCGCATTAGCTTTCAACTACCGGTTTGTATAAGACTTATTTTATGCATTTGAAACACTTGAGTTCGGGATATCACTCACTGTGTTGTATTGTAGTTGACATTATATCACATTTACACTTCTTTTACTTTACTTTAGATACATATTTAATTAGATAGATATTTACTTTAGTATTATCCTTAGCACATTTTGAAATTAAGATTACTTTTTTACTATACCTATTCAGATAGATACTTATTTTATTTTTTAATTAAAAAGTAAACACGAATGCTACCGTATGGGACCGGAAAGCTAAGGTAAGTTTATAAATAAGTGATATCGAATTAGCAGAGTTGTTGACAAGTAAAAACAAAATAACCTTTACTTTTTAATGTTCATATTATAAATAAAACCGGCCAAGTGCGAGTCGGACTCGCGGACAAAGGGTTCCGTACCAAAAAGAAAAAATCACGTTTGTTTTATTCCCATACATATTTAGTATTGTTAGAAACACATCATCTGTGAAAATTTCAACTTTCTAACTATCACGGTTCATGAGATACAGCTCAAGACATACGGATGGACGGACAGCGAAGTCTCAGTAATAGGGTTCCCGTTTTACCCCTTGGGTACCCTAAAAAGTTATTATTTTTTTAATAGAACCTAGTAACAGCCACGTTGAAGACAGAGTATTATGAACATCTTATAAATACTTTTTATGGCGGTAAATGTTAAATCAGACGCGCAGAGACAGAAATCTTATCAGTTATATTGATTGTAATAACCAGGGGATACATACACGATTGCAAACACGGTTTTAAACACGGTTTGTAGAATAACGAGTATTAGTTATAAACCGCGTAGGTTTCTATAATGTGCATGTACAATTTGTAATTATGTAAATAGTTTAAATGATAAACAAATAAATGGTATTAAAAGGAGCGCTTTGCAGGCTACACGGTTTAAAACCTTTAAACTCAAACGTCTTAATTAGTATGGTAATGATGCAACTACTTGTGCGTGAAGATGTGTAAATGTCGAATATTGAAATCATTTAATTCACTAGTACTATACTATTTCGAAATAAATTACTATTCATGTAGGAGCAGTGATCATGTAGAGTATTTATGTAAATTTAATTTTTGATTTCCTCTCTCGAGTGCGTAACGATAAAATAAGTCTTAAATAAACGAAAATGAGATTTACTTGGTTTTAAAAGAATTCTTAGTTAAAGTCAATATAACGCATAGTGACTTAGAACAAGAATTTAATTAAAACCGCTTGTTATATTACCTGGAGAACTCTTTTGGGTAGTCCCGTCTTCTGGCTGAGTTGTTTCAGGTCTTTTGCGTCAGGGTTGTGGTTGATGGCGAAGTAGGACTTCATGGTGCGGAGCTGGTGGTGCTTGAAGCTGGTGCGCATTCGTTTAGTGCGCGAGGATGAACCCAGCCCTCCACCGCCTCGGAACCCCATGTCCAGGTAGTCGGGGTTCAGATCTGGTTTCAGAACGACAGTTACACTGCTCAATGTTCATATATAATTTGTAGATTATCTAATAATATATACTGATAGTTTTTAGTTAGACATTTAAATTAGAAAAGTAAGTTTTGTTAAATTACATAAAAGTTTTAAATAAAATTGTATTAACATAATATAAAAATACTTAGTATAAGAAGGTTTGTATTAGTTAATAACGAAGATTATCATGTAAATTGATAGTAAAGTTAATAATAACATGTTACATACAAATATATTTAACAATATTAATAGAACATCTACCGTTATATCGAACGAGGAAAAAATAAAATAAGGATAGGTTGATGTTAAAACACCAAATGGTTAGCATTAGCAATATCAACGACATATTAAAATCAAAACATTCGCATCGCCAATTCGCCAAAACCAGCAATATTTAACAACGTCATAACATCACTTAACCTGTTATCATTATAACGAGTATCAATTTGCTATAATTAATTGATTTTGTAACGGCGTTTTTTAAGTTGAATGATAAATATACCAATTAGAATATTATGTATGTGTTAAGTATGTTAATTGTAATTATTATTATTACCGCTTCAAACTTTTACACTCAGGGTGCATATTGTGTTCAATTTGTATCCACGTATTATGTAAAGAAGTAGTTAGGTACTTAGAACCATCAAATCGGTACTTACGTTAAACGTTACAATCCTACGCATTTAGTTTGTGAGTAGTTACAACGGATTTTTTTTAAATGTAGGTATGTTTAGGAAGTGATGCTCTTTATTATTTTTTTAAATAAATAATGAAGGTCTTATTTGATTATTAAATAGAATAAAAACTAATTATTAGTACCACTGTCTATTATTTCTATTTTAATTTGTTATCGATCGTAATTATCTGGCCATTGAATATAAAGGAATAAATTCGTCTAAAATATACTTATGTTGAACTAGTTTGAATGTAATCCGCACGCATGCAGCCAAATGGTCATAAATTGGACATAACACGCACAGTGCGCATTGTTTGCCGTTACAATACGCGTCATGACGTCACACACCGAGACGAAGTCATGCCGCGACCACGTTTTAATGACCGATAAATGCCGCTAATAAATAAACCGAAAGTTACCGCGATGTTTACAGGAACGCTTTAAGACTTGCTGGTAGGTATGTCCAGTAACAACACTAGTGGTTGACACATTTTTGAAAACAACTCACTTGTACACCATTCCACAAATATACTATATACAAATATATATATACTAGTGGTTGATTTTTAAATTAGTTTGATGTTGGTTTTCTTGAAATACCGGTTAAATTTCACCATCTCAGTATAAAATTGTTTTTTTTTTACTTTTAAGTGAGCAAATATGAGCCATTTTTAATACAAAGGATTCATTATTTGAAATACTTTATATGTACTACATATTTACCTTCCTATATTAAAAGCACGTATCTAAATAATAATAAAAAAGAAACCAAAAATTGTTTTGTGTTATTAGATTTTATGTACTTTGTGAAAGAATTAAATAAGTCAAAGACTCATTGATTTTATTTTCACAAACATCGTTGATTTTTGTGCAAAAACGTATTTTAAAGTATTTTACGGTACAATTAGCACGTAAGTAATTATGCAGTGGCCCGTTATGTGCTTTAATGGCCGAAACCGATAAGTAAAGCGAACTATATTTTAAACGCACCACTGACTTAATTCTATAAGTGCAGGTGCCAGTAAGATTTTAGAAGTTATACCTATATAACCTATTTAACTAAATCATTATCCCCTAAATAGGTGTTGGATAACACAGCCTCATGAGCAAAACTGACCCATTATGAAAAACAAAAAACAAATTAATAATTCATCGACAATGTTTGCCATGTTTTCAAAAATCACTTTCTGAGTTAAAAATTAGATCAGTATAGGTACTGACTGGAACTCACACTGATCGTGCGATGCACCGTGTTGATGGGTCCAGTGTTTGTTCGACATGATTTATTCCAGTACCACTGATAAAATAACCAATATAAAAAGGTCTTTTTGAAATTATTTTATTTTCCTTCTCTGTGCAAAAAAATGGGTCAAAAAACCAGTCAAGGTAGGTCAGAGTATGTTTGTTAAGATGAAGTCGCCTGAAGCGTTCGTGCACACCGACTTGATGATACGGTCTCCACGAACAAAAAGCAGAACATAAAAATCTTTTAAACATTTTAAATGCGATGCCTAGGTATAAAAATCGAAATGTTTATAAATAAATATAAATATATTAGGACAATTCACACAACGCCATCTAGTCTCAAACTAAGCAGAGCTTGTGATATGAGTACTAGATAAACTGATATAAATACTTATATATATATTTTTTTTGTAAATACATACATATTATACATAGGAAACATCCAGACTTCGGTACAAACGCATATGTCATCACACAAAGTTTGTCCCGACCGGGAATCGAACCCGAGACTCCGGCGTCGAAAGCCGATGCACTACCGACCACGCCACCGAAGCAGTCAAAGTTTCAAAATTGTTGTTCCATTAAATACAACTGAATTGAGTTCTACCAAAGGGATAAATCTACAATAAAACCATTTTCTAAAATTCAAGAACAAAAACAATATGAGATAAAAATCGTGCTAGATTTTTAACAAAATGATCAGAACATAAATCTAACCAGTCACATAATGTATCTAGTGATGTACCGTCACTGACACGTCAGCTATCGATTACCATCGACACAAAACGCTGCGTCCTAAAAGAAGACATTATTAATAGATTGAGACACAAAATTGTGAAGATAAGACGTGGGGCAAAAAACTCCTTAAAAAATACGGGTGGGCTATAAAGAGACTTGTGATATCATAAATCGTACGTACCATTCATGTTTAGAGGCCGAAAACAAAAAAAATAGATTTCCTTAAAGATAACACTTGGTCCGGTGGCCACTTTTTTTCGTAATAGCAAAAACGAACGTTAAAGTGCTTGACCGCGAGTGTGACAGTGGGAATGTTTCTTCCTATATGACAGTTACCGGTGTGAACCCTATTCTGTTTCCCTTTTGGAGGAATTCGAATAGGAGATAATAATTAAGTCACAATGTTGTGTACCTACATGTTAAAAAAAATAACAACAAGATCTAAACCTACTTCTCAAAATTATTAAGAATTATTTTCTTATGCCACGAAGAGGTATGGAAATGTTCTAAATATGTCTCAAGCTAAAAGTCTATTATACTCTGGTCAGGACAATTATTACCTACCTGTTATAAGCAGCATAATAATATATTTACAATTAATTGAAATTGTTCAAATAAGGAGGTACCTACTATTTTTATTTATTTAATTAAAGGTTTATAACATCCTAAGATATTCTAAGTTTGCTTTTAAAAAAATTACTTGAACCGGTCCAACAGGACGAAATGATCGAATCAAATTACACCTATGGAGATTACTTTAGAGTTCATAAGTCATAGGTACATGATAAGCAAAAAATCTTTAGGCAACAACTTTATTACGCAACTGTCCTTCAAGTGGGGACGACATCGAGAAAGTCTTTATCGAGATACAAATCTTTTATTAAAGATATTTTCGAGTCATCGACGCGATTAAAAATGTAAAATTATTGAATTCGTCGGGCATTATGTGTCGTATCACATAACATGTCGACGGGGGGCGCTACCGGGGACACTAACTCATGCAACGGAGCACAATGTTATTAGTACTTAAAACGTTGGAGTTATATAGAAACGATAGTTATCAAACGTATACTGATATCACGACAAAATATTAAAAAGTTTATGACTTAGTGAAGTCCGTTGGATTTGGGTAAATATATTTTTTGGTTTATGATATTTTG
Organism: Nudaria mundana; assembly: GCA_963556515.1. NCBI lineage: Eukaryota > Metazoa > Arthropoda > Insecta > Lepidoptera > Erebidae > Nudaria > Nudaria mundana. The sequence goes on along the minus strand of OY748286.1, from coordinate 13,832,003 downwards.
TTAAATCTCCTGTGGGGTTTATATGTGAAAAGGCTAGCAGTAATTTATGTAAAGTATGATGGTTATCATAGACCTTGGTCTACGAAGGTGAAAGGTACCAATGACTTGAGCAATGAGCATCAATGGAAAGAACGTTGCAGTCAGTAAGATTTTACTGACTTTTATTGAAGTTTCAAGCGATTATGTAACTTCAGAAATATTGTATTTATTCCTACAACGATTATCGGTAAAGTTCACTCTCTATATTTGACGGGTTGGAGCTGCGAGATGTCGGCGATCTGGGAAACTCGTTTCATACGTCTCTTTGTCTACCTTATTACTCGATCCTTTGAAAACGGTTTCTAGCATTAAAGTTTTGTTTACCTTGTTAACGCTGATTTTATCTAATATTTCTCAAGTGCGTTGTATGTTTTCAATTATGTTTCGATACGAAAAACATTACAGATTTTTTCTCATAGGTACTTGAGTAGAACTTGTAAGGATAGGTTTACTAGTTTAGGTGTGTCTACTGTCTATGTCCCGTGGCGTTGTCACCTGTCCAATGATTTTTTTCTTTGAAATCATGTCAATACATTACACATACGCACGCTGGTAATGGAATTCCATCGACAAGGCCTTCATCACTTCACTATTCAACATGGCACCCTACGGACTAAACAAAAATTTTATTACCACATTGGTTTTAATGTATTTTTATGGTTGCATAAATTAAAAAAATAAAATTGTTCTAAAGAAAAAAAAAGGAAATAAGTGAGTGACCGCAAGTATATAAAAACACGATTTGCGGTAAAAACAAACAAGCATATAACATTTTTATGAATGAACACCGTAAAAGATTAACTTATCTAATGTATCTTGTAGTTGCAGTTGAGTTTACTAAATTATTCTTTGATTACGCAACAATGTCAATGGGATTGCTACAATGAAAACAGAAAATTATATAGAGGAACGTGTACCGACCTACATAATTAAGTATATTGGATTAATTTCGGAATAAAATGGTTGGTTTTAAGTTTTGTTTACATAGAAATCATTTAAACTTGATTATTAGTTGTTTCATAAATGCTCCTTAAAAAGGACTAACGTCCCAGTTGTATACCGAAAACTTCTTAATTCATTCCGAGGTCCAACTATAAATAAGTGATTCAATAAAACTGGGCTTGCCACTGATACAGATGTCCCAGGGCAGATAGCGGCAGAAACAAAATGTAGATACAAGGATATCACATTAAGGGCTCGAGGTAGAACCTGACGTGAGAAAGTGACGGTGCACCTCTATATCACGCCATCGCCAGCCGTACAGACAACTAAATTAAAATCATTTTATTACCGCGATGAAACGATGAAGGAAAGGAAATTAAGGCCTGAATCAGTAAATATTACTCCATAAAAGACGGAACATTTTGAAAAAATACTAAAAATATTAATAATATTTTGTGCCGACGTACTAACAAAACGTATAAATAGGTACTTGTACTGAGGAATGAAAATAAAATTTAAAGCAAATAAATTTTATATTCAACATAATCGATTACGATGATATAAAAAACAAATCTATCGATACGGTTGATAATAATCGGTACAAGGCGTATTATAATATATAATATTTCCATTTGAAAACACATTTTAATATACCTTTTGCACCGATCCAAGAAATTGAAATAGGCGATATGGTTTAAACACAATATTGCCGTGAAGACTTGAACGTAAGCGACTTGTATTGTAGTAATAAAATATATCGATATCAATTTGCATGGTACAATAAAATTGATTTGCAGCTCGACGGAAAGTAAAGAATTAAATATTATAAATAATACTTCAAGTTCAAGAACGGTATCGGTTGGGAGTCTACACGTGGAACAATTAGAAGTGTCATCTATATCTACACAATATATCTATAACAATTAGAAGTGTACCTATTCGCCCAATATTACCTACTTAGAAATACATACTTGGTCGAGAAATATTAGTCTCCATTCTCTGAGTTCTAAATCAAATCTTATGTTAAGGCTGAGAACATTTACCCATAATAACTTATTCTTCAGTTTTATGGCATACATGTAACGACCAATAAAGTTAATATTGTTATTCTTACAATGGTCAACAATGCGTTTATTTATATCGCTATCGAAGTAACCTTGGAATTTTTATCATTACATTCACATGAATATTATAATAAAATAAAACTTAACACATACTGTTTTGAAATGAAATTATAAAAGCTAAATGAAACGATAATGTTATTCACAGTTTAAAAAAAAATAACGATACCGAAACAGTCTTTTGTCACGATTAAAAAATATAGAGTCACCTCCAAAAGCTACTTTGTTTTAAAAACAAGAAAAAATAAATATCGAGAAGGTATTTGAACCAACTACCGGCGATGCTGGAACGCGCCCACCCTATCAACGATCGTGGACGCTACTCGAAATGTCCGATAATAAAAAGTTAAAAAAATAAAAGTCACATATTTTGGCGGGAAATAAATCACGGGAGAGACGCTATACAAAATTTATGGAGGTACCCGGCGCACTTGGTAGAAAACATTCGAGAAGGTAAGGCTTTGAATGAGATCTGCAGGTTTCGCGGCTAAATGAAAAGTTAAACAACAATTTCATTAGAATCAAATTAAGTATAAATATAAGAATAACTTTTAATATGTAATGATTTAATTTTCGAATTCTTTCACCGATATAAAAAAAAAGTATGAATTGGTTTAACGTATTCACATACACACACTGGCCAGTAACAGTATAGAACTCCAAAAATGTTGTTAATGAAACCAAACAGCTGGGCTGCTTGCCGTATGCTCCCGTTACAGTATTAGGAAACGATTTTTTTTGTAGTGTTGCCCATTAACGTGTAATTTATAGACACTACGTCTCCGATATTTAGAGAAGTAAACTGTAATTATATGACATATTTATCTATATCTATGGTAGCCGTTTTTGGTAGCTTTTAGATAAAAAATAAATTGCCTGAAGAACATGCTGACACAATCACGCAAAACTGAATATAACATACAAGCTTTGTTCTACAAGCTTTTTTTGTAGCTCATTAAGATATGTTTTTATTTTTGGAATACTTTTACCGGATATACCTATATATTATACCTAATTCCCTTTTTCAAAATCAATAATTGTAGTAGGTATAATATATAGGTGATATTGTGTTTAGTGTATATAACGTATTGATATAAGACATTTATCGTGGGTGGTGTTCAACACCTACAAATTTCTAGCTAGCTTTATTGCTATTTAATGATACTCGTAGTATGTATTTACCGTCGTACGAAATTTGTTCATGGACACTTAAATTACTCACCAAAAATTAATTAATACCTACCTATAATTATTATTGAAGACTTCAAGAAGAAATTGACCCAAACTTCGCCCTGAACTTACGGATCGACTAAACTGTAAGATAAAGACTTACAGACATACGTCAGTAGAATATCTCATAATTAAAATAAATATGTATTTAAAGTTTTTTTTTATTTAAAACTAGTGGTCCCGGCGAACTTCGTACCGCCTGAAATTTTGCATATGAACCTTCCCTGAACCTCCACGAATATTTTAAGACCCAAATTAGCTATATCGGTCCAGCCGTTCACGCGTGATGTCGTTGGTTCCACAGTCTTTATCTTCATTCCCTACAAAGATAGACCTCGAAATGTTCCTCAACACTGCAACTTTAAAGAAAGACAGAAACTTAAAACAGCCTCACGTACAGATAGTACAGGTACGTGCTTCTCCTGCGTCCCTATTCACGTACTATAGGCGCTCTCACCACGATCTGATATAAGTCACCTTTGAGCGCGATTGCTGATAGCGTTTCAAAAATGTTTAGAGAAACGTATTATGGTTTTGAAATACGTATGGAATTTTTAATTGGTGTATTGTCAATGTTGGTAGCTAATTGATCAGGTGACATAAGTTTCTATAAAACAAGAAATTATTTAACTAAGGTTTACTCTCCCAATTATGTCATTATAAACGCACGTATGTATTACTATAATATACTATAATATGTTCATTTGTTGTAAGTGTGTGACCACAGTGCACAAAATAAATGGTTCTTTCTTTCTTTCTTATGTACCTCCTTATAAACCAAGCTTTTGATGGATAACTGGTAAAAAAATTTTTTTTATATATAAATAGACACCACATGCTTCCTAAATAAGTAATAATTAATGAGTGAGACTTGTTAGACTTTCGAATCGAAAGTATACCATTAAATGTATATTCTGTGGTTATACTACCGGCGACACCGAAATAAAGATGCATCCCAAATTATGGATGCAAGATTTAATGTGGTTCAATATAAAGTTCACACAGTGGTAGAGGCCGCGAGACGAGGCGTGGGACCCCACCTTTCACTGTATTACGTAAACCTGTGGTGCGATATCACAATGGTATGGCCAGACGACTTCAAGAACTGGTTGGAACAAAAACCTCACACAACCTGCCCGCTGTGGAAACTCGCCAAACGCAGCTTAATACGGCGAGTATCTCAAATAGCGATTGGCGGAGTGTTTCTCCAAAATGTACATTTACGTATAGTTGGTAAAACGTCTATTTATGTATAATCTAAGAATGCAGAAATGGAGTTTGCTGCTAAGGCCACATTATATTATTTATTACAGTTTAAAACTTATAACAATGAAAATGGATTATTTAACCTATAACAAAAATTCCATTCATACGCATTCTCTATTGTATAGTTATGATTTGCGGTTTCGCTTACGCTTGAGGCAACGGGCAGTTGAGGCTTAGAAGCCAAAGCATTAGTGTAAGAAATAGGTGACCTATAGGTTGCATAAGGGGCAGGGCTCTCACCCCGCGGCGTACCTGGAGCAAAGATGAGCCATCGCCATCCAGCGTGGAAATGCAGCTAGCGTTCTAGGCACCTTTGTGCCAGGTTCTCGGTCACGAGTTATTTAATTAACTTGCTGGCATTAAATTGTATCTATTTATTGTAATTGATAATGTAATTAAATATTTATTGATATTAAATAGTTATGATTATTACTTTTTTTTTTAATTATCTTATTTTGTAGGTATCTATAAAATTTTACGAGGAACAAGAGGGTGGAGCCGTGAGCAACAACTGGTATCCAAATATAAATAAATAAGCTGGAATATTAGTCCATGATTTTTTCGATATTAATATACGCGTTCGACTGACCTCTCGTACGGACGTGTATAGTGCAAACTAATTAATTATTTATTTATTTAATGTGATGCGCGGCAATAGATACCGCCGAAAACTTTCGCTATGAGTTCGCAAACTCTCATAGCTAACGAGCTGTTGGCATTCATTCAGCATGCCATCGACACTATGGACGAAGTTAGCATCCTGCAGATTTGCAAGTCCAACTTCAAAGAAGAGGATGTGAGCAGCGGCAAAAGACTACTCTTCCAGATGCTGGGGAAGCTCGACGAGATGCCACCTCGAGGGAGGGATGGTACCAGGGAGGGAGAAGAGTATCCAGGACATCGTCACCTTGCTGAAGGTGACTGACCCAGAGGACGTGCCAGCTTTCGTCGCGAAAAATTTGCACAAGTTGCCACCGGTTACATTTGATCACGTCGACGTCACCAGGTTGCTCAAGGATATCACAACTTTAAAAGCAAGCCTGGCCAGCGTGGAGTTAAAAATGGAGGCGTCTGATCGCATTATAGGTGAACTACGTGCTGAGGTAGTGTTATTACGTAATGCTATTCTACAAGTAGGTCACCGGACGCCCCACGCGTTCACCCGAGTCGTGGGGCTCAAAAAGCAACGGTGAGCAGTTTTGAGTCACTAAGTGAATTTGCGTCATCGGTCGCTGATAGTGCCTGCAGGGCGAAACGCCGTCGCTGTCCCTGTTGCAACAGCGGTAGCGGAGAACGTTGTGAGTCATGTAGATACGTTAACACCAAGTCGTGCCTACGCTGACGTAACCGCAACCAAGAAACCCGCGGGAACTTCAAAAAAACGACAGGAGACCTCTGTGCCAAAACTGAGACCCTCGAAAAGGATGCATGCGACGAGGATGGCTTTATAAAGGTGGAGAAGAAGAAGAGGAGGCCTCCTTGTCGAAACCAGTGCGGTACAGGACCAGCAGGATCTAATATGTATATTTGGTTCGCCAAATTGACACTGCCCGCCTGGTGGTAAGTCGTGACGACGTCTAGCGATTGTGGGCCACTCTCACAGCACACACACACACTATAGAGAGTGGCTTGACGACCTACTGATGTGCCTCTTCACGCTCCGCTTAAAGAACCCAGGGATATATGTGGGAGGAAACACGTGCACAGGCAGGGCGTTCCAGGCCACTATCGTTCAGTAGAGAAACGAACGTTTAAAACGCTCGGTTCTCACGAACATGCTATCCACTGTGTGGGAGTGGCATCTCTGCTCGGCACGCGTTGTTCGGGATCGGAAGGAAGAGGGTGGGATCAGATTTAAGAGCTCTTCAGAACACTCGCCGTTGTAAATACGGTAGAATGCGGCCAAGGAAGCTATTGTTCGGCGCTGAGCTAGCGGCTCAAGGCTTCCCGTTACCTCCGGACAATCTATAATACGTATAGCCCGTCGCTGCATAGCGTCGAGAGCATCCAGCTGATACTTCGCGAAGCCGTCCCAGAGGTGAGAGCAGTATTCGACGCAGGGTCTAATCTGCGTCTTGTACAGCAGACACCTCTGGTCCGGTGTAAAGAATCGTTTTACCTTGTTCAGTATTCCTAGTTTCCGCGAAGCTAGCCCTATACATCTCGTCCTGCTATACCATGTACGCTACTGTACGTGTCCCGGCTACATCACTCCACGAAGGATAATGAGATCGTGGAGTACATTCGGACGAAGACCAACTGGACTTTGAGAGTCGAGAGGTTGGAGTCACGCCATAACACGAACTTCAAGTCGTTCGTGATTAGGGTACCGACTCAACATCTCGACAAATTCCTTAAAGAAGAGTTTTGGCCGAAAGATGTCGTGTATAGACGTTTTCGCGGCACGTTACCTAACGCGAAGTGTCACACGACACCCGTCTAATGTAAATACAGTGTTAGTGTTTATATTATAAGATAATTATATTATTATGTATTCTTAGTTTAAAGGTATGTATCTATGGACCATAGAATAAGTTAATTACAATCTGTAACTTTTGTTGTGTAGCCTGAAAATAAATTATAAAATAAAATAAAAATATGCCAATCGTTGTCTAGGGTTTAAATAGATATCCGTTCAAACCGCTTTCCGCTTATAATGAAGCAACTGCTTATCCTAGAAGTTACACTGCATTAAAGTATGCACAATTTTAGTGTAATTTTAATAATTAAGTGGCTACTACTGCCACTTTGGTAAATAATCGCTTAATCTTATCAGACCGGTGCCGAGCATTACTACTTAAGTATTGGCCAAATCAACTACCATACATGTAACTAGAGATAAAAAGATAGTTGTTGAGTTTTTTGCTTGAACTGTCATATACTCGTATTTATATTTTGCACATGTTTTCTGCTCTCTTTAATTGCATCTATTTGCAATAAAGGTATTATAATACTTGCTGTCAATTATTTCCTTGACGAGTAGTTTTTGTTTTTTGACATTTATTTTTAATACTGCTTTATAAGATGTTTAAAAGCATGTCCCAACGTAACTTTAATTAACTCTGCTTATTAATAAGTTAAAGTACATCCATTAATTAATATACAAAATAAAGTACATAAGAACACTTAGATCTACTAAAAACTATATAGAAATTAAATATTTACAATTAGTATTATATAGTATATAATATTTATTACATATATTGTAAATTCTAATAACGTAAATATATTATACATATAATAGTAAATTTTTTACATAATTTTGTGTAGATGGGGCACACTAAAAGTTTTGCACTTCAAGCTAATCGGAACTATTTGAATTTCGATAGGATAAAAAAAACAATTGGCGGGAAATCATTTGTCAATTGTTTTCTATCACACATCAAAGTTCTACGTATGCAACGAAAATGAAATTAAGTCGAAAAGATTTTAGTGCGATGATTTTTTATGATCTCTCTCCGCAAGACTGTGCCGCTCGTCTTCAAAATGCTTTTGGGAGAGAAGGACCTTGTTTGAGCACCGTGAGGCGATGGTTTGCTGAATTTGAGAGAGGTCGAGTTTCTTTACATGACGAATTTCGTAAAGGGCGGCCTTCAACTGCCGTCTACGAAAATAATGTGGCTACTGTTAAGCGGTTAATTGAAGAAAACCTACGGATTACCTATGAGACAATTCGAGGACTATTGGGGATTGGTATGAGTCAAATCCAGAAAATTTTATACGAAGAATTGAAAGTTCGGAAACTTTGTTGTCGTTGGATCCGTTATGAACTGTCAGCGGAGCAGAAGCGGGCTCGCGTGGAATGGTGCTCACAGATGCTACTGTAGTACAACCACGGACATTCTAATGCTGTTTATGACATTGTCACAGGAGACGAAACGTGGATTTATTGTTTTGAACCCGAAAAAAAACAGCAATCTTGTGAATGGGTGTTTGAAAATAAGAACAAGCCAACAAAAGTGAGGCAGGCGAGGAACGTTGGTAAAAAAATGATTGCGTTTTTTTTCTCAGCTACGGGTCCCATCTGTACAATTCCAATTGAAGATCAAAAGAGTGTTAATACCGAGTGTTAATACCATTTGTTTACCAAAAAAGAACCAGAACCCAGAAACCACCAGAAAAAGAAAGACGACCCAAAAGCCGCGTTCTCCTACATCATGACAACTCTTCTTCACACACGGCCAACAAAACAAAGTCATTTTTAGCTTCCGAAAAAGAACACTCGTCACCCATCCTGCGCATAGTCCCGACCTAGCACCCTGTGATTTCTGTATTTTCCCCCAAAATCAAAGATTTGATGAGAGGTTTCACTTTTACCAACTCCGAAGAGGCAGTGATAGCGTTCAATCAGCACGTGGAAAACATGCATTCAGATCTGTTTTAAACAAAAGTTCGATCGCATGAAAAAATGTTTAAAATGTAAAGGAGAGTATTTTGAAAAGCAAAAAACATAATATTTTGGTTTTAACATGTTGTTTTTTTAAGTTATGCAAAATATGGGTATTTTGGGACCTGAAATAAATGACAATTTATTTATTTATTATTTATTAGTAGTGGTTTGATTTGTACGGCAACAAATTCATTGAAATGAACGAAATTTAAAATTATAAAATATTTTTTTATGTATTATAAGCTAAATTTTTTTTTTTAATTCCACTTTATAAGGTCAAGCCACGCAGAATGTATTTCCAGTAGCGGGTGCCTGGCGAAACACAACTATTTAAAGTATGTAAAGTTGTTACAAACTATTCTAATCAATTAAAATCTTGGAAATAATGACATTGGATGCAACCAGAATAAACACTGATGATGATAAATTAATGGGGGTTTTCTTTTTTATTGCAGACATCATTAGCTATAATATTACTATAGTTGTTGTAGTAAGTGACAAAATTGTATATATAAATGAATAACAAACCCGCCCCCTTCCGACACAAGATTAATGTCCATGCATAAACCGGGAATCGAACCTCATATTACGGTTTCGTATTACGTGGGGTGGCTCCCTTCATATGACAAATATATTAGTGTAAAAAGTATAATCACTCAACCAATTTGGTGAAATCGTAGTCAAGTACTGCATTGTTAGTTTGTTTGTCGTTCATTTTGAGATACGATAAGATAGGTACCTACTCTTAATGTGTTGGGTAGGTAAAATAAATATGTGTATCACTAAAAGGTAGTAAGTAGGTACCTACCTACTAATAGTTAATCTCTGTGTTTTGTGAAAACCTATTTTGATAAAGTTTGGCGAGAACTTGAGTAGGCAAGTAAATAGGCTTTTAATTTTTCAAGTGCTATCATTAATGTGTTATTTACTTTTGGTTTAGGTTTATTATAATTTTTAAGCTATTACATATCTTCTATCGCGGGCCTTGAGCGTGGAGACCGAATCCAGAAATTCCGGAACGAAAATAACCTAACACCTAACAAAAAAAAACACGGCTGACAGGCTGACGTCTTTCATATCGTTTTATATTGTAATTTATTTTTTTTGGTGCAAATTACAATAGATCAGTTTTCAGAATCATTTTACACCATTATAAATAGCTAATATATATCACACTTCAAAATTACAAGGAATAACAAGAAAAACAGAATAAATTACCAATACAACAATTATGACAATTTGACAACTCCGACCATAAGAAATATGAACAAAATTTTTTTTTTCTTTCTTTTTATTACTATTTCGTTTATTCCTTTACATTCTTATTTTATACATTTTTAAATACATTTATAAAAAAAACAAATACATTTAAAAATAAAAAATAGTGACCCACCAGTAGCGGAGTAGGACCCAAACTACCAGCGGTGGAGGCTACAGACTAAGAAATCTCCTAACAATACGGCACGTGTCGAGGATAACAGCCTTCTGAATCTGACTCTTGATCCAACAATCTAACGAGAGTCTCTTGAGATGTTGATCGAGACTCTTCGCTATTAATCCGTTTGCCGAAACGATCACTGGGACAATGATCGTCGAGTCTACGTCCCACATGGCGGTTATCTCGAAGGACAGATCAAGGTATTTACTAAGTTTGTCCTTCTCAGCCTTCACGAGATTTTCGTCATGCGGGACGGCGATATCGACGAGCACTGCCTGACGCTGGGTCCGATCAACCAACACGATATCGGGCCTATTGGCAACAATAGTCCTGTCCGTGATGATTGATCGGTCCCAGTAGAGCAATGCACGACCATTCTCAAGAACTGGCACTGGTGTGTACTTATAGTACGGTACTTCAAACTCAATAAGGCCATATTGAAGAGCAAGTTGCTGGTGGATGATCCTGGCTACTTGATTGTGCCTATGCAAGTACTCGGTGTTAGCAAGATACGAACAACCGGAAATAATATGGCGAAGTGATTCACCAGGACGGTGGCATGCTCGACAAATGTCGACCGTACCGTCCTTCATGATGTATTTCCGATAGTTGTTCGTCTTGATAACCTCATCTGCAATTGCACAGGCAAAACCTTCAGTTTCCCCAAAGATGTCGCCAAAACGTAGCCAGTTCACCGATGCGGGCATACGTCCTTACGGTCTTCAGTATATGTCAACCGTACCATCCTTCAGAATGTACCTCCGGTAATTTTTAATCATGACAACTTCGTCCATAATTGCAAAGACAACCCCTTCGGTTTCTCCAAATAGATTACCGAATCATAGCCAGGATACTGATGATTTCAAATCAATGTCAAGGTCCATGTAGGGCCTGATAGAAACGTCCATGTAACTCTTTACTCTTCCATACATCCATGCGGTCATTGGTACTTAGTATTATAGGTTTGCGCCAGTTCTCTTTAGCCAAACCGAGCGGGGTAAATCCGTTGTCTACTGCAGCAACATCACGATGCAAATCCTCGTCCATCCGCAGGAAGTATTCCCTAAGATTGCACACCTCACGGTTGTGAAGGGTCTTAGCATTAAGAAAGCCTCGGCCCCCACACTTCCGTGGTATGTACAACCTCATTACAGATGAACGCGGATGATGCATTCGGTATGTAGTGAGTAGCGTACGGACTTTTCTATCCAGGGCGTCAAGTTCTGTCTGAGTCCATCTGAGTATGCCAAACGAGTACACTAAAACTATATTATTACTATTATTATTATTATTCGGATACATTTTAATTCTCAGCTTTTATGCTGGTGATAACTGCATTTACGGGCATCAACCAAGTAAATGCAGCGTGTAGTGTGTTTTAAGATGTAGGTGTTGTGTATGGTGTTGAGGTTTCTGTTTCATCTAGTTGCATAAACTTTCTAAATATTCTACATGTATTTAAGATGGCTGCTTTTTGGAGAGTAATGTATATTGTTTCTTTTAGGTCTATTAATTTAATACTATGGTGTAGATGCTTGGGAATTATACCTGTCGTAGAAAGGACTATAGGCACGACATACACTTTGTCTTGCCTCCATATTCTAGTTACTTCTTCTTTGAGTTCTGCATATTTAGTTAATTTTTTCAGTAATAGTTTTTTGTATGTTATGTGTATTGGGGACTGCAATATCTATCAGGTATGTGGTTTTATTTATTTTATCTTGTAGTGTTATATCCGGTCTATTGTAGTGTATAGTTCTGTCGGTGAGTATAGCACGATCGTAATATAATTTATGGGTTGCGTCTTCTAATATTGTTTGTGGTGTGTATTTGTAGTAGGGAGTGCCTGAATCTTGTATGAATTTGTGTTTGAGTGCTAGTTTTTGGTGTATTATGTTAGCGATTTGGTTGTGTCTATGTGTGTAATCTGTCTGCGTGAGTGTGGTGCATGCGCCGGTTATGTGCTGTATGGTTTCTGGCTGATTGTGACATTTGCGACATTTATCATTAGTCATAGATGGGTCTTTAATTATGTATTTTCTGAAATTTTTCGTGTTTATTATTTGATCCTGTATAGCTATTATAAAATCTTCCGTTTCGGGGAATAAACTACCTATTTGTAACCATTTATTTGATGCTACTGGACCTATGTGGGTTTGTTCCAAATCATGAGGATGCCTTCCATAAAGTGTTTTCCTTTTCCAGTTGTCAATTTTCTGTGTTTGAGGGTTATAACTGTCAGGGTTATAACTGTCAGGGTTATAACTGTCAAAGTTCTGTGTGGTATAATGAGAAGTTAAATTTAGTGGTGTATAGTTGTGATCGTTTTTGGTGATAGCTTTGTGTAAATTACTTGTGTTAGATTTTGTATGAAAGAATGTTTTAAGGTTGTGTATTTGTTTTTGCCAAAGATGATGTATGTCTATTAAACCCCTGCCTCCATTGTGCCTTTTGATAGTGAGTCTCTCTATTGCCGATTTAGGTTGTAGGTTATTATGTTTCGTTAATGTAGTGCATGTAGTTCGTTCTATTTGTTCTATATCAGTTTTGGACCATTTGATGATGCCGAAAGAGTACGTTAGAATTGGTATGGCATATGTGTTTAATGCTTTTATGAGGTATTTGCCAGTAAGTTGTGTTTTACAAATGGCATTTACTCTCCTTTGGTATTCTTTGTTTAGTGTTTCTTTAGTTGTAGTGTGGTCTAGTCCTCTTCATTGTTTGTAGCCAAGATATTTGTAGACTTCGTTTGGCTCCATTGCTGATATAGTAATATTGTCATCTACTTCATAGTCGCCCGGCCAAATTTTACCCTTTACAATATGTATCGTTTTGCATTTATCTAACCCGAACTCCATGTTTATGTCTTTACTAAATTGCGTGGTAGCTTCTATTATTTTTTTCATTTCTTTATCTGTTTTAGAGTAGAGTTTTATATCATCCATGTATATTAAGTGTGAGATAACTGTTTCATCTGTCCCGCTTTTAAAATTGTATCCGGCCTGGCAGCCATGAAGCAAATGTGATAGAGGGTTCATTGCAAGGCAGAACCACAGCGGGCTTAAGGAGTCGCCCTGAAAGATACCCTTCCTAATTAATACCTGTCGCGCTGTAACAGTGTTCAACTGGTTGTTAAGTTGTAAAGTATGGATCTGGATTCTAGTTTCTTCTTTTAATCGGTTCAGGATTTCTTCGGATAGTAGTTTATTTCTAATTATAGTTCTTCTTTGGTCGGAAATGCGTTGTTCAGTAACTTTAATATCTGGGTATTGTCTTGAGAAATGATCATGTAGTTGTTTTCTGTATGTGGTCAGGTCTGTTTCTAATTTTGTGATGTAGTAGTAAGTACGCATGATCAATATGTTAACATCTTTACTCCATCTCATGCGTACCTCCTGCGCAACATTTAAAGTTGGGGTTAGTGCTTCTCGAGAATTTTCAATTACGGAAGACACTTGTGTTGGGTTATATGAAATAGTAGAGGGACTGAAAGGTTCTACTATTGAAAGTGATGAAGTTAAACTTATGTTATCTAAATTGTCTGTGTGATTTGTGTTGTGTTGGTGGGCTGTGGTATTTTTGTCGGAGGGAGCCCGCCTATTCAACTCCTGTCCGCTGACGGTAAGACGTTAAAGACCCATCTATGACACCCAGCGTCAGCTCCAGGTGTACCCCGGGATTCACCCCCGGGAAGCGGTCCTATACGTTTACTTCTTAGATTCATCTCCATAAATGAGTTCCCAGAGCCATGTTAGCCGCGCCAGTAACATGAATATCGCGTGTCCGCCCCCCACGTGAGTCAGGTGTTCGACTCGGACGTACGGTTGGATTATAGGGGGCTTATTATTATTATTATTTTTCTTTTTTTTTTGCGACTATGCAATAGCTTAACCACGGCAGTCTCTGAGTGCCACACGTATTTTTTTTATTTTCATTTTACCATTATGATTAATTTCATTAATCACTTATTTATTAGATACCATCATACAGATCATTGATCTATGATTAGTATAATCTGCGTACTTATAGGACAATATTTTATTGTATTCATTAGATTAAAAGCTTAGTAACAAAGTCGAAAAAGTATACTCAAAGAGGTTGAACCACGTCAATGTCGGAAAAAAATTAATATTATAAATCTCACGGCTGATTCTTTATAGACAATGATAATCTGTCAAAAGTGTCTTTCTGTTCTTTCACATGGCCTGATTCGTTTATAATCTTATAGTTTAATAGTTAGTGTAGGGTATAGTACTACCGCCGGGCGCCACTGGAAATACGTTCTGCCTGTAACCAGAGACGCCCGGCAACGGACGTTAGAGCGGCCGCGGCCATGGTCGCGGAACTAAAAAAAAAAAAAAAAAAAAAGGGTATAGTACTAGGTATGCAATGCATTCTGCTGTTGCAATAATTGAGCTGAGTTTGTCGATTCGGGTTGAACTCCTAAACGACTGGACCGATCTTTATGAATTCAGATATATGCGCTCACGGTGATGGTCACTATGACCAAATGTGCCAAATTTCAAAAGATCGGTCCAGTCGTTTAGGAGGAATTTGATCACGAACGAAATACACGAGTCGTCTAAGAAAGAGCTTCGTAAACTCCGCTCAACTAGTTACAATACTAGTGGTTCTGTAAACCGTAGACTTCGGGAGCTTTTCTTTAGAAAAAATATTTTTTAATTTTCTTTATTACTCTTTTGACAGAACCCGTAGATGTAGAGATGTGTATAGACGAAAGAAATTCTCCCCAGTCTGCAAGTTGAAACGGAGACCTCGGTCGCTTCGCTCCCTCAGTCAACTAGGTACTAGGTACGCTAGTGAGGGAAGCTAACTCGGTGAGAAAGTCGCCAGTCGAAGCAGTCTTACACGGGCATTCGTACAGAGAGTACTATTGTGAGTGATAGTGACATTGTGTGGCACGCTGGATGCCACAGCTAGGTACCTACTTCATAAAAACTCAAGTATAGACACACAATTGATGAGAAAAATATACGTAATCGTTGCAAATATTTGGTCTAAAGCCACCAAAGATCTCGAATATGAAAGATAAGGAAGCACACCGAAGATTTCTTTAGAAAAAGAAAATGTGTGTTGCACCTCTCTCTTTTGACACTACAGTAATATTCTATACGAAGGGCGCGAGGTTGCGAGGCGTAAGCGGAGCTTTGCATTTGTGTGAGTGCAGTGTACGTG
The DNA here is from genome assembly GCA_963556515.1 of Nudaria mundana. NCBI lineage: Eukaryota > Metazoa > Arthropoda > Insecta > Lepidoptera > Erebidae > Nudaria > Nudaria mundana. The sequence continues at coordinate 13,816,381 of OY748286.1, read as the reverse complement.
AACGTATATGTGACCTCTTTTACACTCACATGTGTGGTTCACACAGTTACAAATAGAGTTTTACTCTACTTTTCGTGGTGACTCACACAAATGTAAAGCTCCGCTTATCCCTCGCGACCTGTAACTGTCTCTGTTACTATGAAGATAGTAACAGAGACAGTATAAGTTAGTAAGAGTAGTATAGTATAGTAGTAAGAGTAGTATAGTTAGTAAGATAATAAGTTGGTGAAGACCAACTTATATCTCCCTTTCAACTTTCGTTCGCCTAGCCAGATCACACTTTTCGTAACGCGCTTGCCACGATTCACCAGCCTACTCTTCAAGTTAAGCGTGCGTTATACTTCAAAAAAAATGGAAATATGCAATAAATGACAGATGCCTACAACTTTTTTTTAAATGTCCTCCTTACATAGCATAGACGTCCCGAGTATACCTATAGATAATAGGTACCAAGAAGCCACAGAAATAAATAATTTTAGATAGATTCGAATATTAAATTCAATCTCATTGGCTTTCAATTTATTTTCAATCTTCAATTGAATCACTGATAGTTAAAAGTGACAATAAAATAAGCGACGTCATAGTTTATAATTCTATACAAAATATAGTTGAACATTTTTCAACCTTTTTAAACAATTTGTAAGTCCTACTAAATAATGGCGTACCTACCGATGTACGCGCTCATTCATCCGTAGAAGCCTATTTACCTTCGCGGCCGCGCCGCCGCCGCCGCCGCGCCTACCGCCGCATAATTTAATAAGTCATGCAGAGTTAATGAAAACAAAAACAGTAATATCGGTTAGGTACCGTACGTGATAATGACATAATGAGTTCTTATTCACCTTACTGAAAAACTGAACGAGAAATGAAAGATTAATTTATCGTTGTTTTGCATTCGTTTTTGTGTTTATTTTACTTATAACATGAGCTCTTATGTTATATTTCTAATTAGAATGATTTAAAGGATAGTTACACATGATTCTTTTTAAATACTTTGTATTTGATTATTCTGCGAGAAAATTCAGGAAAACTAATTGAAATAAAAAGTTTAAAAAAGGTAAACCTATACATATATATATATAACTTCTTGTTGCAACGTTGAAACAGAACGTTAAAAAAAATAAAAAGACATGCAACCACGCGACGTTCTAATTTCAATTTTGAGAAAGAATTCCTGTTGCACCGCTTCGACCGAACTCTGTCAGATAAAGACAGGTTTCTGTATCTCTGAATAAAAAACAAAAAATACACACTCGGGAAGTCGGTCCGATAATCTGGCGATGGTAAGTGCAGTTTTGACTTTAATGTGTTAATAAAATTGTAACCGTTTTGTCGGCAAAACGCATTCGATGTAACAACAAATGCTAAATATCAACGTAATAATTTCGCCGGAATTGATAAGCATTTTTAATTCGCCGTGCTTGTTTTTAGACTCACCGAGATTAGCTGACATGATTTCTTGGTCTTTCGGCTTCTTTTTTCTAGGGCGGCCTTTCTGCCTTGGTGGCGGCGCTGACGAACCGTTGAAGAACGGGCCTTTAGGAACTTCAGTGTCTACCCGAGGAAAGTCGGGAGAAGGGTACTGGGGGTAATGAGGGCCAGGAGGAGGGCCTGCGTAAGGTCCACACATTGGTGGCCCAGGTAGGGCCATGTGCGCTCCGTAGTCCGGCATAGTTTCATAATGCAACCTGCGAAATTAAATTTGTTATGAGAGGGTACACTTTTTTCACAAAAACTATATATATAGTCTTGGGCTGGACTCGAACCAGTGACTGTTCCCTTTCCAGGAGGAAGGTTCTACTAACTGAGCAAGACTTGGTCTTGGTCTGGTCAATTGGTAAAACGTTGAGAAAACGTTAGCATACTTATAATAAAATTATTCAATTTATCATTTTTTATAACTATTAATTATGAAATATCATTGCCTATATCAAATAAATGACTTGAGCCTCACGAGTCTTCAACAAGTCAAGTATAACTTCTACTCTTCTTTATAATGAATATATTGTGCAAATTGTTGTTTGTTATAACAAACAACAATTTGTTTAACACTTTCTGTTTGGTAGTACAAAATGGTAAATTGCGAATATACTGATCCCACGTAATACAGTGGGCACACCTAATGACGTAACCAGGCACCATATGCAATAGAAAATCAATAATCATTCTGTAATCTGAACCTAAATTGCAACAACCAGTACCGATGCTACGTACTTACCTCATACCATTGCCTTTGTGGTTACATACTCGTAGCAACGGTCAAAATCAAAAACCTGTAAAAGGTATAACCTGGTCATGGATGCTACAAAAAATCTACGTGAAAACAAAGTATGATTTAGTTTTACCTGCAATAAACAGCCGCATCTCTGATACCGAAGGTGTCTCCCTTGTTGAGGGGTGTGCTGCAGAGCGCACACGAGAAGCAATGCACGTGGAAGACCAGGTCGCGAGCACGCATCACCAGCTCCGACGCAGATATAGGAGTGTTGCATCGGGCACATCGTTTTGAGCCGTATAACCTGACAAAAGAAAATAACAGTAAGTAACATTACATTTATAGTTTTGGTCACTTGCTTACATTCTAGAGTTGTGAAATACAAATAAATTAATATTGATATGATAGTCAGTAGATTCTAATAATAACGCTGGAGTCTCTGTTAAATTTAATCTGACAAAATGTAAACATAACCTAGAACTTTAAAAAAAAATTTAAAAAACAATCAATCACGCAACGATTTAATTTCAAATAAGAGAAACAATTTCGTTTTAAGATTCATACCTCATCTATTTAGATCTTAATTTAGATAAATACCTATCTATAGAAATCATAAAAAGTAAATGGACCGTCACGGGACGGTAGTATAGGTAGGTACCGACTTGTACTTGGAAAATGGTATGTAAAAATTTCAATATTCTTATCTCGAAATTTCGAATTTATGCATAATGATAGCCCCCTTTGCTACAGTTAACGAAATTTTCATTCCTTAATCCGTCAAAAGTTATGTCAATGAGCTGCCCCGCCAGCTGTCCAACTATTAAAATACACGTTCGTGCTAAATTTGAGCGAAATCGGTCGAATGGGATAGGCTGACGTAGCTCTCTGTACATACAGTACGTACACAAGTATAGTCATGGCTCAAAAGTGCATTCCAATGCAATAACTTGACTGTATGCTGATGCTTAGATTGTTGAGGTTTTATTTATCTGTGCCAGGACCTGTGCCAGGACAGATGCAGAATGTGGGTGTAAAAATCGCCCGTCGCTCTTTGTTTTGTTTATTAAATACTTACAGACAGACAGGTATACATCACGCCTAATTCCCCGAAGGAGTAGGCAAAGGTGCATTACACACCCACACTTTGCCAGTATTTTTGTTAGTGGTTTCACACCACTAAATAGAATCTTTGCAATTGACCTATTAGGTACTTGGGGTACATTTAAAATCTTGCGAAATGTGGGCGTATAATAAGCCTCTATCTAACCCCTCGAGAAATAGGCGTGATTGTATGTAGGTATCAGTGATTACGAATTGTCACAACAATGTTCACCTTACATCCTATTGTGGTGGCGCTAAACACGTGTCATACAAAGTGCAAATAGTGTCAACACAAACGTTAAGTGACGCCTACATTCATTCCCAAATAGGGCGTTAATGTTAAACCAAATATTTTACAACCTACTATCAATATGACACTTCTTTTATCGTAACCACTTACGTAATTCTCAATGAACTTGGATTATTTGATATACATAGGGAGGTTATACGTATATTTATGTATAATCAGATCTGGATCCCTGAAGACAACCAGAGGCATAATATTCGCCAATAATTTTACTGGAACCTGTTGCCCCTAACCGGGTACTTTTATGTTTGCCAGAGCGTCGTCCATGGATCGGCAGGTGCACTTCATGTAGTGACGTTGGCTTGGGCCTCAAAGATCTTCGTGAGATCACTATGTACCCGCTATGATTATTTCTTGTAACAAAAAACGTTTTTAGGGTTCCTCAGTAAAAGTCTCGGAACCCTTATTAAGTATAGTTTCGTCATGTCCGTCGGGTATGTCTCCCCTACATGTAAAGTGGGAATGATATGCGAAAACAGGGCGTCGTCCCCCCCTCTAAAATCTAAACGGCTGGCGTGAAGAACCTGAATAACGTTATGATGGTAGTCCATGTACTGAACTTTGAAGGAAAACTACAGCGGGTGAGGTCAGTTCCATGTAATAGACAACACGGTCCTATTGCAGTTTTCGGTAATAAATCTACATCAATAATTAGACCAATATTTTCTTTTTTATCCTACTAATATTATAAACGCGAAAGTTTGTGAGTATGTAAGTATGTATGTATGGATGGATGGATGTTTGTTACTCTTTCACGTAAAAACTACTGAATGGATTTTAATGAAACTTTACAATAATATAGCTTATACATCAGAATAACACATAGGCTACAATTTATAAAGATATTGTGTGAATTGTTCAAAATATGACGCGGCGCAACGGGAACGGGAAAAATCCAAATTACCTCGCGGGCGACCACTATTTTCTTATAATTCAGTTGTAAATAATAATTATGCAACACCGGAGTTACTTACAAAAACTATGTATTTATCGGTTTCCCCTGCCAACAAGCAATTTGTAACAAAGTCAATTTCTTTTTTTTGCAATACATAATGAAATAGCAAAATTATAGGTAGTGAAGCTATATTTTCGTTTTTTTATAGTGCACATTTACGGTTACCAGGTAAAAACTGCCAGCTGTCATAGTGTTACCAAAATTCAATAGTCAAAGGAACGTTCTTAAAAAAATGGAAGCGACATTATCTCAGTTCGGTGACTAAAAATAAATGTCGTTCCGTAGTGACCGGTCGAGGCCTTTAGTTTTAAAATGATAATTAAATGCATCCGGCGCTCTCAAGATCGAAGATAGCAGGTTCTACTCCCGAGTGAGACATCCCCGTGTGGTCCCTTCCCTATCTAGATCGAACTTAGTTAGTTTAAATAAGACGTAAAGGAAATACCGTTTGAACGTTAGAAATTTTTTGGATAACTTTTAAGATTATCGCCAGAAATCTCGGCTGACGAAGCTTTTAATTACCTGAACCTATGTTTGTTCCGAGTGTGAAAAATAAATTAATGCAGGTCTTCTCAATAATGTCCAAAATACTGTCTCGTCCACTCTTACTTGACGGTTGAGTAGTTGAATTGTAACTTTATAATGTATTTATGCTACATAACTAGTTGCATTAAAAAAATAACCTGTTTGTTAATGAGTAGGTACATACTGTCACACCGCAGAGGATATATTTAAATATTTGGCTGAAACGATACTCTATTGTACGATAAATCTGCAAATGGTAATTATAACAATGATAATTTGTCAAACTTGTAAAATGCATAACAGAAATTAGCACTTATAAGAAAACATTAAAGGATTTGGTCATAAATGTTCCTTCGTATGTTTTAATTCTCAAGACATAGGTACACTAAAAACAGAGACTTTCAATAGAACGACACGAAGAGAAGTAAGTACCGAAAAATTGCTCACGTCGTTGTAGCCAATTGGCATGACTCATTTAGTCAATTAGGCGTATTATCATATAAACTTTATGGAATTTTATTGTTTATTTTATACAATATTTCTTACATATTAATAACGTGATTTAAATAAAAAATTTCGTAATCTTCTACTTTTTGCATGGGTTGACGTTAACTAACGCGCCCTCGAGCACGACACAATTTTTATTTGATACTGCCAGTCTATACTGCAGGTCTATTACTAAAAGTAACAATTTCCAGTTAATAAACTGATCAAACACGTTAATTTTAGTTCACGGCATTCTCAAGCGCGAATACCTTGAAGCTAAGTGAATTCAGAATGTGAGTATGCTATGTTAGCGGACAGGAATCTCACTGTTGTTATACTTAATTATCGTAAGATAGTTATGAAAAACTATAAAGAAGGGTCTATCAGTTGCAAAAAATATAGAAGACTGGCACAATACAAATGGTACCTACATTATACTTTTTAACAATATCTTTCACATAGAAAGGTAGTATTTTAATATTTTTTTTTATTTAATAACCGATTAAGTTAGCGTAAAGTTAAACATTAGTTAAATAAAAAATTTGGAAGTATTTATTTGCGTTATTTCTTCATGCTCGGACTGGTGAAATTATAGGTATGTAACATCGGTCCTGACTGTTGGAATTTAGGTTTGGATTACAGAATGACTTATAATATTCTATTGTAAAGGCTGATTTACACAGGGCCATCAGTTACTGACTCCGAATTCGAGACAAGTCAGCGCTGACCCGAGAAAAACCCAATGTAAATTGATTTGAAGTCAGTACAGCGGTGGGAAGTCAGTGCTGACTTGTATATTCGCACACGAATATTTTGAGGTCAGTCCGATACTGACTTGTGCACTGACCCTGTGAAAACCTGCCTTAAGCCGAATTCAAAAAGGAGTAGCTTCTATGTATACTGATTACGCTGAGATTTTCGATCCAATTTAAGTGATTCTTCTTTAGTCTGTAGCCATTTGGTCTCATAAACTTTAAACATATTTTGGCCCAGTAGTTTTCATTTAATGAAACTTGTTTTTAAATAACGCGCCCAGTAACGGCAATTTTGACTGTCTACTTATTAGCTACCAGCGGACGCCCGCGGCTTGGCCCGCTTGACAAATTATATACACAAAAACCTTCCTCGATAACCACTCTATCTATTGGTGAAAACCGTATCAAAATCTGTTGCGTAGATTTAAAGATCTCATGGGGATAATTCATACAATATGGAACGGGAGCGACTTTGTTTTATACTATGTTATGAGAGACAACATAGTCTCGCTGGCACTTGCACCACAACCTACCCAACATTGAAATTAAGTTATCGACGTTTCGTGGGCGTCACTCACGAGCGATCGTATCCGTACCGTCTACCCGGCGCGGGCGAAACCATTGTTTGGTTAAACTAAAACGTTTATAGAACACTACAACTTGTAGAGTTAATAAAGAAATAGTAGATGCAAAATAAATTGGTGATGGGAACCCAACATCACCACACTTATATCTATACATATCGCCACCTCTGTGGCCTCGGTGGCGCAGTGGTAATTGTATGCAACTGCGTCCCTGAGGTCCCAGGTTCGTTCCCGGTCAAATCAAGTATTTGTGTGATGCACTGATTTTTTTCGGTGGTTTTTATGTATAATAATATGTATTTATAAATATCTATATAATAAAAACGAAAGTATGTTTGTATAAGTCGTCTAGATATATAAAGGTAAAAAGGCGTAAGCTAATCTTTGTATATGTGTGAGTGATCACGAAAAATGAGCAAAAAGGCAGTCTATACAACACATGTGTGTGTAAAACAAGTCACATTATACGTTCACGTACGTGCTCACGTACGTAGTCTCACAAATGCAAAGCTCAGCTTACGCACAAGCTTATATTAGCTTAATTCGGGCTAGATGACGTTGTGTGAGAATGTCCAAAAATATATATTTATTTTTATTTAAATTGACTGTTTGTTGTTTGTAATTACAAATGTTTGTTTCGGAGTTAGGTTTATTTTCTATGTATAATATGTATGTATTTAGAAATATACAAGTATGTTTATCAGTCGTCTAGATCCCATAGCACAAGCTTAAATTAGCCTAATTTGGGCTCTATGACGTCGTGTGAGAATGTCCAAAAATATAATATAAATATAATTTTATAAAAAAAAATAATTAAAATATTTTATTTTGATGACTTTTAACCAGTATTTCGAAATTTTTTATTTGTTTTTCTCCAGGTTTTAATTTCCCACTTTTAGGAGTAAATTTAGAACTTGACATAAATGAATTACTATTCTGGTGTTTGTCCTCAATTAGTAGGTACTGTATGTTATTATAAAAGATATTAAAATCTCTGATGATGCGTTGAGTCGAAACCGGTCAGTAAAATTCAAACTGTGGAAAAGTATAATGTGTTTTTGTGCAAGATATGTTTTTATATTATTAAACTCTGAGATGCGAAAGAACGCTAACGTTACTGTTATGAAATTATAATGCAAGATGTATCGCCTTCGATAAAATTTAGTGTTGCAAATTACCAGTGTGTACGAAGCAATTCCTTTCCTACGTTAATACAATAGCATGAAAGTTTTAACTTGTTTTAAGTTTATTTACCGCGACCGGAACTTTAACATTAATCCCTTCAAATAAGATTAAAATATTTGTGTCAGGAACAAGTTCACGTCACAGTCACAAGTCTGATATCTGAGGATCAAAATGACGTCTTCGGAACGCACCAACTTTACATTTCGGTGTTAAAATAATTGTGAATTGTAGAAAAAAAAAATCAGGTCGACATCTCTCAACTTAAACTTTCAGGAAACTACCTAATAATTTCCTGAACGTTTAAACTGGTTATAAAACAATGATTGAAAGCCCAATACGAATGCAATAGTATTAATATTAAGAGTGTATTTGCCTAGTCGTATTTGTTACACGCTGTAAAATAAACGAATAAAAACATCGATAATTTTGTAAGAAAACCCTCAACAATGGGTTTATGGTTTTCGTATTACAACTTTAATCTTTATAGCTCACATTTGTACTTTATAAAACAATAGCTTACAATCCAATAAAGATCGAAATGTTCTAAAAAATGTAACAAAAATCACAAGTTCCAAACAATAGGTACCTCCCGTTTCGGTCGCCGCATTAGGCTAACAAGCATCGTATTAAATATTTGGTACCCGAAACCCTTTATCGGCGCGGTGTGGTACGTCGCTACGCTAGAAACGAGACGATTTTTCACGCTACGACCAACAATGGTCCGCGGCAAGCTTTATTTGTAAATAATACGTTCCGCCAAACGAATATGACACGGCAATTCGCTCGCCGATAAAGCTACGGCAAATGCATGTGAGAAACGGAACGCACGCGGCCCGGTTAACGCGGGCTTTATCTTTTTTCAACTTTACTGTGTAAAAGTTGTAGTGAAACAGATCATCGTTTACTAGTGGTTCTGTGAACCGTAGACTTCGGGAGCGGCTTTGTTATTCCTTTTATTTTTCATTTTTTTTATTACTCTTTCATTTGTCATCCAATCCAAAAAATATCATTAAATTGTTATTCATTGTAAGCAAGGAGTATGTGTGTAAAGTTTCATGCAAATCGGTTAATAAATACGGCTTCAAACATGATCTGACAGAACCCGTAGATGGGTACAGACGAAAGATCGGTCGCTTCGCAATGATTATAGGTACTATTTTTTCAGTTTTTCAATTTATAACTGAACTCTCTTGTAGGAACGAAATCCAAACAGTAGGTACTTAGGTATTAGTTAAACCGTAAATTCACAAATCATCAGTACCTTTACAAAACACTATATTTTTGATAGTATTCCGGTTAAAATTAAAGTAAGAGCGCACTAACAACCAAACGAGGTAACGAAACTAAAAATATTAATTGTTTTGTTTGCCAAATGTATCAAGAACCATTAACTGCGATGAGTGATCATCTGATCGCTTTGGTCTAGGCAAACTACGTAAAATATACTGTCTGATGTAGTTTGAGGTACTCTTACAAGGTGAGTGTGAGCAAATAAATGTTCTTTAACAAACAAGCTACGAGTATACCACTGAATTTCCAACAAAACACTGCGTTACATTCACATCCTGATGCACTGATAAACGTTACGGACTATGGTGATAGCGATGCGTATGCGCTGACCGTGTTACTATGGATTACTTGTAACGCTTTAAGATTTAGAGAGCTTAAATTATCTCAATTGTATTATCAACACGGTTCTCATTTCCAAACACAAGAACTAGTTGAGCGAAGCGAGCGGAGCTCCTTATCAGGTGACTTCCATGCAACTCGATGTGAAATTGTTTCTCGACAACTACCCAGCCGATTTTCATAATTTTTTCACTCAAAATTCAAGCATTCTCAGGAGCAGGTTTTGTTCGAGACCGAATTTTTGATTTAGGACCCTCAAAAAAAGTTATTGACCAAAAATATGTCAATATATAATTGGCGTACACGATAACCGTGGAGACGTAAACTAGTAGTTCTGTGAACCGTAGACTTCAGGAGCTTTGTTTAGAAAATTTATTTTTCAATTTCTTTATTACTCTTTCATTTTTCATCCAATCCAAAAAATATCATTCACATGTTATTCATTGTAAACAAGGAGTGTGTGTGTAAAGTTTCATGAAAATCGGTTGATAAATACGGCCACAAACATGATCTGACAGAACCCGTAGATGTAGAGATGTAGAGGCACAGACAAAAGAAATTCTCCCCAGTCTGCAAGTTGAAAGGGAGACTTCGGTCGCTTCGCTCCCTCAGTCAATTAACAAAAATATCAGGAAGGTAAAAGAGAAACGGCTCTTTATTTTAAGGATATTACAAATTTTGGTGTTTATACCTATCACATTGGAGTCAGAGTGGAGAAACAACTCAAAAATAGACTAAATTCTTGTTTGTTTTCGAATATTTTACTGCTGAAAATCAATAATAATAATTTTATACAAACTAAATGCAATAGAGTTACAATTTGCAATGGGATTACATTTTGTAGGTACTTACCTCGTTTACGGCTGTTTTCCAATTACGACATGTATTCAAGCATGATTTTTGATGCATTATTTACGTTTTGTCGTTATGAGGTTACGTGAGAGGTCAAAGATTGCAATTTCTAGTCTCATCATAAATCCGTATCTCAATTTCCCAGCCACAGATTTTATACATAGCTCATTTGTATTCTATACGTAAACATACTCGTATATTTAAGCAGGTGTATTTTCAGATGCCAGGAACTAGGTCATATAATGTCTGTTCTAGAATAACTTTAAGGCACTTTCATCGTCAATAGCAGCAAAAATTGTTGTCCTCGTGATACCAGGGATTCAAAGGTAGACGGGGAATTAGTAATTCTTAATGAAGAAAATATTTTGTTTCAACTAACCTACCTAATAATCATAGAATTATACATTATTTATAAGTGCACACCTTAGTATCAAGATAAAAACAAGACGTATAGAATTGGATTATATTATTTATTACATATTTCCATATTTTTACTACTCAAATTTCCTTTTTTTTGTCGATAAAAACACAGATTTACATATACACATAACCTGGTGAATAAAATATTTGCTTTTTTATCAAGTTCATTTTATTATAATTTTTAATTTTTACTACAACCGATGAAATGGTTTCTAAGAACAGATCTTCGTATGTCTTATAGTTTGAGACTTTCCCACCATACCCATTTGAATTTCAAACCCTGTAACGTCGTAAGCGGTTTTTAATTTAAAATATTTGGTGTAGCTTTAATTTAAATTTAGAAAAAGATTTTTGGAACTAGAAACTCAAAAAAACGCACTTGCAAATCAAACACGACCTAAAAGTATGTGTAAAAGTATTTCGCAAACAATAAGGCTGTTTGTATAGGTCCACACAGATTCGAAGTCCTATATCTATACCGGTGCCAATAAAACTGGAACTGTGATAGTTTAAAGTTCATATTATTAAATTACTAGCGTACAAATTATATACCTACTAGTGGTTCTGTGAACCGTAGACTTCGGGAGCTTTGTTTAGAAAAATTACTTTTAAATTTTCTTTATTACTCTTTAATTTTTCATCCAATTCAAAAAATATCATTCACATGTTATTCATTGTAAGCAAGGAGTGTGTGTGTAAAGTTTCATGAAAATCGGTTGATAAATACGGCCACAAACATGATCTGACAGAACCCGATATATGTAGAGATGTAGAGGTACAGACGAAAGAAATTCTCCCCAGTCTGCAAGTTGAAACGGAGACTTCGGTCGCTTCGCTCCCTCAGTCAATGAAAACTGCATCTAAATCCATTGCGTAGTTTTAAAGATCTAAGCATATATAGGGACGGACAGACAGCGGAAACAACTTTCTGCCGAATACTGAAACGTGACTCAAATAAGCGGTACTCAAAAGTGGCGTTTTTTAATGAAAATTTAAGTTTGAGGGCTCCTCAATTTAAACAGCATTTAAACAGGTCCTAAATATTTGAGTGATGTTTCAGTATTCTGTCGTTAATTTTATACTATGTTATGACAGTACTATTCCCTATTCTGTGGTTATGATTACCAATCTTACACTTTTGGAAATTATACCGGTTCATCATAAATGAAGTCCCGCACGGCGGGACTGTTTATTTACTCCTATTTTTTTAAAGATGCTATCTATGTAACTAGTAAAATAATATTGTGAACACCTTCTCAAATTGATACAAATTGAGCTAGAACTGGTGTCTGAAATGCCAGACCCAGTTGCAGTGGTAGGTAATAAAATGTGGCTACAACAATAAAGGAGAATAACCAGTCTTCATATGTATGAAGACTGGTTATTCAGGTTTACTATATATGTATACTATATATATTATAAACACTGAAATAAGTATTTCAATGTTCCAAGACATAGATTACCGTTTTAAAAAAGTACAATGGTGATAAAACTGCCACCTAATGAGGTTTTCACGACGCGACGCCCTGAGTACGGCCTCGAAGTTATAACCTCAGGGTGCCTGGACCAAAACATTGCTTTAATATGAAATTTCTAAAACGTAATAACTTAACCAAATACTATTTATTTTAAAAAACTTGGGAAATATAGACGTCCATATCTACGGAACCGTTCGTCGCACCCTAGTCATACAGTTTATAACGTCACCTACACCAGAACGGCTTTCCAATGCCTACTTTTTCACTGAACTGAAACCGCTAATACACTTAAAAAATTGGAGTAGTTATAAAAATGGTGCACTAGTTCAAGTTTGTTGGCTTCCTGCCGAAACTCATCTCGTTACGCGTCAATACCACCATCTGGACCATAATACATAACATTACAAATACGATGTTACGACCATGAAATACAGTTTTTTTTTATTTTTTGTCACTAGTGGCACTGATAACTGTTCTATTTTTATATGCTTAATTTTCGTGTCAGTTCTGAAACAAACATTTAGGTACATTCCTTTTTATTTCATAAATATAAACAATTATTACATACTTTCACTTATATTCTATATGTGGAAGTATAGTGATCGTGTAAACGATTTTGAGTTGAGCTGACGGCGGAACCGTCTCAAAGGTGAGACCAGTACTCGACACAGGGTCTAATTTTCGCTAGAGAGCTACTTCATGTTTATAGTTGACCTGCTTCTCATACGTCACAATAGCGCATATCCTACATAGCGGATGTCTAAACAAACCAATTACTTGATCCAAAGTCCAAAGGTGATCTATAGCATGTACCTAACAGTGAACAGATTTATTAACCAAGTTGCACAGTTCACTTGTATTCTAACCCATAACTGAGAGGATGCCAAATAAACGACAGCTTCAGGACGCCCCAAATACCACCGACAAATGGTTGACAAAACTGTCGCAACGAGATTGATAGGGCGTCGCCAATAGATGTCGCTGTCGTTAATTAATGCCGCGCCCAGGAGTCGTCGCGGTGTCGCACGCCAATAGCCCAGAACGACAGGGGCCACGTACACATGGAACTCGAATACTTCTCGTTTGAAGTTTATTTACGTTTTGAGTTATCACTATCGAAAAAAGAATCAGTACAGTTTCAGATATTAATTTGATCAAGTAAGGCTGTATTCCGATCAGGCTGTTTACATTTCACCGCATTGTAAGTATAACCAGGCCTATGTCACTCGCCTAACAATCGCAAAAAATACGTGACGTCAGCGACAACTTGAAGTTGTAAGTCAGTAAGGGTTGTCTCTTGTTTTTGATACGGCATACGGATAAACAAATCTCATTTCAACCGGTTACAGAGTCGGATGTTAAGAAGCACATACGATCTATTTCCTCTAAGGCCGTCGGCGATGCTGGTCTTCAACTCCAAATGCTCCTGCCTATATTAAATCATATTATCCCTGTCCTTACCCCCATCATCAACTATTCCTTGGTATCCAATTGTTTCCCATCATCGTGGAAAAAAGCCCACGTTATCCCACTTCCTAAAGTAGCTAGTCCTACTGCAGTCACCCAGTTCCGACCCATTTCCATTCTTCACATCCTGTCCAAGGTTCTTGAGAGTATTGTTCAGAGTCAACTGTCTTGTTATCTCTTCTCTAATAACCTGCTAAGCCCATTCCAGTCTGGTTTTCGTCGTGGCCATAGCACTGTAACAGCCCTGGTTAAAATTACTGATGACATAAGGCTGGCCATGGAACAAAAACAACTCACCATTTTAGTACTATTGGACTTCAGCAGTGCTTTTAATTCGGTTGATTTTGACATCCTCTTGGGAATCCTTAAATCCCTGAACATCTCTGACTCTGTAACTGCATGGTTTCAATCTTATCTTCGGGGACGCTCTCAGTCGGTTCGGTCTGGTGAAACTTCAGTTCGTGCGACCTGATTGCTGGTGTTCCTCAGGGTGGTGTGCTGTCTCCTCTTCTCTTCTCTGTTTTTATAAACGTCATCACAAGGGTCTTAACTTCTAATTACCTCTAATCATAATCTCTACGCAGACGACTTGCAGGTGTATCGTCATTTCAAAGTCGATGACATGAATGATGCTGTTAGTGCCATCAATGAGGACCTGGAAAAAATCTGTTGTTGGGCAAACTCCTTTGGATTATCAGTCAGTCCTAGTAAATCTCAGGCACTCATTGTTGGTGGCCGATATATGCTTGGGCTATTGGGTGACTCCTTGCCTCCTATTATATTTAATTCAGAACCTATTAAGTATTCTAATAGCGCAAGAAATTTGGGCCTTTACGTGGATTCGTATTTCTCCTGGGATGTACACATTGCCGAGGTAAGTAGGAGGGTCTACTACTCATTTCAGTCTCTCAAATCTCTTCAGAAACTCTTACCATTTCAAACTAAAGTGACTCTTGCGCAATCTCTTCTACTATCACTGTTGGACTATGCCGATGTCTGTTTCTTAGATGCATCGGAGGAGCTTGTCAACAAACTTGAACGTCTGCAGAATTTGGGAATCCGTTTCATCTATGGCCTTCGTAAATACGACCACGTTTCTGAATTCAGGCATAGACTGGGGTGGCTCCCGATTCCGATCCCGATCCCGGCAGCGTCGTCAAGCGCACATTCTGTCTCTTCTCTATACTATCCTTCATATTCCTAGTTCTCCTGGCTATCTCCGTGAGCGCTTTGAGTATCTGGTGCCTAGAGACAAAGCATGTCGTGTTTCCTCATCTCTTCTCCTTCGAACTCCTGTACATTCCTCTAGCTGCTATGATGACTCCTTCACAGTCCAGGCTGTCAGATTGTGGAACTCGCTGCCATATGACATTCGTGCGAGTCCGTCATTGGCAATTCTTAAGAAATTAGTGAAGGAGCATTTCCTCTCCCAATAGTTCCTTGATTATATTTTGTAAGTACTTATGTATTAAACTTTTTAGATTTGTCTTATTCTTATTTATCTACGTATTTATTTATCTGATGTTGTATTGCTTGATACTGTAATTGTATGTATTTATTTAGTTATCTATTACTTTATTAATAATATATTTATTTCTTACTTGTTGTTAAACACACTGCTTCTCTACAATAATCATCCTTATTCTCTAAACCTCTAAGGTCAGCTGGCAGAAAAGTCATCTTTTTGACTTAAGCACGCCTTTGTGCATATTGTTTTTAATAATTACCAACTTATGTATATATTTTAATGTACAATAAAGAATAAAGAAAGAAAGAATAAAGAAACAAAAGAATGTGCTTTAATTAACGTCGGAGTGCAAGTTCTGAATGTAAGTACTATTTCCCTATTCTGTGGTATAACAGACATGTCCATCAATGTAGTAACTCACAGGCTGGCTTCCGCCGGCGGGCGGTGCAACTGGAAATACTTCCGAGTGCTCACCTGAGGCGCTGGAAATGAAAAAAAAAGCGGGCTTTGTGAATTTACTAACACATTTATGTTTTAAATTTTCATTTATTTTATACAAGCCTTTAACGCGATGCTCGAATAAGCACAGAAATAAAAAACATCAGGATTCCATTCACCCTGATTTAGTTCTTTTAAGGTTCAAATTTGACGACTATCTACTTATTCATTTATATATAGATTCACGCTTCATAAGTACTAAAGAAGCGAGTAGATAATTATTGTACCAGAACGACTTCCAGCTTCCCTCAATATGGTAAGGGCGCATGAAGACAGATTTATTTCTGTGCTCATAATTTTAGACGCGCAGTGTTAGTTGGATCTAATTGATGGCTCACACATTTACCTGACTCTGAAATACTCGTTTCACTTCTGTCACGTAGATATTTTGATATTTCTTGTTATAAATAAATACTAAGTTATAATCTTCTGCTATTACAAATAACGTTCCTGGGAATCACGTGAAATTGGGCAGACCAAATTTGATAAATTCGGTTTTATGTTCATGTACAGTAACGATCATAAACATGTTATTATGGACAGATCGGAAATTTTATCTGACCCAGGAACGAGTCCAATAATATCTGTCTGCACAAAGGCAGCTTATCAGATACCTCTTGGAGAGCAAAAATATCTAACTTTTAAATATTCTACGTTTCTGTTAGTAATTTGAAATAGTTCGTCCCATCTCTTTCATCAAATTGCATTTATCTCTTTCATATCGTGCATGACGTCATTGACATGTCATTTGTGTCTTAAATACGCGATTATTAAATACGCTACTAATATTATACGGTTACAATATCCTAATTAAACATAAATGTATCTAATCTCATTACAAATTATAATTACTTAGATAATATTTGAATATACAATCGAAGGTATTCCCTCGCCCCACATTTTCTAAAACAATTAACATAACAACACAAAATACTTTGAATAAAAATGCGGCATTAGATCCAAGCTGATTTAAAAAGAAACAAATGAATATGATCTGACTAAGGATGAGGCATATACATACATACTATTCTCTATTTTGTGACTGAGTCTGCACGGTACGGACAGGCCTATGTCACTCGCCTAACAACCACAAAAAATACGTGACGTTAGCGACAACTTGAAGTTGTAAATCAGTAAGAGCTTTTCTCTTGTTTGTGACACGGCATTGACCAAAGAGTTGATATTGAGGTATTAACGTCATAATTATTGGTCAAATTATGCTGGTATATATTTTACTTTACTGATAACCCTAACGTTCGAATTATGTTCTCTGTAAACAAAATAATGTGCTTTAATTAACGTCGGAGTGCAAGTTCTGCATGTAAGTACTATTCCCTATTCTGTGGTACGGATTCCTTGTGGTACGGTACCGCAGTACCTACAACGTGCCAATTTATCATGACATATCATGTGGAACCAAAATGGTGCGGTATCGTACGGCACGGCACGGCCTAACGTGTGGTGAGACGTAGCTTATTGTTTTGTATGTAGGACGCTTTTGCGTTACCGGACCGGTGCCGCAACCGAACCGGAACCGAATCGTGTGGCTGCAGCCATATCGTAAATATAACAGAATTCATGATACTTCATAGTTTACAGACACTGCTATCTAGCCTTAAAACTAAACAACTTGTGCTATGAGATCTAGATAACGAATAGTGGGGTGTTTTTTTAAGAGCTTGAAAATATGATGAAATGTTAAGTATTATAAACTAGACAATATAAAGGCGTTTAATTTTTTTAAATTCTCACCATATTAACCGCTGCTACGAGTTAAACTAGGTCGCCGCAGTCGCGTAACGTACCGTTACGCTGCAGCATATATTTGAGCGAAGCGAGTTTAAATTCAAAATTCTGGCATCGTAATAACCTGGGTAATTCTGTAAGCTATTGATGAGTGCAAGAAAATCCGAAATCGGCCGAGTATTCGCCGAGAAACAATTTAACATAAATCGTTTGAAAAATAATTTGAGTCACCCGTTGAGAGCTCCGCTCGCCTTCGGCTCGCTTCGCTCAATAATGAATAATTCGATCAGTCCAATGTTCAATTAGCCTAATCGTATGGCTCCTGATCAATACTTCCAATCCAACGCTTCATCTCTGCACAGTTTCAGTTGTAAACCACAGAAAACAACCATCGAAACTTCACGTACAGGTACAAAATGCTCATTATAATGAATGATAAGTTGAGATTATTGAACGAATTTCTGAAATATTGTAAGAAGGAACCTATTCTTATTGTACCTAAATAGTTTTTTTACGTACATTACAAACATTAGTGGATCACGCTAAGTTTTGTTTTTTTCGAGTATAATAGTTAGTTGAAATTTTAACACCGCAAACATTATGCACTATTGGTTACGCCACCGAAGCTGTAAATCTCAGTAGATGTTCTGAGGATAAACTGTCTTTTTCTTGTATGACGCACTCAACAACCCAGCACATTCCTTTAAAGCACCCACTCGGCCATCACCTTTTTGTAGGTTTCAAGAAAACTTGTACAATTCAAATATACAAGTATTAATCAATTAACATATTATCACCATGTAATTAAAATGCACGGGATCATTTCTTTCGTAAATCCCCGTACTTGTAAATACTACGCGAGGCTCACATAAGTACGTTCTCAACTAGTGTACTTAAACGAAACCATTTATACACTTGGACAGTTAACTTAATATGGAATTGTAATTACACCTTTTTTTAATGCGTGAAGGTATACTTGTAACGTCAATGAGGTGGATAATTACTATATTTACTTTCCAGTGTCTTGGTAATATGTATCATCATGAGTAATATGCACGACGCAAATACGAAAAGTAATGTAGGGTTGAGTGCAACTTGCTTCTCTCCCGGCGTCCTGAGGTTATACTTTATTTACGTTGGGGCCAGAATCACTTCATAACATAGTATAAAACAGAGTCGCTTCTGTTCCATATGCTTAGATGTTTAAAACTACGCATATTTTATTTATTTTATTTTGGTTCTCGAATAAGATTTTTGTGTATATAATTTGTCAAGCGGGCGAAGCCGCGGGCTTCCATTAATCATATTATAAAATAAAGTCATGTAAATAAATTCCTGAAAGCAGCACTAAGGCTGCAAACTGGATGTACAGCGGCAAGCTGCACGGCGCGCGTTGTAACACACAGATTCTAATACTTAGTGGTTCTCGAGGAAGGTTTTGGTATGTAATGTATCACGAGCGAAGCCTTTTCGCTAGTAGGGAACAATACTGGATGGGGCAGTAATTAAAAATAAGGGATAATTCTGTAGATATTTTATAAAACTGAAAATAGAAAAACCGTGATAGATCAATTAAATAAACAAAGTCGTATCGACTAGAGCCGTCCATTTGTATATATAATAAATAAAAAAAAATGAAATATCTAGTTAGTAGTTACCTATGTCATTTGTTGGAGCCATATTTGTTGAGAAAGCTCAACATTTAAATATAATATTACTTAAACACATCCATTGACACCAATAAGATAAAACAAGATTACATAAAAAGCAATATTTTCACATGGCGTCAATCTACATCTCAAGGTAGACTATCGCTTGTCTAAAACTTATCTCTAAATGTCAAGTTATGTGTGAGCAACGACGATTAGTAGCAAATATAACCGGCATTAGGAAGGTTCCACAAGAACACGAATAATTTGGCTGTTTATAGTACGTTGTACTAATTAATTATGTAAATGGATGAGGTTTGAAAATGAAAGTTGTTTAAGTACTCGCTTATAATTTAGTAACTGTGGCTAACATTACTAACTGGAAATCTGGCACAAATGACTTCTACAAAAATAATATATTCAACAATACTTCAGGAGTTTTTTATTAGGTACCTTCTCATAATTTTCTTTATTTTAGATACCTTTTCTTTATTGTTTTTTTAAATCCGTTATCCGCGCCCGACTGACCTTGGGCACCTGTGTGGCAGCTGCATGGTGGTCGGGTTTTACCCCGCATCTTTGGGGTCGGGTTTTATCCCGCGTCGGTGAGTGAAGACGTGGGTGGGGTGAGGCCCCACAGCACGCAGTCCTTCTAGCCTGCTTCTGTAATTTTTTTTCTCTAATTGTCTTTATAAGTCTGTAATTGTAGACACTTAACTTTACTATAAAAAGAGTTCCAAGTTGCCTCAAATATCTACTTTAGTATTTTTTTTGTGTTTGAAATTATAGGGGTTGTAAAAGAACTACTACCCTCCAGCCAGATATGCGTTGTTGTGTTAGGGATTATAGGACAACCATATATAAACTTTCAGAGTGGACTTTCTCTGATATAATTTGTTCGCTATCTCTTGGTCATCTTTAACTTATTTTTTCCGACACCTCCAACAAATATCTAAAGACAAACTTGACAACTTATAGTCAAAAACCATCCTCGAGAATCACTTTATAAAATAGTGAAAACTGCAAAAAACTAACTTTCAGCGAACTGCGAACGAACGAGAGACGCGGCGACATTGCTTACCTATACTTTTTTTTTTTTTTTAATTCCGCGGCCCAAGGCCGCGGCCGCTCTAACGTCCGTTGCCGGGCGTCTCTGGTTACTAGCAGAGGGTATGTCCAGTGGCGCCCGGCGGACTTTGACCACCTCTGTGGTCTCTGCGGGTGTTTGGTCGGGACGAGAATCCCGCGTCATTGGGGTCGGGTTTTATCCCGCGTCAGTGAGTGAATCTGGTTGCGTGCTATGGGGCAAAGGCCCCGCAGCACGCAACCCTTCTAGCCTGCTTCTGTAAGGACGGTGGGTGGCGATCCCGCCGTCCTCAGGCCCCGATCATGGAGGACGATAGTCTTGGGCGTAGTCGCGTAGTCTGGGGCGGCCTGGCCGCCGACTACGGAACTCGGCGGGGAGGGTACGCTCCCTCTCCCTCCCGGCTGCCTCCTTCGCGAGCATGACTTGCTCGCAGAAGGACACGGCCGCGTTCCACCTACTCCCGCTGGATACCATGGCTTGAAGCATGGTCCCCAGCGAGAGGGTATCCTGCTTACCTATACTTGTATAAAATTTAAATAATATCAACATAAGATCTAATTACGTCACATTAGATCACTAAATCTAGGTCTAAAGAGTTATACGATACACAATCCTACATAGCACATTTCATTGAAATTCGTACCTATAGATACTACAGCTCTTCTATTATTCTAGTATTATAGTAAATGCCCGCAGCGCCGCCTGCGTTTAATAGATTATCTTTAATAGTATAATGACGGTAACTTTTTTCCTGCCATCCAATTTTTATTTAGCAAAACAGGTCCCTCGTGGGCTCCTCGAGAGGCTCGTGAGTCGTGGTCTAGTGGTAACCGACATTGCAAAGGTTAAGCAACATTTAGTCAGGCCGGTCTTAGAATGGGTGACCATTTCTTAAGACATTGAGACCCCTCCGTGCCTCGGAGAGCACGTTAAGCCGTCGGTAAATGAACAGACACACGATTAGATATTATTTTGATATATTTTATATTTTGACGATGTTCACAAACACACCTCGGAGTTATGATCAATTCATGAATGTATTACTATGAATGAATTGAATATATACTCTTAAAATAGGTAGCCTACCTAGATTTCACCTCTTTCTTTCATACACAACTCCTAACACGTTCTTATATTAATACCCTTACCTTATAGTAATACCCTGTATTACTTCTAGTATATTCGTAGCTGAAAAGTCTAGAATTCTGAATTCAACTAGACTGATTTCAACAATAGAGTTTAAATAATATGACGCATCTACATACATCAAACAAGAATCAAGATCAGAGTATTATTGTGTTCATATAATGTGTTGTAAGATTCTTTAAAATTAGGGTATAATAACTTAATATGTATGTAAATTATTTATATTAACTGGCTTCAGTGGCATGGTCGGTAGTGCATTGGCTTTCGACTCCCGGAGTCTCGGGTTCGATTCCCGGGTCGAATCAAAATCAAATAATTGTGAATCAAATAATTGTGTGATCCGTGTTTGTTTTGGAGTTTGGGTGTTTTTCTATGGATTTATTATTATAATATATGAATATATATATATATATATATATATATATATATATATATATATATATATATATATATATATATATATATATATATATATATATATATTATATATATATAATATATATATAATATATATATAAGTATGTTTATCAGTTGGCTAAGTCCTATAGCACAAGCTTATAGCTTAGTTTGGGCTATATGACGTTGTGTGAGAATGTCCAAAATATAAAAAAAAAATATTTAAAAAATATTTCATAATTATTTCATTAATCGTATATCGTGTATTAATCGTAAAGAGACAACGTTGTGGCACTAGTTATCACGTCAAAAATTGTCACAACAACCGACTTCAAATGACCGAAATGGGACCAAATTAAAAAGGGAGCGAAGCTTTCATTTAAAAAAATTAATTAAATCGGTTCACCCAGTCAAGAGATATGAGGTAAAAAACATAAAAAAATATTTAAAAAAATATACAGTCGAATTGAGAACCCCTCTTTTTTTTGGACGTCGGTTGAAAAAGCGTCTGCAACGTGAATCACAATCAGATGGGAATTATTTCCTACCATCTGATTTTGATTCAAAATCCCATTATTGACGTGTTTAAATTTATTTAGGTGTTTTTATTGTTTTTTTAGGTGAATATATTTGATGTGCAATAGATAAGCAAATTTTGTACATTGTGTGTGAATTATGTGTATAAATTTGTACCTATCTAATATTCCCGTATATGAATTGTGATAAAAATTTGAATGAAGCTCCTTCAACTCTATGTTCGCCGAGTACAGCGTGGAGTACGTGGCACGTACTAAAGAATCACATGAAGATAAATAATATAAAGTAATTTTGTTAACTATATTTTCTATTATAAAGAGGAAAGATTTGTATATCGTTTGTTTTGACTATTCTCAGAAATACTGACCCATTTCTTCCGCCTACATAAATAAGGTACTTAACTTCGCATATCATAGGTAGGTATTTTGTACTTATAGCACAAGCTCTGAAGAGTTTGAGACTAATGTTATTATGTGTGGAAGTGACCAATTTTATGTTAATTCAAATATATACCTACTGTTTTTGCGGGTTCCGTACCCAAAGGGTAAAACAGGAACCCTAATATTGAGACTTCGCTCTCCGTGCGTTTGTCTTGGGATGTATCTCATGAACCGTGACAGTTAGAAACTACCAATAATTTTGCCGTTTTGTTACGGAAAATTTGTGCGCGAGTCCGACTCACACTTGACCGGTTTTTTTTAAGTAATAGGTATTCGGGAAAAGTTTCATCCGAACTTTTATTGAATAAAAGACATCAACGCTCAATATACCTAGTCATTATTTTTTTTGACATTATATAATTCTGCTGTAGAGTCACCAAAGTTCAGCAGTTTAGGAGAAGTTAGGTGAACCATGTACAGAAGAATTATATTATGCCTATATTTTTTTTAAACCAATGAATAAATGACTTATACTTAATATCTATCTTATCAATAAAAATATCTTTGGTGAAATATTGATTAAATGTGAACGCCAATACATATTATAATAGTGATTAACTGATACTACCCAAAATTACTTAGTACTCTTCAGCTTTATAATATAAGTAGGATATATATATTATAATAGTGAATATATATATTATAATAGTAAACATATTATAATAGTGATTAACTGATAACCAAACTTACTCGTCAGCTTTATTATATAAGTAGGATATATATATTATAATAGTGAATATATATATTATAATAGTAAACATATTATAATAGTGATTAACTGATAACCAAACTTACTCGTCAGCTTTATTATATAAGTAGGATATATATATTATAATAGTGAATATATATATTATAATAGTAAACATATTATAATAGTGATTAACTGATAACCAAACTTACTCGTCAGCTTTATTATATAAGTAGGATATATATATATATTATAATAGTGAATATATATATTATAATAGTAAACATATTATAATAGTGATTAACTGATAACCAAACTTACTCGTCAGCTTTATTATATAAGTAGGATATATATATTATAATAGTGAATATATATATTATAATAGTAAACATATTATAATAGTGATTAACTGATAACCAAACTTACTCTTCAGCTTTATAATATAAGTAGGATATATATATTATAATAGTGAATATATATATTATAATAGTAAACATATTATAATAGTGATTAACTGATAACCAAACTTACTCGTCAGCTTTATTATATAAGTAGGATATATATATTATAATAGTGAATATATATATATTATAATAGTAAACATATTATAATAGTGATTAACTGATAACCAAACTTACTCGTCAGCTTTATTATATAAGTAGGATATATATATTATAATAGTAAACATATTATAATAGTGATTAACTGATAACCAAACTTACTCTTCAGCTTTATAATATAAGTAGGATATATATATTATAATAGTGAATATATATATTATAATAGTAAACATATTATAATAGTGATTAACTGATAACCAAACTTACTCGTCAGCTTTATTATATAAGTAGGATATATATATATTAATAATAAATTAATTTATTAAAAAGTGTATATTATTACTTTCTAATAAATTAATTTGGCCATTTTGAACATAAGTAACCCATTATATGTGTGCCCGGTGACGGCAATAGGCTACCAAAAATACTGGCTAATTGTAGGTGTGTAATGCACCTCTGCCTACCCCTTCGGGGATATAGGCGTGATATGTGTCTGTTTGTCATATATTAATAAAACATATAGGAACTATAAAATGCATCTATCCCTTAAACACACGTTTAGTTATTTAATAATAAATAACATTAAAAAACTTTAAACCGTTTGATAGTTTGTCCCCAAGTGTTTTCAATTAACACCAATATAAAATATACTCAGTTTTAATATGTTTACTTTGGGCTTCAATAAACACTGACTTTTATAAGCTTAGAGCCGACTCTGTTATCTAAACCACAGAATAGGGAATAGTACTTACATACAGAACTTGCACTCCGACGTTAATTAAAGCACATTCTTTTGTTTACATAGAACATAATTCGAATAGGGTTGTCAGGAAAGTACCAGCATAATTTGACCAATAATTATGACGTTAATGCCTCAATATCAACAGTAACTGTATGGTCAATGCCGTATCACAAACCCTTACCGACTTACAACTTCAAGTTGTCGCTGACGTCACGTATTTTTTGCGATTGTTAGGCGAGTGACATAAGCCTGTTTAAACGCTTTCTATTAGTATTAAACTTCTGTAGGTATAAATAGTTTCTTTGTACCCATAGTACTTGCTCGGAATGCAGAGATTCTCTATTTAATCACATCTGTCCTGGTTGATGGAAATTTGGTCTGACTTACAAAGTGGTTACTGATTTTCTATATAGCCCGGTAACGGCAAACTCCGAAACTAATATTTGATTCGATCCGGAATCGAACTTGGAACCTCAGGGACGGCAGTCTCATACTTAATTAAAAGCTATTAGGTATTCGGTAGCACACAAGAGACGAGATAAACTAAAACGAAACTTTCTTCGAACCATTAAAGTGCCCAAATATCAATCAATATCCGAAACAACAAATTTTATAATATCGACTAGATAAAACGTATCAATTTAATTCGACGTATACTGAGCGTAGACACGTCATTTCTTTTTATAATGTATATTAAACTTATCTATACCTATATCAGTTTTTAAACTTACAGTCATCCGTTGCCAACCGTTTCAATTTTATTGCACGATAAAAAGTTCGTGGGAATTACATTAAATATATATACCTACTAACGATTTTAGATCCTAACTAATGGAGCGAGCATTTTATTTCATTCCAAAATAAAATCTGTAATAATAAATCAAGTTGTGACATGTTGGAGTGGATTAGGCGGGTAGAGTATTTAAATTTTTGTAATAAAACACCATTCGGTAGACTGACTACAACTCAATTTTTTTAATAATTGCGTATTTCTCGTAATAGTGGTTGTCTATATTTTGATAAACGTAAAAAATCATATTGTTTTTAGGCACGTATTAGTCCTTCTACAATCCAAAGGTTACCTATGCATAGAACAAGCCCTTGCTTTAAAAATTTCGAATAAATTTCAAAACTATCGTATTACAGAAATCGTAACAAATCGTGGCTGTGCGCACAGCGGGTGTCTCGTACTGTTTGTTTGCAAATAAACACCGGGCCGATTCCCGGAGAGAGTGGAGTTACCGGGTCTGGTGGACAATGGTGGCGGAGCCCTAGTTGTACAATGACTACCAGCGGGTGTCGGTGAACGTGGTGCGCGCGCCGACGACATTTCTCATGTGAAATAGGAAATAAATATATTTTTTCGTTTCTGATACGTGGGGAAGCGGATACAAAGTTTTGCATTGTGATTACCGTGGTTAAAATTTTATAAAATATGTTTTGATGTTATTATAATGATGATATTATAGGTATGCAAAAAATTGAAAACCTGCAGATTCATAGACCAGGTGTTTGTGTAAGATAAATACTTATAGATACCTAGTCCATCCAGTTGTCAATAAATAGCCGTGTCGTTTAACATAAATTTGTCTTTCTTCTGCAATAATAAAATGCTCATTTTGTTTCACAACAAAACTATCGTATATTTTACTTCGATTTGGTTTCTAGTAATTACCTAATATTAATATATTATTATTAATATATTATTAGTAAGTACCTAATATATTAAAGTAAATTATTTCCAGCTTCACGGCAACTACAAATTAATAACAATATCAATAGGTAGCCTTTGATTGTAACATTTTCGCTAATCAATGATCGACAATACGGCTTCAGGCCAAAGCGATCAACGGGTGATCTTCTGGCATTCGTAACGCATGTCTGGGGTGGGGCTATGGAAAGGCACGGCGAGTCCTTGGCTATTAGCCTGGACATCGCCAAAGCCTTCGATAGGGTCTGGCATGCTTCGCTCCTTTCCAAGCTTCCGGCATATGGTCTACCTCCTCAACTGTGCAGCTGGATTGCCAGCTTTTTAAACGAGCGCCGAGTGCGGGTCCTCTGCGATGGCCAGGCTTCTCGCTTCTTGCAAGTGAATGCCGGGGTACCGCAGGGGTCCGTACTATCACCAACTCTCTTTCTTCTGCATATCAAAGATATGCTATCCCTCGGGAACATTCATTGCTATGCAGATGACAGCACACTGCACGGGAGTTACTCGGTTCGTCCGACGGCGGGGCGATCTGAGATTGAGGAGGAGAGACGACGACTCGTGGCTGATCTCGACCGTAACCTCGACAGTATCTCTCAATGGGGTACCGAGAACCTGGTCGAGTTCAATGCCCGCAAAACACAGGCGTGTGCATTTACTGCGAAGAAATCCCCTTTCCTTCCCCTACCCTCTCTTCAGAATGCATTATTACCAATGAAGGACAACCTTGATATCCTTGGCATAGACGTTCGTCGAGAGCTCAATAATAAAAACTACATCGAAAGATGTATAGGGCTAGCTTCGCGGAAACTAGGAATACTGAATAAGGTAAAGAGATTCTTTACACCGGACCAGAGGTGTCTGCTGTACAAGACGCAGATTAGACCCTGCGTCGAATACTGCTCTCACCTCTGGGACGGCTCCGCGAAGTATCTGCTGGACGCTCTCGACGCTATGCAGCGACGGGCTATCCGTATTATTGGTTGTCCGGAGGTAACGGGAAGCCTTGAGCCGCTAGCTCAGCGCCGAACAATAGCTTCCTTGGCCGCATTCTACCGTATTTACCACGGCGAGTGTTCTGAAGAGCTCTTCAATCTGATCCCACCCTCTTCCTTCCGATCCCGAACGACTCGTGCCGGGCAGAGATGCCACCCCCACACAGTGGATAGCATGTTCGCGAGAACCGAACGTTTTAAACGTTCGTTTCTCTGCCGAACGATAGTGGCCTGGAACGCCCTGCCTGTGCACGTGTTTCCTCCCACATATAATCCTGGGTTCTTTAAGCGGAGCGTGAAGAGGCACATCAGTAGGTCGTCAAGTTGAGCGCCACTCTCAATAGTAATGTGTGCTGTGAGAGTGGCCCACAATCGCTAGACGTCGTCACGACTTACCACCAGGCGGGCGGCGTCAATTTGGCGAACCAAATATAAAAAAAAAAAAAAAAAAAAAAAAACAACAACTCGACACTGACATTTCATTCGCCCACTCGAAACAAACCAAATTAAACATTTTTATTTGTTCACTGAAGTCAAGAGGCACACCCTTTAAATACATTGCAATAAAAAAACATCTTGAAGTGTATTACAACTCTATTGAAACGATTACAACATTTTATTTTACTAAACAAAAGTGGGGCACAATAGAGATGCGACGTAGGTACATTGATTATTCAATTGTTGGGTTTAGTCGATATTGTTGTTAGTCGATGCACGAAATCGTATTATTTTGCTAGTTTCGTGTGCGTTGTGGGGTGTTATTTATATTTTTATATCTGCATAATAATTTAATTGTTACAAATTCATACACGGTTTTGCAATTTTTATAGTAAAGTGTGAACGATTATATTGTAGAACTAGTAAATAAGACATAGGTACCAATTATTATTTAATCAGATAGGTACTCAAATAAATCTATATTAAAAAAATACCTATTTATTATTCATAAACCCACTTTATACCTTATCCTATAAACTATCTGAGATGATGATATACAATTCATCTACATATAGCTAAATTAATTTTTAAACTTTGGAGTTTTGTACACATTATAAACTTAGACAACCAAGTATTTTACGCAATTATTGATACCTCTTTATTACCCGACGTTTCGACCCTGTTACAAGAGCCGTGGTCTGCCGCTGGGTGGACTGGCTTAAGCTCATCGTCGTTTTCGTGAAGTGCGGGTTTGTTCAACTACCCTCACTTCGTCGTCACTAAATATTGTGTTCGAAGAGGCACCACGGCACACCACACTGATAGTATCTGCACTTGTAACAGGATCGAAACGTCGGGTAATAAAGAGTTAAATATATCTCAATAATTGCGTAAAAGACCCGTTTGTCTTAAGTTTATAATACATAAAGGTAATTTGTATCAAACACATTATCTAAGAATAAAATAATCTAGTAGGTACGATTCTTCTATGGCTCAAACAGCCTATCAACATAAAGACATAATTGCCCGAATAAACTTAAAAAAAACTGTGAACTGAAATAAAAATGAAACGAAGCGATTAGCTACAGTGAATAATACCACCAAAACATGTTTGGGGTCACAACGTACGGCATAATATAGTCGTCACAACCACAATACAACACAATATAATTGTCATCATTCATTTGTCAACAGTACAATAAGGGATGCAACGGCCCTTACCACAATACTCGTATAGTAAGTCACCAAACATCGGAATACAGAAAAAAATATGCTTCCGTTCAAAGCATCTGCCATAACATTTCTATTGTAGGTCAAACCGGGACTATTGGGGTCACATAGGTAACGTTGCTTTTTTTGTAAATACTCTAATCTTCGATTTTTCTTACAAACTTAAGAATTTTACTGGAAGGATCACAAACAAATATTCAGGGATTCAATTTGCAGTTGAAGAGATGGTAAAAAATGGTTGATAATTATAGATTTAGCTTATTAAGTTGCGCTAAAGCACGCCTCTGTAAATAATATTATGCTTCAAGCTTTAGTCCTCCACGTGCGATATATTACATCAGTCCACCTTAACGCTTGTCTCTTTAAATTCCTGGCCATCCTAAGGTTGCCTGTAAGATATTGCTTTTAGAGATAGGCCGCCCTTTGTACATCCTATATTTGATATATCCTATGTTTTTTAATTGGTATACAATAAAGTTTATTCTAATCTAATCTAATCAGTCCACTGCTAGACGTAGGCAGAGGCCTGTACTATGTCTGGTAGTGGCTAGCTAGGTGGCTTTGAGGGAGTTCAAAGCACACCACTGAGTCCGGTCCTGGGTTAATTGCATCCATCCAATAGCCGCTATTCCATGTACCTACGTCGAAGCTTCATCAAGATCACAGGAACAACAAAATTAGTAGGGGGTACCTCAAGAACCCATCTTGCACATGGGTATAGTTGATATGGCTTTCCCATAGTACCAAAAATAACCTATTAGGTACATATGTAGGTACGTGTCTGTTCCCAATCATAAATTTCAAAAGAAACTACAACGATGGAACTTATGATCTAGCGCAATAATCTAGATGTGGTATGTCACATAAAATGACGCGGAGCACCCAAGTATACAAATTTCTTAAGTGAAGAACGGGCAATTTGATGTGAATAGCTGGTGATAAGTGATAGATGCACGTGTGATAACACAGCATTGTTGTACGTGGTGTGGGTACAAAGTTTATCTTAGCAAAGTGACTAACGCGACGCTGTGATGTTGGGGTGATAAGTACATGGATCTACAGTTAATAGATGTGTCAGTGGGCGTACTTGTCCCGTGGGTGCTATGGATTACGTGAGCACTTAAAATAGTTATATCATTTGCTTAATGTAATATTACGAGTCAGTTGATAAGGCTGCAATGATAACTGTCACTACATAGTGATTCACGTGGATGTGCTTTATGCAATATTGTAAATATAACATCATATAATATAAGTATTTGAACAGATATTATACTACCAATATCTTAATCATTATTATGCTGAATTCACAACTAGATCTTAGCTAAAAAAAATATAGTCCGTTTTATATTATAACTGTTTTCTTTGGGATCTTAAAAATAATACCTGTTATTTTGTATAGGTATAATAATAGAACATCTTTAACCACTTTTTCGGAGGTGGTTGTAGTTTTGACACTTGACCAGGGATCAAAAACAAAGACAATACGGTAATAACGCAAGATAACCTACCTTCCGCCGGGCTTTATCCGAGAGGGCTATAACTTACCCTAGCTGGCTCGGGCCAGCTCGGCGAGATGTCTCGTGCGGTGTTCCACAGGGGTCGGTCCTAGGACCTCTCCTGTGGAACATCGGATACGACTGGGTGTTGCGGGGTGCGTTGCCTGAGGGCGTCAGCGTAACTTGTTACGCCGACGATACTCTCGTCTCGGCGCGGGGAGCAACGCACCAGGAGGCAACACTCAAGGTCACGACTGGGGTTGCTGAAGTCGTGGGTCGGATACGGCGGCTGGGACTGGACGTGGCACTGAATAAGTCCGAGGCTCTGTGTTTTCACGGACCTCGGCGCGGGCCACCTCCAGGATCCAGCATAAATGTAGGGAGCGTTAGCATCGGCATCGAGCCCTCCATGAAGTATCTGGGGCTCGTACTCGATGGCCGGTGGAACTTCGGACCACATTTCCGAAGTTTGGTCCCCAAAGTGACGGGGGCAGCAGCCGCGCTTTCGCGACTGATGCCTAACTTAAAGGGACCCAACGCTTCCTGCAGGAGACTGTACCTGGGGATCGTTCGGAGTATGGCCGTATACGGGGCTCCCGTATGGGCGGCGAGACTGACGGCCAACAACGCTGCTATATTGCACAGATCGTTGAGGACCTTGGCCGTCAGGACAATAAGAGGGTACCGCACGATCTCTCTAGAGGCTGCATGTCTCCTAGCCGCGACCCCTCCATGGGACCTGGAAGCGAGAGCCCTTGCGTCATTGTTTCAATGGCACAAGGAGGCGCTGGAGCGGGACCACAGGCCTGCGTCTCGAGAAATCGAGGCCCAGCGGTCCCATCTCCGCCAGGATCTCATGGAGACATGGAAGGTGCGACTTGAGCAACCTAAGTGGGGATCCACCACCATCGCGGCGGTGAGACCGATCATGGAGGACTGGCTGCAGAGGCGGCACGGTGGCCTCACGTACCGTGCGACACAGATCATCACCGGGCACGGAAACTTTGGTGGGTATCTGTTTCGCATGCATCGTGAGGTCACACCTGCGTGTCAACACTGCGAGGCTTCCGGCGAAGACACGGCATTCCACACGTTGGTGGAATGCTCAGCGTGGGCAAGTCAGCGCCGGGACCTCGTTGTGGGCCTGGGCGTGGATACTCTCTCACTGGAGACCATGCTACGAGCCATGGTCTCTAGCGAGAGCCAGTGGAACGCGGCCGTTTCCTTCTGCGAGCAGGTTATGCTCGTGAAGGAGACGGCCGGAAGGGCGAGGGAGCGTATCCTCCCCGCTGAGTTCCGAAGTCTGCGGCGAGCGCGCCGCATACGTGACTACGCCCAGGACCATCGACCTCCATGATCGGGGCCTGAGGACGATGGATTAGCAACCCACCGTCCTTACAGAAGCAGGCTAAAAGGGCTGCGTGATGTGGGGCTTCACCCCATGCACGCCTTCACTCACCGATGCGGGATAAAACCCGACCCTAGAGATGCGGGGTAACACCCGACCACCACGCAGTGGCCACTCAAGTGACCAAGGTCCGCCGGGTGCCACTGGGAATTCTTTCAGTATCTACCGGAGGCACTCGGCAATGGACGTAGGTGCGGCCGCAGCCACGCGGATTAAAAAAAAATAAAAAAAAAAAAAACCTTCCGCCGGGCGGCACTGGACATACCCTCTGCTAGTAACCAGAGACGCCCGGCAACGGACGTTAGAGCGGCCGCGGTCTTGGGCCGCGGAATAAAAAAAAAAAAGATAACCTACCTCACACAACTATATCTATTGTTTGGAAAATATTCAATAGTGGCGAGTTTTAACCAACTTCTACCGTTAAACAGTGGTTAGTTCATAAATTAACAGTAAGTTTAGTAATATATTAACACATTTATATTTATTTTTAAACCCTTCAAAATTATTTTCTACCTCAAATTAGGAAAAACGTCGTTAATTTCGTTGGTAATTCTAAATAAAATTAAGTCTAGAATTTGATATAATTTGATTTGATATAATTGACTGAGGGAGCGAAGCGACCGAAGTCTCCGTTTCAACTTGCAGACTGGGGAGAATTTCTTTCGTCTGTACCTCTACATGTCTACATCTACGGGTTCCTTCAGATCATGTTTGCGGCCGTATTTATCAACTGATTTTCATGAAACTTTACACACACACACCTTGCTTACAATGAATAACATATAAATGATATTTTTTGGATTGGATGAAAAATGAAAGAGTAATAAAGAAAATTGAAAAATAAATGTTCTAAACAAAGCTCCCGAAGTCTACGGTCTGTCAAGAATGCAATCCGTAACCATAGCATCCCATATAAATAAAATCAAAAGTCATGCAAATAAATACAATTTAAGAATAAACAAAGCCGCTCCCGAAGTCTACGGTTCACAGAACCACTAGTATTAATTAGGATCTACATCACGAATTAAGCTACGTTAAGATGTGATAAAGTTAGTGAGAAACTTAACATTCTAACTACCTAACCCTGAACACATTTTATAGTTGCTCAACTAAACCTAATTTTGATTAAGTAAATTACACTTTATCGGCAATCCAAATCCACCAATTTAATAGAGAAGTGGCTGGATAATAACACAAATTCAGAGTGGATTCGCGTCGTATTTTTTAAAGAATTCTAGTATAAGAACTAGAGATTTTTTTATCGTTTCTAGATCCGTGTAATTCTTGGTCCGCCTCACGCTCAACAAGAATGCACAGCGCACAAAGTCTGTGCACTTAGACAGATAACGTTATCTATAGAACTTGCCCCTCTGATTGAACACCTCAGTACTACATATTATTGCATTATGCTAAATAAAATAGTGTTGATTCATTACAATTATTTTAACGAAACGCCCCGCCAATTTTTTGTGTTTGAGCGATATCTCAGAGGCAACTTAATCCCGTATGTGTATTGACAATCTGTTCAGTTTTCGGTATCTAGGGAAATACCGGTACAGGGTTTTCACAGTTGTCATTCAATACTCTTATTGATTTGGATGAAGCTTACCACAGCGGATAAAGTCTTAGCTCATATCCTTGTAGCAGAAATAGAATAGCCGAGAAGAAATGTTCGAGCGGGATAAACAAACGGCACTCGGCGTCACTTGCTTCTCAGTAAACAGAAACTATTTATTGCGACACAAAAACAGCTATTTTAATATTATTACCTATATATTATTATAGGTACATATCATATCTTATTATACAGAGGTGAAATAAAGGTGTCCCGGGCTTGATACCTGTCTGCATTTTAATACTGGATACAATGTGTATTGTCTGGGTTAGATAGTAGGTACCTACACGAAAAGAATACTACATACGACATTTTTAGTCCATACCTTCTATGTAATCTATAATATTGATTTAAGTTAAGTAATCAAAATTATGTTTTCAATTCTATAATAATTCGTTTCGAAGATAAAGATAACATACAAGCAATCTATAATAAACACACCTAAAAGTATTGTTTATTGTAATGGTGTAGGTAGCAAAATAACAAATCGGGTCACAGTGAGTTCTCCAAATAGGTACTTCACCCGATTTATGTAAGGACAACCTATCGTGTTCTCATGACTTGGACATAGTGGAGGACATACCCCACTATTAAAACAATTAAAACTGAAATAAAAATGTATTTATTTTTTACTTTTTACAGACTGAAAAAAGTTTTGTTACAATTACAAATGTGTACAGTATTAAAGCAATGGTAAGTATGATGTTCAAACTTTTTCAAATAATAGCATTATTTTCGCTAAAATAGAAGACATTAAAACGTCGACATATGTTTCACCTCTACACGAGGCATTCTCAAGACTGTCTCAGAGAGAACAGCCTCGTGTAGAGGTGAAACATATGTCGACGTTTTAATGTCTTCTATTTTAGCGAAAATAATGCTATTATTTGAAAAAAATTGAACATCATACTTACCATTGCTTTGTCATGGACTTTCGCCAGGTAACGCCTAATTCTATCCAATATTTGTGTACAATATTGCTTACAACAAGCCTCCATAGGTAGGAAATAACATAACCTTACTAAATACTATATAAGAAAATAAAATAAAAAACTAACATTAAATATGAAAGATAAAAAATTAACAGTCATGTTAATGACTATTAATAAAAAGAAAATAAGTTTTACACAAATAGTTAATAGCTTAAGCCAACTGGGGTACAGTCTGAGTAGCAAGAACTATAAATGGGTGCAAAGGGGCTCTACCAACATCTATAGGGCCCCAGCGACCTCACCTGCTAGTGGCGCACCTGCTGATAAACGGACGAGGCTCGTTAATTTACGGTACCTATGGAGTGGCTTCGGCCCCTACGTGGGTACCAGGTGGTACAACAGTGTTGGTCCGGGGGGGTACCACCGTGCAGCTGTGCTAAAGCCCCCCAAGTAACCCAGCCCAGGCTGGGTTGCGTTAGGGGTTCAGCAGCTGCACCGCCGGGCCCGGGGCGATGTATGGTGCAGCAGGCATGGGACCAGTGGGGGCGAAACGGAGTCTAGTGTGGGTGGTGTGGGTCGATTCGCCGGCCAGGGAGACCCTTAGCAACGGCGTTGCCGCGGCCGCCCGCAACACAGTCATGGGGCCCGCCTGGGGCCAACCACCCCAGGAGGCTGCCCCACATGTTGCGCATAATCCTGATGTGGGATCGCCGCTCCGGGTGGTAACCGGTGTGGGGTAGCGGCGGCCTTGCATCAGGGGGGTTTGGGAGCCCTTCCGTCCGGCGGGTCGGCTCCGACCTAACCACACGGTTCTAGACAAAGCTAGCCCCTGCGCTTTGTCACTTACTGCTGCACCAAATGTCGCCCTGTCTTCACGCTTCTTCTTCAAAATCTACAATGGCAGTGCAACAAAAAAGAAATAAACGTTACACAGCGGCCCTAGGAAACCCCACAACTTCACATTTCGAGGTGGAGTTCACTAACGTCCGTGGACTCCATGCGAACCTCGATACCGTCCACCACCACCTTGAGACGGCACGGCCCGCTGTGATGTTCCTCACGGAGACACAAATACGCCGCCCTGACGACACGTCTTACCTGTGTTACCCCGGCTATGTCATCGAGGAACAATTTCGAGACAAAGCCGGGGTGTGCGTGTTCGTTAGGGCGGATGTTTGCTGCCGCCGGTTGCGCTGCCTAGAGAACCCCTCCAATTCCGTCCTTTGGCTGCACGTAGACCATGGCTCTATGAGCCAGATCTACGTGTGCGTCTACCGATCCCACACAGGGGATTCTGAGACAACAAAGCTCTTCCAGTACCTCAGCGAGACGGCTGATGAAGCGCAGGTGCGGTTCCCGAACGCTGACCTAGTGTTTCTGGGGGACTTCAATGGCCATCACATTGAATGGCTGGGGTCCCTCAAGACTGATCATGCGGGTAGAGCCGCCCATGCGTTCGCTCTCTCCCACGGTCTGACCCAGATGGTATGCGGGATCACCCGGATACCAGACAGGTCAGATCACGCGCCCGCTCTGCTGGATCTACTGCTGACGAGTCGCCCAGCCCAGTACAGTGTTTCGGTAGGAGCCCCACTGGGTAGTTCCGACCACTGTGTTGTTCACGCTGGCATGAAGGTGTCACCTCCTGCACGTCCTGTGCAAACGTCACGACGACTATGGCACTACTCGTCAGCGGATTGGGACGGTCTACGCGATTATTTTGCGTCCGTCCCCTGGAGCCAGCGCTGCTTTGTAGGAAAGGCTCCTTCGGATAGTGCTTCTGCTATTGCTGGCGAGATCAGTTTAGGGATGGATTATTACATCCCTTTCACTGATGTCGCCAGTATCCGCAGAGCCCGTCCCTGGTTCGGGCGAGATTGTGCCAAAGCTGTTCGACAAAAACAGTCGGCATATCGCGCCTGGATCAGGGCCCGGGCTGTGCGCGACCCAAACGTGGGCCACCTCAAAGCAGCGTACAACCGGGCCACAAAGTCGAGTAAGAGGGCCTTTAAGAGAGCGGATGCCCAGCGCGTCGCGCGGCTTGGTCAGGAGCTCACTTCCCATCCCACGGGCAGCCGTGGATTCTGGCAACTGGCCAAAGCCGTGCAATCTAACTTTTGTCAGCCCTCGCTGCCACCGCTGCGTTACCCAGATGGAACACTGGCTCACAAAGCCCAAGAGAAAGCGGATATGCTCGCAGACCTCTTTGCGGCTAATTCCCGGGTCGACGACCGTGGCCTGCAGCCCCCCGCCATCGCCAACTGTGGCCACACAATGCCTGATATTGTTATCAGGCAATGTGATGTACGGGCAGTGCTGCGGTCACTCGACACGCAGAAAGCCAGTGGCCCTGACGGCATTCCGGCGGTGGTGCTACGAAAATGTGCAGCTGAGTTGTCTCCAGTATTAACGCGTCTGTACCGCCTGTCATACTCTTCAGGGCTCGTGCCGGAGGTCTGGAAGGAGGCGAACGTACAACCGATCCCCAAGAAAGGGGATCGGTCCGATCCAGGCAACTATCGACCCATAGCTGTCACCTCAGTCATTTGCAAGGTGCTTGAGCTCCTTATAAATAAGCAGCTCATGCAAATCCTAGAGGATCACTCGCTAATCAATGATCGACAATACGGCTTCAGGCCAAAGCGATCAACGGGTGATCTTCTGGCATTCGTAACGCATGTCTGGGGTGGGGCTATGGAAAGGCACGGCGAGTCCTTGGCTATTAGCCTGGACATCGCCAAAGCCTTCGATAGGGTCTGGCATGCTTCGCTCCTTTCCAAGCTTCCGGCATATGGTCTACCTCCTCAACTGTGCAGCTGGATTGCCAGCTTTTTAAACGAGCGCCGAGTGCGGGTCCTCTGCGATGGCCAGGCTTCTCGCTTCTTGCAAGTGAATGCCGGGGTACCGCAGGGGTCCGTACTATCACCAACTCTCTTTCTTCTGCATATCAATGATATGCTATCCCTCGGGAACATTCATTGCTATGCAGATGACAGCACACTGCACGGGAGTTACTCGGTTCGTCCGACGGCGGGGCGATCTGAGATTGAGGAGGAGAGACGACGACTCGTGGCTGATCTCGACCGTAACCTCGACAGTATCTCTCAATGGGGTACCGAGAACCTGGTCGAGTTCAATGCCCGCAAAACACAGGCGTGTGCATTTACTGCGAAGAAATCCCCTTTCCTTCCCCTACCCTCTCTTCAGAATGCATTATTACCAATGAAGGACAACCTTGATATCCTTGGCATAGACGTTCGTCGAGAGCTCAATAATAAAAACTACATCGAAAGATGTATAGGGCTAGCTTCGCGGAAACTAGGAATACTGAATAAGGTAAAGAGATTCTTTACACCGGACCAGAGGTGTCTGCTGTACAAGACGCAGATTAGACCCTGCGTCGAATACTGCTCTCACCTCTGGGACGGCTCCGCGAAGTATCTGCTGGACGCTCTCGACGCTATGCAGCGACGGGCTATCCGTATTATTGGTTGTCCGGAGGTAACGGGAAGCCTTGAGCCGCTAGCTCAGCGCCGAACAATAGCTTCCTTGGCCGCATTCTACCGTATTTACCACGGCGAGTGTTCTGAAGAGCTCTTCAATCTGATCCCACCCTCTTCCTTCCGATCCCGAACGACTCGTGCCGGGCAGAGATGCCACCCCCACACAGTGGATAGCATGTTCGCGAGAACCGAACGTTTTAAACGTTCGTTTCTCTGCCGAACGATAGTGGCCTGGAACGCCCTGCCTGTGCACGTGTTTCCTCCCACATATAATCCTGGGTTCTTTAAGCGGAGCGTGAAGAGGCACATCAGTAGGTCGTCAAGTTGAGGGCCACTCTCAATAGTAATGTGTGCTGTGAGAGTGGCCCACAATCGCTAGACGTCGTCACGACTTACCACCAGGCGGGCGGCGTCAATTTGGCGAACCAAATATAAAAAAAAAAAAAAAAAAAAAAAAAAATCAGTTCTAAATAAGTAGGTATTAACTATTATACTAGATTCAACTAAAAAAAGAAAAATTATTAGTAGTATGTAGTATACCAATATAGAGACAGGCGGGCAATCTAGGTCAGAATATAGCTAGCAAAAATAGAAAAGTATTCCTAAAATATTGTGTTACCATTATAGAAATAGTTAAAAGAAGTAGAGTTGATTAGATAATGTCAACATTATAATGTAACATTACATAACATTTTAAATATTGTCGTTATTAGGAAATAAGTAAAAATGTAAATAGTAATAAGTACAATAAATAGTAATAGAACAACGTAAACAATACATACATTCTTCTAATACTATTTATGTATAAATTAGAAAATAAGAATAAGATCTAGTAATTAAGTTAAAGTTGTAAACAACACACATTATCCGACTACCCCTTATTTACCTGGTACAAATGAAACTGAAATAAAAAGTATATCACCTGCAAAAGCGACAGAGTTCAACTTCATAGAATACAAATAATTCTTTAAAAACTTCGGTGTCGCTGCTGAAGGGAAGGTTCTCAAAATGCTGGCTACGATCTCAAATTAAATAGCACTACTAATAACCTCTAATACTCTAATCCTAAAACATTTATACAATAAAAGAAACAATATCTAAGTACACATAAAAATTAGACTTTATGTAATATTGTAATCTTTGGTCACCTATAATCCTGTTTTACCATCGTAGAGAGACGTTTGCATTACTAACTTCAAATTGTGATTTGTCTTATTGAAATTAAAGTTCATTAATATTGCAATCTATATCTAGTATCCCACAAATACCGACACCACTTTACCAGGCCTCCGTCACTCGCTCAAGGCCGCGCGCTATATACCTACCGCTCGGCGTATCTTCGAGAGTACAAACTGGCAGAGGGCTGCCGAACGCCCGCCTAAGCACTCGTATCGCACTGCACGTTTCCCGCGCTTACTCTTCAAAATGCAGAAACCAAAACCAAAAAAAGGAGCCAAGTGCGAGTCGGACTCGCCCATGAAGAGTTCCGTAGCAGCAAGTAACATAATATTTAAATTTTTACGATTTATGGCGTATTAAAAAAAAACTACTTACTAGATCTCGTTCAAACTAATTTTCGGTAGAAGTTTGCATGGTAATGTACAACATACATATATATATATATACTAGCGACCCGGGTGCTATGTAGACTATGTAGCATGTGAGTCTTAAAATTCAAATATCTCAATGCAAATATTTGTATGCTTTGCATTGGTTGAATGATTGTCTTTATCTGTGGTATTAGAATTGTCGAATTAGATTCGTCTTTGAATTTCAATGCCAAACAATATTCAATCACTAACTGACATGCTATCAATTGATACTATCGATCGTCCTTGTAAGGAATCGATGGATCGTAATTCATGGCAGAATTTTCTTTATATACCGACGAATTAGTTCTGGCTCTCTGTAATCGATGCCTACCCCTATCCTGGCTGAGGCAAGCCTCAAGCTCGGCAGACGATTCTCTGGCTCTCCGAACACTATGACTTTCCCGATCTTGGCTGCAGCGAGCCTCACGCTCAACTGAGGATTATCTTACTCCTTCAGCTCTATATCTAGCCCGAAGCTGGCTGAGCCGAGCCTCACATTCCCTTGACGAATCTTCGTCCCTAGCTAAATATGCTCTTTGGGCATTCCCTGTACTACGACCTATGTTTGAACGACGACGTCTTTCAGCTATGATTTTATACCTATCCTATTCAGTTCTTTTTTGGACTTAAATACCTACATTACTTTAAACCGCTTTTTGGCTATAATTCTATTGTTTTATTCTAATTCCTATCCAACCAAGGTACTTACTATGAATTTCGAAAAAAATGTCGAATGAATTGAATGAATGAAAATGAATTTTTAATGAAAAAGCTTATGATATAACCTATTAATCTGTAATATCTTCGAAAATATTCATTTAAATTACATGCTGTAAAGGGCCATATTGATCTATATTAAAAGCAAAATGTATTTAAGGTTAAGGATTAATTAACTTAATTGGATAAGGATTTATGCTGTATTGCTTAAAATCTCATTGTGTTCACTGCCGTCATTGGCCACAGCCCGGCTGCGTCGCCGCGCTCGTATTTTTTTTTCATCACGAGATATCTCTTAAGTCATTCGTCCAAATTATATGGTTTGAATGGCAATTTTGGTCTACATTAAATGCACAACGTATGTAAAGTATTCAATTAGATAAGGAATAATACTGCATTGGTAAAAATAGCTTGGCAAATGACACATTATTTTTTAGTCATTTATAAAAGATAAAATTGGTTACTGTGAGTTATCCTTAAGAGTTAGACATATGCTAAGACGGACTTTTTTGAAGACCTTTCTATGGTGTACAATACTGTAGTACATTATTTTGATCAGCCTCGTAGGATTTCGTCAGCGTTTGCAAGGAAAGCGCAAAAAAATGTGTTTATTTACGACATTACATTAGAAACCTCTAAAATAATCGGTATTACTCTAGTATGTTACACATGTATTATACATTAAAACCTTTCTGTTGAATCACTCTATCTACTAAAAAAACCGCATCAAAATCCGTTGTGTAGTTTTAAAGATCTAAGCATACATAGGGACAGACAGACAGGAAAAGCGACTTTGTTTTATACTATGTATAGATTTTGTTTTATCATTCTCTTATTTTAGAAGTTAGAGGTGGGGGGACACATTTTACCACTTTGGATCACTCGCGCAAACAATTCAGTTTAGAAAAAAAATGATATTAGAAATCTCAATATCATTTTTTTTATTAACTTTTTAAGGCTCCGTACCCTAAGGGGAAATACAGAACCCTATTACTAAGACTTCACTGTCCCTTTGTCTGTATGTCCGTCCGTCCGTCTGTCACCAGTCTGTATTTCATGAACCGTGATAATTAGTATACCTTGAACCGTGACATAGTAAATAATGTATTTATGTTGCCGCTATAACAACAAATACTAAAAACCAGAATAAAATAAATATTTTAGGGTACAACCCATACAACAAACG
This sequence comes from Nudaria mundana, assembly GCA_963556515.1. NCBI lineage: Eukaryota > Metazoa > Arthropoda > Insecta > Lepidoptera > Erebidae > Nudaria > Nudaria mundana. Next base: position 13,774,642 of record OY748286.1, on the reverse strand, counting down.
TGATTTCTTTGCCGTTCTTATTTATTGATCAAAAAAAATATAAATCATTATATAAAACTATAACATATTTGATTGACTAATAAAAAAAATGGTTGATTCGTAACATTCGTTTTATTACAATAATCATCATAGATACAACCCTAGCGCATTCTTACGATGGCGTCACTAGCACGGCGGGCAACACAGTCTCGACTTTATGCACGCGTGTTTAAGGTACAATTCTTCTCGTTCTGTGCAGCAGGTATTATTATTAAAATTTTGTAGGTTAATATTGAGTAGGTATTTTCGCTTTTGTATGGGAGTGATGTATCTGTTACGTAGTAACTATTTATTAATCTGTGACTTTACTGTTCCTGAATATTTCGAGTGAAATCCAGACAGAAATCTATTCTGCGCCCAATTACCTACTCCAAATAGCGCATCGACTGTCACTTCACTAAGTGTCAAGTCACCTAAATAACTTATAGCCATTGTGGCACAAGTGATAGATGCGGTATTTTGAGTAGGTCCGAGGTCGCTCGAAATAGGTATCCATGGACAGTTTAATGATATCTATATTTGTTGAAGAACTAGAAATTTACTGGATTTGCATTTGTAGAACTACGTAGCCACGTTTCAATTTCTATACTAATACGTATAGGTCACACTATAAGTTTTGCATAGGTAACTTAAAAAAAAAACACATGTTAAAACCAAAGTAAGTATTAAGCTTATTGCTTTTCAAAATACTCTCCTTTACATTTTAAAGATTTTTTCATGTGATCGAACCATTTTTTAAAACCAGGAGGACCACAGATCTGAAGGCATGTTTTCTAAGTGCTGATTGAACGCTATCACTGCCTCTTCGGAGTTGGTAAAAGTGAAACCTCTCATTAAATCGTTGATTTTAGAGAAAATACAGAAATGACAGGGTGCTAGGTCGGGGCTATGCGCAGTATGGGTGACGAGTTGTACTTTTTCAGAAGTTAAAAATTACTTTGTTTTGTTGGCCGTGTGTGAAGAAGCGTTGTTATGATATAGGAGAATGCGGCTTTTGGGTCGTCTTTCGCGAACTTTTTCTAACACCCTGGGTAAACAAATGGTAGAATACCACTCGGCATTAACACTCTTTTGATCTTCAAGTGGAATTGTACAGATGGGACCCGTAGCTGAGAAAAATAACGCGATCATTTTTTTAACATCATTTCTCAATTGCCTCACTTTTGTTGGCTTGTTCTCATTTTCAAACACCCATTCACAAGATTGCTGTTTTTTTCGAGTTCAAAACAATAAATCCACGTTTCGTCTCCTGTGACAATGTCATAAACAGCATTAGAATGTCCGTGGTCGTACTTCAGTAGCATCTGTGAGCACCATTCCACACGAGCCCGCTTCTGCTCCGCTGTCAGTTCATGAGGGATCCGACGACAACAAAGTTTCCGAACTTTCAATTCTTCGTGTAAAATTTTCTGGATTTGACTCATACCAATCCCCAATAGTCCTCGAATTGTCTCATAGGTAATCCGCGGGTTTTCTTCAATTGACCGCTTAACAGTAGCCACATTATTTTCGATGAAGGCGCCAGTTGAAGGCCGCCCTTCACGAAATGCGTCATGTAAAGAAACTCGACCTCTCCCAAATTCAGCAAACCATCGCCTCACGGTGCTCAAACAAGGTGCTTCTCTCCCAAAAGCATTTTGAAGACGAGCGGCACAGTCTTGCGGAGAGAGAGAACTTTTAAAATCATAAAAAATCGTCGCTCTAAAATCTTTTCGACTTAATTCCATTTTCATTGCATACGTAGAACTTTGATGTGTGATAAAAAGCAATTGACAAATGATTTCCCGCCAATTGCTTTTTTATTACTAAGAAGGTTGCAATGTTTAAAAAAATATAACATTCGAAATTCAAATAGTTCCGATTAGCTAGAAGTGCAAAACTTTTAGTGTGCCCCATGTAGAACACGTTTGGTTACAGTTTAAATGTAATTTAATTTATTATATTTATGACTAGCTGTTTCCTGTAGCTTCACTCGTGTAGAATGTTATTCTTGTACGCCATTACCATAGTAGATTTTATTTATTATTATGAAAATCTTATTTAAATTATTTCCGTAACGATTTTCATCAAAATCGATCGAATCAAACATTTTTTCTTTATTATTTAAGGATACTATTTAGAAAGGTGCACATAGGCAATAGCGTTCATAGACTAAATACTTATCTTTATATTAGGTATCGTAGAATTCGCAAAAGAATTGTCGCTACATTAATTTTACCTACGTGATAAGACTAAATAAAAAGATTGATTTTACTTCTTGCTCACTATAAATATAATAAAAAACATGCATTCATTCTTACTTTAAACGCTTAAAGTCGACTGGTACAAGAATAACAGTAGAAAACTGATTTTGTTTACAATTATTTCTAAATTTATAGCAGTATGTTTAAGTACAGTCGATGGCGTTAAAGATAGGATGTCAATTTCCATATGTAATTCTGTTTGCAATTTTGCATATTACTTGAAATAGGTATGCATGGTTAAGGAAATATAAGTTTTATGTGACGTTTACTTCCAATATAATATCCAATATAATAAATAATAAATCCAATAATAATTTATGTAAGATGTAACTTCAGAGGATTTTAAGATGGAACTCTCACGATAAGAAAAATTACGAGAACGGCATCCACAGTACAAAAATTACCATTTATGAATGTGTAATAACTTTTTGATTCGGGTGGTCCCTGACATAGTTATTATGCCACAGATTTATTTATCTTAACTGTAACAGCAAAAAAAGGTTCTTTATTAATATAGACTTACTATAAGATCTATAAACGTTAAAAAATTTCGAAGGTCATAAACGAAGAAAATTTACTATACTTAGGTAAATATAAATAAATAAATATTTTTGGACATTCTCACATAACGTTATCTAGCCCAAACTAGCTATAAGCTTGTGCTACGGGATCTAGACAACTGATAAACATACTTATATATTCCTAAATATATACTTAATATACATAGAAAACACTCAAACTCCGAAACAAACATTTGTGGATCACACAAATAACTGATTCGAACCCGAGACTCCGGTGTCGAAAGCCGATACACTACCGACCACGCCACCGATGTTTATATTTCAAGTTCGCAAAGCCGATTATACTTGAAACAATGTAGTACATATTTTTATTTTTATACTATATAGGTAAATGTGAAAAACAGCAATCTGCACCACGCATATTGAACATGTTACGGAACCTCATGGTTACTGTAGGTAGCACGGTCAACTGTCGAGACATTTAACACTTAGCACTGATTGACAAATAACTTATCGACCAGACGTTGAATATTCCCTATTACGTTGCCAAAATAAAAAGAAACAACAGACCCATGATGCATTTGCGTGTCCAGCCCTTGTGGCGAAGTAAGTGATGCAAAAATCATTATCGTCAGTACAAAAGTAAAGCCGCGTTATACGTAATAGTGAATGCATTTCGAAATCGGTATCTTGCTGAACAAAAATGAAATAAATAGGTAATTTTTTTAGGACATTCTCAAACAACGTCATCTAGCCCAAAATAAGCTAATATAAGCTTGTGATATGGGCTAAACATTCCTTCTTATTTATTTTTAAATACATTGGCACATATTATATGTAGGTACATAGAAAACACCTAAACTCCGAAATAAGCATTTGTGGATCACATAAATATTTGATCCGACCCGGAATATAACCTGTGACCTCAGGGATGACAACCGTATACTCACACCACTGCACCACCGAGGCTGCCATATATAATGATATGTAATGAGAAAACCTTATTCATACCTTATTCACACGAAAGAAAATGTATTTCGTGTGAATAAGGTAATACAGTTTAACTTGTGAAAACTTTTTACTATATGATACTATTTATTTTACAAATATTTCAAACCTGGTTTCATACTATTTATTTAAATTATTGTACCTATTTGTAGCAACTTCTCTTATCTTATATATAAAATTCTCGTGTCACAGTGTTAGTTGCCATACTCCTTCGAAACGGCTCACCCGATTTTTATGACCTACTAAATATGCATATAAAATTTTGCATATTTAGTAGGTCTGAGAATAGACTACTATCTCTATTTTTCATGCGGATTTTTTTTTATATATTGAAAAAAATGTTAGAGCTGGACAACTCTTATCTAAGTGATAAGAGTTGTCCACCTCTAACATTTTTTTCAATATTTTGTGTAATTATTTTTTTTAATAATGTGTATGCAATTTTCACCCTTCTATCACCAACCCCTTTTTTTTAATAGTCCATACTTCCCGTGGTCTCGACAGTTATTATGAAAAAAAAATCCGTAACGAAGTTCGTCGGGACAGCTAGTTATAATATATAATTTTTAACTCACAGCGAAATAGTTCACAAAACAAGCCACTTCCATTAAATTAACCTTAAAATAACCAATATAATATTTTAAAGGATCTCGTACGAGGCTGTTTATTTATACACAACGTTGAAGGGATTTTATATGTCTGTGTTTACGACTAGGGTCAGTAAACGAAGATGCAATAAAAATTTAATTTTCCCAATGTTTAATTATTAATTAATTAATGGTTATTCATAAGCCCAGCTATTTATGCAGTATCGTAATCCAAATTCTTGGAATGGTATAATGGTAGATAATTGATAATACTATAATAATATACTCGTAATATCTATCTCGTATAATGTACATACGAATTAACTTCACGACTGATATACATTTATATATTTTTTCGGGTGCCACAACTACACCAGCGATGCTAATGACGATACCCTGTCGACGTAGATAGGGCACTGGGGCTACAATGAAGGTCATAATCCCAAGTCGATCTCATCACACTCAATTTACTTACCTACCGATAAATTTTATGATTTATAAACATAAATGCTCCCGTCCAATATAAGGTCGGACCTACAATTTAACTAGGGAAATATTGGTGAATAATGCCTGCGAGCTAACAAGCGTTTGTAATTTTTTTTTATAAATATTCTTGGACATTCTCACACAACGCCAACTAGCCCAAACTAAGCTATACGCTTGTGCTATGGGATCTAGACAACTGACAAATATACTTATATATTTCTAAATACATACATATTTTACATAGAAACCACTCAAACGAAACTAATATTTGTGAATCATACAAATATTTGATTCAAGACGGAATCGAACATGGGACTTCAGGGACGGCAGTCGTATACGCATACCACTGCGCCATATAGGCAGTCTCAGAGGTAACTATACAGGGCAGTCGTTAGTTTTGGTTAGTATGCACACACCCTAAGTTCAGATAAGTATACGAAGGCCTGGTGACCCGGACGCGTATCTAGATAAGTTCATCTGAGTGGCGCGTGAATACTCTTTACGTTACTGTGGCGCTCGTGCCAAGTTTTCCAGATATTTTCACTTAACGTGAACTAGTGGCCCAACTAATCGGTTGATTTATCTAATCACTATATACCTACTATGAACGTATCTACCTATATTTTTTAATACGTATAATTATAATAAAATTTTAAATAATATTGTCAATACATTGATATTATAATGACTGCCTTGGTGGCGCAGTGGTATGAGTATGCGACTGCCGTCTCTGAGGTCCCAGGTTCGATTCCGGGTCTAATCAAATTATTTGTGTGATCCACAAATGTTTGTTTCGGAGTTTGGGTGTCTTCTATGTATAATATGTATGTATTAAGAAATATATAAGTATGTTTATCAGTCGTCTAGATCTCATAACACAAGCTTATACTTATTAGCTTAATTTGAGCTAGATGACAATGTGTGAGAATGTCCAAAAATATAAATATATATAAAATATAATCATTAAAAATAAATTAACCTTCATAGGACGATAGTAGGTAATATTTATTATATATGTATTTGGAAAATTAAGTTATGTCAAAATTTCAAAAGTTTATAAATTATCTCATTTTTAATTTTCATGAGTATACTTGAATGATTTCTTACTCTATCTACGGGTAAAAAATCGTTCAAGCAGTTTTTGACAAAAAAACACCTGTATTTTGGCGGATTTTCATTCCTTTATCCAGATATAGTCTGAGACTTGGTATAGATATTAGCCAATATTAAGTAACTATTTATTACGATTATAATATCCCCTGAAAATGGCTAACAAATGTTTTACACATTATTTTATTAAACAGAGCAAGTAATCAAGTGTCAAGGAATCTCGATAAATCGAGGCCCAGCGGTCCCAACTCCGCCAGGATCTCATGGAGATATGGAAGGTGCGACTTGAGCGACCTAAGTGGGGAACCACCACCATCGCGGCGGTGAGACCGATCATGGTGGACTGGCTCCAGAGGCAGCACGGTGGCCTCACGTACCGTGCGACACAGATCATCACCGGGCACAGAAACTTCGGTGGGTATCTGTTTCGCATGCATCGTGAGGTCACACCCGCGTGTCAACACTGCGAGGCTTCCGGCGAAGACACGGCATTCCACACGTTGGTGGAATGACCTCGTTGTGGGTAGATACTCTCTCGCTGGAGACCATGCTACGAGCCATGGTCTCTAGCGAGAGCCAGTGGAACGCGGTCGTTTTCTTCTGCGAGCAGGTTATGCTCTTGAAGGAGGTGGCCGGTAGGGTGAGGGAGCGTATCCTCCCCGCTGAGTTCCGAAGTGTGCGGCGAGGTCGCCGCAGACGTTACTACGCCCAGGACCATCGACCTCCATGATCGGGGCCTGAGGACGATGGATTAGCAACCCACCGTCCTTAAAGAAGCAGGCTAGAAGGGCTGCGTGATGTGGGGCTTCACCCCACGTACACCTTCACTCACCGACGCGGGATAAAACCCGACCCCAAAGATGCGGGGTAACACCCACCACCACGCAGTGGCCACACAGGTGGCCAAGGTCCGCCGGGCGCCACTGGGAATTCTCTCAGTGTCTACCGGAGGCGCTTGGCAATGGACGTAGATGCGCGGCCGCGACACCGGGCCGCAGATTAAAAAAAAAAGTGTCAAGGAATTCTCAACAACTTTTAAATATCAAATAAAACTTGTATAATAATTATAAATTAATTAATAAAAGCACATACATACCTAAATGATATACTTATTCGTACCTACCTTTATGTATGTATGTATATGCAAATAGCGCGGACGTAGAGGGCTTTTATTACTGTCGTGTGACAGTCACATAAAACAAGCGACCTCTGCACTATATGCTTTAAATGATGGCTGATACGTGTCCTGGTCTCAGTCTAGACATCAGAACCTGTAGGCTGCAATAACTACAAAAATATTCAGTACTTAATACGAATTACAATATATTTATAATAATGTAAGCACCGTAAAACTATGTATATTATCTTATACATTTAAAGTAATACATATTTGCTTACGTAGCCAACGTCAGTAGGTACGCTATATAGAATAAGCATGAACGTGATGTGTAACATGAGTCTTAAATGTGGTGTGAGCGAAAACACAATGCTGTTGTACTCCCATTATGATGATGATCGTGAATAGACTCTGTTTTGAGAAATGGAATAAATTCAATGTTGAGCTTACTTTATTATCACGTCATAATTCGTGCAAGGTATGAGAGAAACCCTTATATATTAGGAAGATCGTAGATATAGGGCCGAAACACACTCTTAGATTTTCTTGAACTTAGAATTTCACATTGTGTAGGAAATGTAATTAGTTTAGAACATAAATCTGGTACCTACGTACCTATAGGGTTTCACTAACTTTGCGTTTCATTACTTTTCAATTTTTGGCCATTTACACCGACATGGCGTAGATATGTATTACCTATATAAGAACATTATGTTTACTTGGAATTTCGACCAGGTTATACCGTCCTAACAGCCGTGGTCACAGGCTGACCAGTTCACCGATGGCCGTTTTCCGTCATCGAGCCCGTGATGAAGAGTTTTTTCTTTTACCCTTTTACTTTTAATAGCTTCCCTTACTATTCTTGAATAATAGTGACTACTACCACAGTATAAAGAAAACCTAAACCATATACTATGGCGTACTATATATCAACCAGATGGTCCTATAAGAAAACAAATTTTATTTATATATTTGCGTAAAATTTAGACAATATTTCCACAATTAAATTAGTATTAAATTATGCAAGTTTTGTAAACTTGCATAATTTAGAGTGTATAAAGCAGACCTAACTATTTAATTAATTCAAAAAAATTGTAATTCTCAATTTAGCGTGACGAAATTGCATTAATGTAACAGACATAAGTCTAAATATCTACATAATAAATACGATGGGAAGTTCTCAGCGCTGCACATAAATCAGCTAATTACGTTTTTCGAGCGGAATACATCAACAATAATGCCGCTAACTGCAAGATAAATAACGCATGCCCTCTTTACGCTGAACCCACTGAAGAATCCATTGTTAAAGTAAAATCCCCATCTAAAATATGTACACATACCAAAGATTCATTTTATTACCAAATACCAGAAATAGCACTAACTCACCAACACAACTCTTAGACCTGTATGTCTAAAATCACTTCTTTATCAGACCGTATCTTCATAAACTTATCGAATGAAATGCTGACTACTGTTCATTTAACAATCCTGTGTTGTTACTAGTAAAGTTTAAATTACTATAGCATGAGATTACAAAAATTAAAATGATTTTCCCACCGGAAGCTCGCGTGACGACACGGCGAATGCGTCGGCGCTGGTTGTGGATTAGTGCGATCAAACTTCGCCGGAGCACGCGAAATTGCAAGCAATTTTTTTCCCAGAGTCTTAAGGTCCATTGGGAGAACAAAGTAATTGTTATCTGGAAAGTTTACATACCATTATTGTTGTCTAAGTTTATAATTATTATCTTGAATCATTTGAAAAGACTTGTGTCTCTAGAATGAGGACGCAGTATGTATGTATACCTGTGTCGAGCCTACACTAAAATAGATGTAATTATAAGAATACCTATCGGTACCGGCTCATAGTCTCTCATATTTAAAGTCACTACAGGAGACAACAGAGGAGTAAAAGGTCCACATTTCGTCATTCATTTTGACTCCCACGTACCTACCTAAGGGACCATGCTCCGTTTTTACTCAACCAATCCACTATCGTTCGTCTAGCTGCATTGCGCATGGTGCGCAATTGAATCTCTAAGTTCGTCACGGAGCCTCTCAACTTTCCTGCTTCGTCGTTTGACCTTAGCAACTCTAAAATTATAGAAAGACCTACACCTAACACAATTATCACCCCGGTAACTTTACCTTACCTCGATTGCGGGGTCATTGTCCGCATTAATTAGATTTACATATTTATATCCTATCATCATAACATAGTATAAAACAAAGTCACTTCCGTTCCCTATGTATGCTTAGATCTTTAAAACTACGCAACGCGTTTTGATTCGGTTTTCACCAATGGATAAAGTGGTTCTTGAAAGTTTTGTGGATATAATTTGTCAAGCGGGCGAAGCTGCAGGCGTCCGCTAGTGTCCTATAAAGTAAGCAGCATGTTATCACGGCGGGAGCGCTCAGTACAAAGTTATCAATGTTTACATTGTCCCCGAAAATATAAATTAGTGTCATTAGTTTTTAATTTAAGCTTCTTATCAATGATATTGCATACCGCTCATTTGAGACATAGTCATTACATACTTCTTATCGAGAAAATTGTGAATCTTTGTGACCTTTCAAGGTCTACTAGGCAACCTTTGTTCGTTATCATTAGAGTGAGTTGCGTGGAATCTTTACCAGGTGATAGAGCAAAGCAAAATGCACCGCAGTAGTGGCTGATTTTAGCTACTAAATGCTTAAACACTGTCTGGAACGGGTATCAGCTTGTTATGCACCAATTTTCGGCAAAATAAGTGATAAGTCCGTGAATGAAGAGCTACACTTTTACAGTACTAATTTAAGTAGGATTTCTAAAATTCCCAACTGGACTTTGAAAAATATTATACATAAACTTCTGTGTTAATGGTTTTTTAGTCTCAACCCAAGGTTATATCAACAGTAGTATTTTATAAACACTTGATATTAATTCGATAAAGCCACCGTTTTCCCATGGCTAAGCAAAACCCCATAAGCATATATCTAAATTTCATAAACACGAGATTTTGGTGATAAAACACCATGGAAGCCGGTTATTAGCCATAAAAGATAAAGATTATTACAGGTCATCGGGTTCCGAATGAAGATATATCGAATGATATAATCGATACCTTATGGAAAATCGAGTTTTGGAGATGTTAGTGTAATTAAGGTATTTTATAAAGTACATTATGTTTCATCGCCTAAAAAGAAATTATCATTTCCTCTTTGGAAGTTTGGCAATCGAGGTTCGTATCGTTCATTGAGCTTTAAGAGTAGGTATCTACTTATGAGGAAGTACGAATGTAGCTCCTCTGCGTAGTAACTTTCGAAAATACAACCACAAGTGTTTGTTGTAGTCATATCCTACGAACTTGAATTTGTCCCACACAAATTCTAAATTCTATTCTACGTCCCGATTTCTAATGCATCCTATTCTCTAATAATAAGCTAACTATCTTGGTACCAAATACCTACCATGAAACATCTTAACGCTTTTACAAGATGCCTGAATAAACCAACAAAAGGTTACCTATGGTTCCAAAACCAGAACCGAGTAAGTCAGCACTATGTTATTTGCAACCATTAATAAAATGCTGACCAACGAACTACAATTTTATACCATTGTTGAAAATATAAATTTCTTTTCGCGATGAAATCGTACGATTGTTGAACCTGTAATTAGTTTTGGTATGTAAAACTACAACCATTAGATAAAATAATTACTAGTTGAGGTGAACATGCAAATAGTAGATTACAATCTTGACTCAGTATCAATTACCTACATTAGGTAAATGTTATCATGTATATCAATTAAGATATCATTCTAAATCTAGATAACTCACAAATTGAGATATTATCTTTTTCACACTTTCAAGTTAATTTGGGGTTTTTGTGAACAACTTTTGCGTATTTAAGTGTCGTAAAAGACTAAAACAGGTTTCTTAACGCGCCACATAACCCGCAAGTACATAATAATTTTGTATGTATGACAAAATTTAAAATAATACACAAAGACATAAGCTACATTCAATATTATCTTTTTATCATTAAGAAGTGTTAAGTCTTAAATTAATATAAAATAGTTAGTGTTATAAAGTTATAATAGTTAGTCGTGAAGTTCTCTTCACTCTTCGCGAGTATTCTAATGTTGTCAATATTCAATGGGCGTTTTCACATTGCACGATAACGACACACGATATCGTCTATAATATCGTGATGATATCGTAAGTAGCAGCAGTTACTTTAAGGAAAGAATGTAAATTTATTTATTTGTTTATAAATATATAAATTATCGTGACGATATCGCGTAATGTGAAAATGCCCAATCAACCCTTACACACTGCACACTTAGCACCTTGCACACTTAGTATAGTTGCAGCTATGCCGTAAGATGAGGATTGGTTATGTAAAAAACTGAACAATAGCACTTCGTATTCCCACAGACACATACCAGACTATACAAATTAAATATAATAATTTATTATAATAAAAAAATGGCTAAGCGCAATCCAGTTTCTTTGTAACTGTACTAGTTTTTTAACGGTACTTATTGAGTGGGCGCAAAGGAATGGACAAGGCAAGCCACTGCTGCGTAAAAAATGATTTATCTCTTAGAATGAAATATCATAGACATAAATACGATAGGTACTTATACACATTAAATAATTAATAAGAGATTTTCTATTTTGACTACGTAATACTTACTAAAAAATGATTTTGCAGTCATTATCACTAAGTATTTTACTATAGGTGAACCGACAGACGTTGTCCTGTCTTACTTTAAATATTGAATCGGTATAGGTACTTAATTAGGTACGAAAAAAAATAAAAAAAGATAAAAACAATCCCTACTGTCCTGTAAAAATCATTAAAAAAAGATACCTATTCCAGACCCATGGATTTAGAAATTATTGTATAGTATTGATTTATTATACAGATTTAGACAAATAAGTACGAGCGAAACGAGCGGGTTACAAGTCTCTGTTCAGACCAAAGACTTTTTAACACATTCAGAACTACTATTCCCAATTCTGTGCCATAGTTAAAAAGTTAACAATAATATTCTTTACAAGCTGTCCCGGCGAACATTGTTCCGCACAACTTTTTTTTCTTCCATAAGATCCTTCTCCTGGTAATTACGAACACAACAAAAAAAGAATTAGCGAAATCGGTCCAGCCGTTCACGCGTGATGTCGTGACCAAGGGAAATAGGGATTCATTTTTATATATAGAAGAAGAATTACATCTCAAGCACTTGTCATAATAAATAAACAGATGTTTAAAAAGATTATGTTGACAGCCTTCATACGGATCGACACACGTGTGGTCAGTTGGCGAAAATCAACTGTAGAACATTGCATTCTTTCGTCATCTGGAGCCACCAAACTTATCTAAATCACTTTTAACTTGTCGTCAACTGGACACATATAGGTTTTTTTGCAAAAAACCGTACAGTCAGGTTGAGAATCGTTTCAACCATCGAATTTAGAATTAATGAGTTCGACCGAACGTGACCCAATTTTGACTAGACTTAGAAATAAAACCAATACGACAATTATTGAAAATAATTTAGTACTTATCTAAATACCTACCTGTACTTTTATCACCAAAAAAATTAAATTTTAATATTAAGGTGAAGTGTTAGTTGGGAGGTATTGAAACGATCGTAGTAACAGTATGTGATTGATTTTATTATCGAAATATATTCGTATTTATATCATACAAGAATCCTCGGCTTGACACAAACAGGTTTAAATAGGCGTAAACAAAGGACGAGTATACTATACCTATACATTTGTAGTACTTATAATTCCTCGCTAGCACCTAATTGGAGAGTTCAATTATAAGGAGGTGTGGCTTATGGCGTATGCGCAGGTAGAAACTGGTAGAAGCTTGTAGTAGGGACTAGAACCAGGCCTCCGTCACTCGCTCAAGGCCGCGCGCTATATACGTACCGCTCGGCGTACCTTCGAGAGTACAAACTGGCAGAGGGCTGCCGAACGCCCACCTGAGCGCTCGCATCGCACCGCACTGCACGTTTCCCGCGCTTACGCTTCGAAATGCAGAAACCACGTAATTATTGTGCGGATTATAGTAGGTATGCAAATGGTATGCACTATTTTAATAATAACAAAATGCATTTTTAACTTGGGTTTTCTTTGCTTAAATTTTTTTTTGTTTTTCGTGCACCGGAATTACGTTATGTTTGGCTAACAAAAAAGCAGCCAATTGCGAGTCGGACTCGCCCATGAAGGGTTAGCAATAAGTAACATAATATTTTAAATTTTACGATTTATGGCGTATAAAAAAAACTACTTACTAGATCTCGTTCAAACCAATTTTCGGTAGAAGTTTGCATGGTAATGTATACAACATATATATAGGTATATTTTGTTTTATCGTTCTCTTATTTTAGAAGTTGTCCCCCCAGGACACATATTACCACTTTGGAACGGTCTCTCGTGAAAACTTTTGACTCTTTGAACTCGTGAAAATTCAGTTTAAAAAAAAATTATATTAGAAACCTCAATATCATTTTTGATGACCTATCCATAGATATTTTTTATTTTCTTTTTAGGGCTCCGTACCCAAAGGGGAAATACGGAACCCTATTACTAAGACTTCACTGTCCGTCTGTCTGTCCGTCCGTCCGTCTGTCCCCAGGCTGTATTTCATGAACCGTGGCAATTAGTATACCTTGACCCGTGACATAGTACCTAAATAATGTATTTATGTTGCCGCTATAACAACAAATACTTAAAACCAGAATAAAATAAATATTTTAGGGTACAACCCATACAATAAACGTGATTTCTTTGCCCTTTTTTATTTATTGATCAATAAAAAATATAAATCATTAAGTATATAAAACTAAAACATATTTGATTGACTAATAAAAAAAATGGTTGATTCGTAACATTCGTTTTATTACAATAATCATCATAGGTACAACCCTAGCGCATTCTTACGATGGCGTCACTCGCACGGCGGGCAACACAGTCTCGACTGTCAGAGGTGGTGCTTCGTTTAGTCTGCTTGCCTACTCGGTACAAAGGTATTTGGCGTAGATTGAATATTGCACTTGCGATTGTGCTAAAATATTATGATTGTTCACATGAAATCATTCATGCCTCTTTTGATCGTGACTAGAAGGTTCTAGTCGAGATCAAAAGACATATAAATAATCAGGTGATTATTGTGAAAATCTAAAGATATTAAAATTCTAAAGAAATCTATAAGAATCTCGTTTTTCACCACGTCACCGTCATGATTATGATCAGTTGCTTTTAGTACCTACAGTGGTGTTGTTGAAATTTAATTTGATCATACCTTGACAAGACGAATTTTTCGAGCAATGCCACATTTAAGTTATATCTTTATTGTTCCTAAGCTCTACATATTTGTATCCATCTTTTAATAGAATAGGGTGGCTTCTATGCAATTAGAATGTATGTGAGCAACTGATTGGCCTTCTCTAACTTCTTCTAGGTACATACTTGTTTTTATATGAAAAATAAATAAGCTTTTATGAACATATAAATCATAAAATATATATTTATTTCACCTGCTTTAGAAGAAGGAGATCCAACTACACCATTACAATGCCATTTAGTGCTAACCAGAGGCAATGCACGTAGGTGTGGAATTAACTAAAATAAACCAGCCAAATGAAGAAGAAGTAGAAATTATCCAATTTCATTACATGGACTACCATCATAAATATTTTCAGCTTTTTAGAGCCACCCGTTTAAATTTTATAGGGGGGGGGGGGGGGGCACCCTCTGTTTGTCCAAAAAAAAATGCTATAAAGTTGAATATCTCGCAAACGAATACTTAAATCAAAAATCGTATTAGCAACCTACATAAATATACTACAACAAATCGAAAAAAAGACACCACATACACAAAAAGACCACCTTACTTACACACTCTCTCTTTTTCCCTCTCTCGCCATCTCTCTCTTGTGGAATCCATAATATGTAGGTATTATAAAATTGTAAACGAGCGGTGTTTGTTGGTACATGGGAAGTAGATGCAATACTGTTGTTTTAGTTTTTGGTATGTATGTCTCTCGTATGCGACTGTACTTTGTCACGAATTTGGGTAAAATGAGAAAGTGTGTCCAGTTAACGACAACTAAAACGTGATTAATTTAAGTTTCGCTATCTGGACACTCGCAATAATCTTAGTGTGTCCAGATGACGAAAGAATGCGATGTTCTACAGTTGATTTTCGTCAACTGACCACACGTGGGTCGAGTTCTTCGTGTCCAGTTAGTGAATAACCCGTGAAATTGGAATTCATTTTTATTAACAGTCCCGGCAAACTTCTAACCTCCTCAAATTAGAAAAAACCTTCCCTGAACGTAGATACGTAGATACGTATATTTTAAGGCCAAAATTAACAAAATCGATCCTTTGTTAACAATAATAGGTAATTAGATAACCAAAAATATTTGAATATAATATTACGAACTAGCTGATGCTTAATTGAAATAAATCATAAATTGCCTAAAACAAATATCGCCGCAAAAGAATGAAAGCTGTCGGAGTAACGAAGTCAAATCCGTAGTCAAATGATACAGGATTATAGTGACATAGGTATAGACTAATATCTTTCATGCCACATTTTATCGAATATTGTAATCCACCAAAGTTTTTTGCATATAGTTTGGAATGTCGATATAAAAAGGAATACTCGCTAGCTTTACAATATACAAGCGGTATAAAAAGTGAGTACAGAAGTTTTGCCGTGTTGAAATAAAACTAGTATCGTTTACCCATACATCCAAATTGAAGTGGCTGTATGTAATTTCATATTAACAGCTTTTCACAAAATGCATTTTATTCGTTTATGTACACACATGAAGTTATAGAAAAGAGAAGAGGAATACCAATAATATGTAGATTAACATGCATATGGTAGTGTACACGATTTTTGTCTGTCTGTCTGTCTGTCCGTCTCTCTGTCTGTTACCAAAAATCTCTGGAACGGAGGGACCGATTTTAATGGGACTTTCACTGGCAGATAGCTGATGTAATAATGCGTAATATAGGCTACTGGAATGTTTTCTCGCGGGAATTGGGAACCAGAAAACTATTTCCCACGGGTGAAGCCGCGGGCATCGGCTAGCATTATATAAATGTTTGTACTACAATTACTCGTAAATCATTAAAAGGAATGCCGTGAATATTAGAGAAAATTTTATAGTCAACTAGCTGACCCGGCAAACGTTGTTTTGCTTTAGGGGTGGACTACCCTTAACATTTAGTGGGATGAAAAATAGATGTTGTCCGATTCTCAGACCTACCCAATATACACACAAAATTTCATGAGAATCGGTCTAGCCGTTTCGGAGGAGTATGGCAACGAAAACTGTGACACGAGAATTTTATATATTAGATAAGGGTCAAATTATTCAAAGACCTTGTTAGTTCCACACTCCAATACGAATCTCTGGTTTAGTCGTAAGATCAAAAGAGTGTGACAAGGATAACTGCAATGCTTGCCGATCTATATACTTAGCACTGGAAAACATAAAATATTCCCGGATAAAATACTTAACTGGTGAAATGTCTCTAAGTATCTATCAAGTTAGGTATTTCTCTTATTCTGGCCTTTATCCCTCTTCGGTGAACCAGGCTTGATTGTATGTATGTCCTATCTATAAATGAATCCCTATTTCCCTTGGTCACACCATCATCATAATTATGACAAAATTATGACGACGAGTAGCTATTTCTGTTTTAATAACAATTGTACATTAACATTATAAGTATTTTATGGGCAGTTTGTCATTTTCTGTATGAGAAGCGCTTTGTGACATCCTGAAACGTGTGAATGTGTGTAATTATTACTAAACTATTCGTTCATACTTTTCTCAATGGACCTGAAATTCTCACTGACATCATCTTTATCTGCTAATCTTTTTTTTTTAATTATTTTTACAAGTAGGTACAGATCGCGAGGCGTAAGCGGACCTTTACATTTGTGTGAGTGCAGTGTACGTGAACGTATATAATGTTACCTCTTTTACACACATGTGTGTGGTTCACACAGCTACAAAAAGAGTTTTGACTCTACTTTGTGATAACTCACACAAATGCAAAGCTCCGCTTACGCCTCGCGACCTGTACACAGGTTTTATAATTGTTTTAACTAGTGACTCCGACCTCTTTCCACTCCTTGTACGCGATATATAAATTTTCTGTTATGAATTACAGCTTTGCTCACGTTAAATAGTATAATAGCCCAAAACGTTCCTAGATAACCATCATATCCATTTATGAAAACAGCATGAAAATCGGTGTAGTCGTTTTTGAGTTTATCGCAAGCAGACAGGCAGACGCGGTGGAGGACTTTGTTTTATAATATATGTAGGTAGTGTTATCCTTATCCTTCGTCATAATTCTATAATTTATTGAAAACGTGGAATTGCAGACACTATATTTTATAATTATGCCTACCTACTCGTAGTACAGCCGTAAACCGCTTGCAATAATATACCGAAATATCAACGAATTTGGTCCCTGTCGTGCCGTTCGACCCGTGTATCGAACGCTATAAATAGTAGATTGTTAATCAAGGGATGAAAGAGAAAATTTCTGACGAAATATTTTGGCGCTCGACCGTAGTGAAAGCGCCAATAGTTCGAGGCAGAAATGGGTTGAAGATGTCGTCGTAGACGCCCTCCCCTCTAAAATTTAAACGGCAAAATTTGAAGAATCTGAAAAAAAATATGATTGTAGTCCATATGATGAACTTTGAAGCAAAATCATAACGGACCAGATAACTATGTTAGTTTAGGAGTTCTAGAGCCTATAATTGGTGACTACGGAACCCTATACAATGCGTGGACCGACACGCACTTTATAACGTGAAAGTCTCGACTATTATGATGATTTGCGATAAAATCAACCAATATTCGAATATTAATAATAAATCCTAAATAAATAAATAACCATTTATTTCAGATCTAGTCCATTTTGTTAGTAACAATTTTGTTAAGCTAAGAACCTTGTTACTAACAAAATGGACTAGGTCTAGGTCTGGGTGTTAGTAAAATCAAAATAAACATTAAGTAGGTACCTAGTAATGGCCATCAGGCGCCTGCTCTTTCGTGGAGGCCTATCCAGTGCGCCATCAGTACTGAGTCCCACCGCACCGGGCCGCCCACGTGGCCAGGATAGTGTTGGAGCTGCCGGGCCATCATTGAGGCACAGCGTTTACGACTAATCGTTTAATACATGCCCGGACTGAGTTTCGTCGCATTTCGTCCACATCGTGATGGGTTCACTTCCATCGCACTTGGTATAGACTGCAGTTGTAGATAGGTTACCTATTGTAATTTACGTTCGGACAACTGGTACACCAACAGAATGCCCGGTTGCAACAAATTTACTGGCAAAATGTGAGTACATCACCTCTACCTACCTTCTCGAGGATATAAGCGTGATTATATGTATGTTTAAATAATATCAATGAATATTGTAATATTTTAAAACTGGAATCTCCAACATACCCAACTTAACCCGATACTTTTGCCGTACGACCATTCAAAAGGACCGCTGCACTCGAGCGCCATAAACCGACCAGAATATATGCGCGTGAGTCGTCTTTAAGACTTTTATTACTAATTTAACAAGTGTCGGGGATGGACCACTGTTTGATTTAGAGAGACACACCGTACTTGACGATTTACGGTTAATGTTCATTGTATATCAAGTTTGGCTGATGTGTTTGTTTTTTGAGAATTTGGTGGCTTACCGTGAAACACAGACTTCCTTGTCGGTTTGAACTCAGAACAAAAAAAAATATTTTTAATTTCTCCAAAGCACTTTATTTAGACTACAGTACTTATTGATTAATACTTAGTAACTTCTTTTTTTTATTATATCTGTAGTACAGTTTTAATTTATTTGTATTCTAAGATAAAGCACACTGTAAACGACTATGTAGGTGCCATGACTATGTATGCCTGATTCCATTTCTTATTCCATTCCATTCTTATTCTATACCTATATAGACTATCTGAATAATGCATGCTATATACATATACACCGTAAAAGTACCAACAGAACCGACTGGAAGCATTACTTTGAAAAACAAACATTTTTCTACAAAAATCTTAAAATTGATGTAGTCTCTAGTCTCTAGACATCAAATGAGTACTCGCAATAGCTCACTGCCTTAAAAAATCTTCCTAGCGATATCCAGAGGCGCCCGGCAATAGACGTAAGCTGCAGCGGAATCGGACCGCCGAACTATAAAAAGAAACTACATCAATTTGAAGAATAATAAAAAAAAAGTGTTTGTTTTTCAAAGTAATACTGCCAGTCGGTTCTGTTATCGCAACTGAGTCCGAAATATTGTTTTTAAACGGTACCACCTTTCACGGTGTATAATGGTACTTGTATAATTTGCACCGTGATCGCACTTTAAAAATATTATTAGAGAACGGAATTCCGAATGCAAGGGTGTCGCCGTCGACGGATACGTATGGGAGGACATCATTATCAGATATCATATCTATCATTAAATCAAACAAGCCATATACTAATTGCTTATACAATTATAAATTACACTTATAGAATTTAAAACGCAGGAGTACTAGTTTAATTACATATTATAATATAATCAAATGTACATTATTTCAATATAACTTACAGTTACTTGCGTACATTTTGTATAATATACATTTTATACTAAGTTTTAATTTGTAACCAAATACAATTAGCCAATATTTTTTTCCATATAGATTACAATTTGTGTTTAATGTCTGTATAATATTTTATAAACAATATGTGCTAAGCCGTTGTAAGCCGATTATCATTCATGCTAACTTCCGTACCTACTTGAGTTTTACTTACATTTATGTAAATATTATTTCGACCGAAACCTGTTTGGTGGTTCTCTTATTGATAAAATCTAAGCAAGCGTTTATAGTGGTAGACTCTTATTTAGATGAGATATATATCTATATCTTGTACTGTATAATTTATATCAAAATCACTTTATAAAAAAAATTGTATCTAGTATCGCATAAGATAATCTCTATATATAAAAATGAATCCCTATTTCCCTCGGTCACGACATCTCGCGTGAACGGCTGGACCGATTTGGCTAATTTGGGTCTTAAAATATTCGTGGAGGTTCAGGGAAGGTTCATAAGCAAAATTTCAGGCGGTACGAAGTTCGCCGGGACCACTAGTATTGAATATAAATTAGTCTTTCACTATCAAAAAAGTCTATTATATCCGTATCTATATTATACACACACACACACACATATCACGCCTATATCCCCGAAGGGGTAGGCAGAGGTGCACTACACACCCACAATTTGCCAGCATTTTTAGTCCCACGTATAATGGATTATGTCCAAAATGGCCGAATGCAGTTAATAAAAAGTAGCAGCTATATTCTAATTTTGCTAAATGAAATGTTGATAAAAGGCAACAATCTTACGTGTCAGCCGCTATGGCCCAGCTAATTAAAGTCCTGGGCGTCTCGGACTATCTTTATTATACCGTATTATCCGTATATTATATTCAAATAAGTAGGCTTAGTATTACTCTATTAACAATATCTATTTATTCGAATCCTATGTTTAAAAAGCTCTTACTTAATAACCCAATCTGGTTTGTCCGAGAAGTTTTGACACAAGCAATATTGATTAAACATTCAAACCTCCATGTTTAGAAGTAGTTACATTTAGAAGGTCAGGTCACCAACAGATTCGGGTAACAAGAATTTAAAACGCGTTCGCGTCACCGAGTCAAATGTAATCGAAACTGGCGTGATAAAACGAAAACATATCATTGAACTTGTCAGTTTACATCGAGGGCGACGAGAAGCTAACGTCAGGATGAATTACTGATAAAGCAATAGATACGTCGATGCACAATCAAATGTATCATCGAGTTGTGATCGATTCGAAGTCTTGGCACCTCACTACGGCCGTTCCTTGCCAGGGAAAGGAGCGTCCCTTTCAAGGCCGGAGTTTAAATGATGCAGGGTGTTGCTTTTAACGTTTAATTAGGTAGGTAACTATACTATTTTATTTTATATTTTAAATGTCTGGAGAATTAATTGTAACTCAAAGTATTCTGAATTATATCATTTAAATATAAATAAAAGATTTTCAATTATTTCTACTGTGCTTTAAAATCATTCAATAATGATTGTTGTCCCTGTTACGGCACCTCTCCCATGATCATGTTAAAATATCATGAATTATTAACAACTACTTACACACTAAAAGGGAATAAATGAGGGATATAAAAATTAAGTATTGTTATATGGAGCGTCCAAGGTAAAAGTGGTAAGCGTTTAGCATTCATTGAATTGTAATATTATGTAAAAAAAATTGTAATATTCATGAAAAAAATACACGTAGATAAATAGAGTTGTTCACTAACTAATTTTTATTTTTACAATGACTAAAATCATGCTGTGTTTCGTTGTTGTTTTTAAACTTTAGCTACGACGTACTTTCAGAGCAGTGATCATTTTACAGTTATACGAGTAGTTAAACACCCGCTAACCGCTTGTGAAGTTGCCCACCGCTTAGGGACGTCCCACAGTGCGTAGCGATGTCACTCGGCGTACGTGTTCCCTAATGATAAGAGGCCATGGCGTGTACCCGGCGCTCGGGGTCCATCAGATATCGCACGACTGTCATCCTACCATGTTTCCCATGAGGCGGTAAGTTGTGATAATGGAGGTATCACAATTTGTTCTTGTAAAAACGGCGCCCAATTAATATGTAATGCTAATTGTGTGTATCTCTACCTACCCCTTCAGGGAAACAGGCGTGGTTGTATGTAAGTTTATAAAACTAACAATATCGTTGTAGAAACTATGGTATTTTTACTTAACTTTTACTGTCAACGGAGTAGAAAAGGGTCAATGTGTAATTTTTAAAATAAACCATAAATAGCTTTATGAGACGTGTGATAAATAATACTAAATCAAAACATTCAAGATCAGGTTCGACCTGAAATACCTTCGTAAATTATCCTAGAACAGCGCGAAATTTTTCGCTGTGTTAGTAAGAATTATATATAGCTCTATACGATAGCTCGCATAAATTTATGATTTTGCATGCCATTCATGGGAAGAACGAATGGCGTGTTTTATAGGTCCAAATGTCTCTAGAAACGGAGAGTTTTATTATCTTGTGAATGTATGGACGAAAAGCTTTTAATTCAACGTGGGTTTTTAGTATGAGGACTACAACTTCACGTTAGCACGACCGAGAAAGCAATGGGTATAGAAGTTTGTTTAACACTAGTGAATCCGCTGTAATTGCTAAAAAAAGAGTGAGCTGCACTTGACGAGTATAAAATATAAATCTACAATTACTGCACTAATAATACGAGTATCACAATAAGTACACACACACATATATCACGCCTATATCCCCGAAGGGGTAGGTAGAGGTGCACTACACACCCACAATTTGCCAGTATTTTTAGTCCCACATATAATGTATTATGTCCAAAATGGCCGAATGCAGTTAATAAAAAGTAGCAGCTATATTCTAATTTTGCTAAATGAAATGTTGATAAAAGGCAACAATCTTACGCGCCAGCCGCTATGGCCCAGCTAATTATAGTCCTGGGCGTCTCGGACTAGCTTTATTATACCGTATTATCCATATATTATATTCAAATAAGTAGGCTTAGTATTTAAGTACTGCACTTATAGAGTCAAACAGCGTTGCGACTATTGTTTGTTAGGTTGTGAGTGGTATGTTTACTCCTTTAACTTAATAATAATGGTTTCATTTCAGCACGATGGCACCATGGTCATTTCAGCACCATGGTCATTTCAGCACCATGGTCATTTGAGCACCTCGGTCATAACGCCCCGAAAGGGTTTATTTAATTATAAGTTTGTAATGCTTTGTTCTATGTTCAATAAAACTTTATTCATACAATTTGACAATATGAATCACAAAAACTATAATCTTGAACCAGCGACTGATCCCTTTCCAAGAGGAACGTTCTACGAACTGACCAAGTCATCACTTATTTTTGTCCTATGATTGGTTTGAATATGATTATTTAATAACATACTTTTTAAACTGTTTAAAATATATTAAAGTAAACTAGTTATCACGGCGAACTTTGTATCGCCTCAAATATAAAAAAAGAATATTTTAATATTTCATGCAAATGCATGTAAATTGAAAAACGCGACGTTAGGACAGACAGACAGACAAATTGTGGTATTAAATATATAGATAACTAAATACCCAGACGCGGAAGTCATCGCAATAAAAATAACTGTTGTATTGGCCGTATCACTTTTTGTAGGTAAATTTGCTGCATACACACAAACTTAGCAAGTCAATGTCCTTAACTTCAACTAGGTATCTTTCGAACTAAAAGATTGTTCAGGTCGAGGGTAGAAATGAGAATATTTACACTAAGTGAAAGTATCGGCAACACCTCTAGTCAATACTTTCACAGTACGTGAGGATGTCGATCTTGTACCAATAAAGAAGCAATATCTACTTAGTCTATAGGTACTATATTATACTGAGGATTGATCTGATTGTTTGTTTTTATGTTTGAATTGAATTGACTCCAGTTCTACTGATTCAATTTTAAAATTTCTTTCACTGATATGTAGCCATATTATCCCTGAGTAACAGGGATGCTATATGCTACTTTTTATCCCGGTAATGTGTTCCAACGGGTATCGCGAACCAGAAAACTATATCACGTGGGCTTTCGCAGTATAGAATAGGTACTTTAACTACTAAGTAAGTACAGATAGCCCATCCCATATAGGTGCCCTTGCATTGTTTCAATGGCACAAGGAGGCGCTGGAGCGGGACCACAGGCCTAATTCTCGAGAAATCGAGGCTCAGCGGTCCCAACTCCGCCAGGATCTCATGGAGACATGGAAGGTGCGACTTGAGCAACCAAAGTGGGGAACCACCACCATTGCGGCGGTAAGACCAATCATGGAGGAGTGGCTGCAGAGGCAGCACGATGGCCATGAATCTTGCGACACAGATCATCACCAGGCACGGAAACTTCGGTGAGGGCGCCGCAGACGTGACTACGCGCAGGACCATCGACCTCCATGATCGGGGTTTGAGGACGACGGACTCTCAACCCACCGTCCTTACAGAAGCAGCCTAGAAGGACTGCGTGCTGTGGGGCCTCACCCCACGCACGTCTTCACTCACCGACGCAGGATTAAACTCGACCCCAAAGATGCGGGGTAAAACCCGACCACCACGCAGCGGCCACACAAGTGGCCAAGGTCCGCCTGGCGCCACTGGAAATTCTTTTAAGTAGTGCGTACTAGAGGCGCTCGGCAATGGACTTAGGTGCGGCCGCGGCCGAGGGCTGTGGATTTAAAAAATAAAAGATAAGGTCCCATATAAGTACATACAAGTAAAATCCGTGTCAAAGGCAATTTCCCTAGCGAGTGTAATACTCGTAAATAACACTCTCAATAGCAAAATAGCCGTAGAATTTCCAATAGTTTTATAGTTGTGAGTGGCTACCTAGTAGGGTGTAGTTATATTATTTGGTAGACCCCGACAATTTATTGTTCCTTCAGTGTTCTAGTGCAAATTGTGAACAGCCGTTCACACTCCTGTTTTTGAAGGGTAGTTCCGGTACATTACCGTATACAAACATTTGCCCTTGCACCTATTCTTATCAAGCAGGACAATATGCAAATAGAATTATCTAAATGGCATGAGCCGTTTTTGAGATTTGGGTGTGCGGGCGGACATTCAGCATGAAATAATAGTCTCCCCTTCGGAGACATAAACTTGTTCAAAAAACTTCTTAAAACACGAAACAAAAAACCAATGAGGGAGAGCAAAAACGAACATACAAAAAGCTCCTTTGTCTTTGCTTGCGTATTTATTGCTTCATGACCAAGAGCTGTCATTATTTCTTTCTTTTATTGCCACTTATTTTTATTGTTTTAATAAATAAACGTTAATTTTATTATAATTAAATGTTTATAACGCATATTTACGTCGTCTCATTTTAAATAGCCGACTTAAAATGCACTAAGAATATAATATTTTAATTGGTCAAACTTCACTGATACAGATACAGATACTTATAGTACTACGCGAGATATCGAATCGGTTCCAAAATTGTCACATACTAAATGTTTTGAGGTAATAGATTTATTATTATTATTAAACAACAAAGGAAATGAAATTAGTCACAAACAATCGGCTGAACCATAAACTACGGACACGGGCATACTCGTATCACATTAAACAAACCAAATTATGCAAGAAACGTCTGTTATGCATAGGTACCTAAACGAAGCACAAATTAAATCAAAAATTTCCAAAAAAATAATAACACGCCACAAGTAGGTACATATGTATATAAGTAATTTAAAAAATAATTAAATCTCACACTACACAGCCTATTTCAATTTTAATTAAGCCTTCTAAATGGCTGACTCTTTGTCACACAATAATGTGCTGTAAAATGCGAAATGAAATTTACACTCTGTGTGTAATCGAGTAAAACGGTGTGAATTAAAATTACAGACGTGTAAAGGCTTTACTCGTAAACCTATTTCTTGCTTTTGAACTCCCCGCCTTAAAGATTAACGTACACAATGTAGCACATACATTCTCATAATCGCTAAATACGTCTACACCGCACATATTCCTGGAGGTACATACTAAAGTTATTGTATTTGAATATAACGCTTTCAATTATCTTAAATTAAACAAACCCCGCAAAATACAATATCCAGTGTCACTGATGTTAGAAAAAATATAATTAGACGATTACTCAAATCATTTCTTTCAAATTATGACCTACTTTAAGTTTATGTGCTTACGCCGTTAAAACAGAACGTCATATTTTGCCGAAGTTATTAATTTATAAATACTGTTTTATTTTTAATTCCGCGGTCGCCTCTACGTCCATTGCCGAGCGCCTCTGGTTAGCACACAAAGAATTTGCAGTGGCGCGCTGGTCGTCGGTGACGACTCGCAACACACTGCGAGAAACAGTTAGACACTACTATAAATATTGAAGTTATTTACACAATAAATTCAATCGCTGTAATAAAGCGTGCTAAGTAAACTTAACTTTTGAACTAATGTAAATTTAACCAATATCTATATATTTTACTGTTCATTAGTGAGGTCCAATACGTATGAGATCTTAAAATTATACCGACTTTATTTACATCACCCACGGCTCGGTCGTACTTCACTTAGGGCAAATATAACTCTATATAGTAGGTGTGTGTGTGGCAGTGAGCAGTAAACCGCCGCCGCGCAGCGCCGCTCCGCTCCGCGCCGTACTCATTATTTTGGGGCGACGGACGCGATTCACTTCACACTGTGCCAGTCCAGTCCGCTTGCCTTCAGTTCCCACGACAAGTGTGTCATCGCTTAATATTAATGTTGCCATTTAAATGCCTGCATAGTGGGTATATACCTACCTATTTAATATTTATTTTATATTCATCTGCATTAGGTATACCTATCCTTATATACTCGTACAAGGTATAAGAGGCAGTTGCGTGTTCTATAAACATGCGCCAATAAAATTATTATTTTTATTACCTTTTGGCATTATTTATTATATTTAATACTATTTATTACTTTTTTAGTATTTACACAAGCTCAGAATTACAACAATTAACCTCTTAATTGAGGGTAAAAATCTAATTAATCTGAAACCTGGGAAAGAGCGTGACCTTATAAACGCTAACTCCATCAATTTAATGCATTGGTATTAATCCAAAAAAAAAAAAGGCTTACCTGAAATAATCATTCTTGCAAAATATGTTACTATCTCTCGCGTAACACCTCTGTTCTGAATCCAGCGGCATTTTGCACTCGCAGCATTTCAGGCACGGGGTGTGCCAGCGGCGTTCTAGTGCCAAAAGATAATATCTGTCGGTGATACGGCAACCACAGCCGGCGCAGGCTTCTTCGGCAGGTGCTTGGGGCGTTTCATCCGGGGGCTCACGCTTCCTACATGAAGTACAGTCGCGGGGGGATCCAGGGGACGTGGCCGGCGCCACGGGGGACAGGTCGCCGCCACCCTCGTACGCCGATGTGATGTATCTCTCACTTTGTTGCTGAAACAAATACAGTGCATAAGACTATTGTCTCAGTCTATACTATACTCGTACTCTGTTTCTTTAGGTACGAGTACTTAACTAAGAAACAGAGATACCTATTAACTAAATAAGTATTTAGCTTTACATTACATCTTTGTGTATTTACTTGGTAGATTGTTTAAGATTTAAGACTAATCTATATTGCATTTGAAGTTCTCTACTTAGATCGAACCTCGGATCGAACAACTTTACAGGATCTATAAATATCAGGATTGCAATCGTTTCAAGGGCTTCGTTTTGTGATCTTAGGTCGAACCATATCGGAACTTGATTGATATAATTATTTAGAGCCTATCTATTCAATCACATGCAGTAAATAATACGAAATGAACACAAAATATGTAAACTAAAATATTTAAATAGGTAACAGACATAATTGCAGCTCACTGTCTTATAAACAGTTATGGCAAAGTATAATTTAGCCATTAGTTTATCTACAAACGCATTATATTTACAGCATTTTTATTTAATTGTATAAGATAATTTCCTTCATTTTTATTTTAATACCTACATAACTAATTGTTATTTGAATTGTTAAGCTTTTCGACCAATTACTAAATCATTTTAATTTATAATGTCTTCGCCACTGTCGGCGTCGGCGGCAGTGCAATTAGCTCGGACGGAATGTTCTACCGGCTATACTTTTGGGAACAATACGTGCATGTAGTAGATGCGTATAATATCCTTAATTACAAGTTATGCATCTAATAAACATAGCAATATAAAAATTCTTGCTGACACCTTCGACTTCGTTTAGATAAATCGCCAAAAATCTTCCCTAGACCATTTGAAACAACATTCAGTAATAATACTCGTATTTAGGCCGTACATTAGGTTTATAACTGCTGAAAATTGTCTCAGGTTGCCTGATAATAAAGATGTATTATTATTTAGGCAACACATCCAACTTAGGGTAGTTTTACACGGCCGCCGGACAACGGACTGTTGTGTTCACCGGATTCACGGTGGTGTATGGTTTATAATGAATGCTTCTACACGCACCGGACACAGGTACGGCGAACAAATTGCGCCGAATGCACCGCGACCCCCCATCGCCGGCGCGCCGCCCGGTCCGTTGTCTGGTGAAAAAAACGGCCGTGTAAAAGCAAAAGTCTTAAGAGTCCTCCTATTAAATTTTACCGTTTTCGCTGATTTTACAGACGTGTTTTTACACTGAAAATACTGTATTTTTATAAGTTTTAATGCACAACATGAAATATCATTTCAATAATGATCTAATAAGTGAGCTACTTTCCTATTTTTGTCATTAAATTTTGATTAATCGACCTAAAAAAAACGGTAGTTTTTCGTATCTCTTGCTGGAAGAGGTCTAGAATATCACAAATTCACTAATCGTTTTGACGTGTAAAAAGTATTACAAAAATACAGTGTATTCTTGTATAAGTCATCTATCAAATGTATGGATTACTTTTTATCACTTTCATAAAAAAAATTGAGTAAACAAATATTTAAGTTAGTCAAATTTTAGAGAAAATGGGCAATGAATTGGTTCTTATTTCGGCTACATAAAACTCTCGTTCATAAAATTAAAACAACATAAATAAACCTTGGTTCAAAATCAATCCATTTCCAAAAAAAAAGAAAGCTAAATAATAAAAAATAGGCTGTAAATAATCTTTTAAAAACACCTAAATTTCGCTTTATAATACTCGACGCATGCCTCAAGTAAGCAGTCCGCGCCAAGCGCTTACAGGGAGAGGACGTGTCGCTCTGCGCGCCAAAATTCGACGCCGTGAGATTTTGATACTTTGGTAATATTAGTTATTATTTTGTGATGATTAGGCTTCTTTTTAAATACAACAAGTGATTATGTAGAATGTATTTATCATTGTTTTTGTTCAAAAAAGCTGTTATATTT
This sequence comes from Nudaria mundana, assembly GCA_963556515.1. Taxonomy (NCBI): domain Eukaryota; kingdom Metazoa; phylum Arthropoda; class Insecta; order Lepidoptera; family Erebidae; genus Nudaria; species Nudaria mundana. Next base: position 13,745,529 of record OY748286.1, on the reverse strand, counting down.
TATAAAGCTGGAACTCACTCACTGACACAATTTTATTGTTCTCCTTGATGGTGGAGGGGAAGGTACCTATGTTTTTTTTGCAGAAATGTAAAGGGGGTTCGGGGACCTAGGGAAAATTCCGAGTTTTTGAGATTTGCCCGCCAGTCCCCCAAGGGGGGCTCCCGAGTAGAGTCAAACTGAGTAATAATTTTATAGAAGTAGTTTTTTTATTTTATTTTTTTGTATTGGGTTCGCCAATTTGACGCCACCCGCCTGGTAGTAAGTCGTGACGACGTCAAGCGATTGTGGGTCACTCACAGCACACTATACTATAGAGAGTGGCCCTCAACTTGACGACCTACTGAACCCAGGATTATATGTGGGAGGAAACACGTGCACAGGCAGGGCGTTCCAGGCCAGTATCGTTCGGCACAGAAACGAACGTTTAAAACGTTCGGTTCTCGCGAATATGTACCTACAGTGTGGGAGTGGCATCTCTGCCCGGCACGCGTTGTTCGGGATCGGAAGGAAGATGGGATCAGATTGAAGAGCTCTTCAGAATGCTCGCCGTGGTAAATACGGTAGAATGCGGCCAAGGAAGCTATTGTTCGGCGCTGAGCTAGCGGCTCAAAGCTTCCCGTTACCTCCGGACAATCTATAATACGGATAGCTCGACGCTGCATAGCGTCGAGAGCGTCCAGCAAATACTTCGCGGAGCCGTTCCAGAAGTGAGAGCAGTATTCGACGCAAGGTCCAATCTGCGTCTTGTACAGCAGACACCTCTGATGCAGTGTAAAGAATCGTTTTACCTTATTCAGTATTCCTAGTTTCCACGAAGCTAGCCCTATACATCTTTCGATGTAGTTTTTATTATTGAGCTCTTGACGAACGTCTATGTCAAGGATCTCAAGGTTGCCCTTCATTGGTAATAATGCATGAAAGGGGATTTCTTCGCTGTAAATGCACACGCCTGCAATGTGCTGTCATCTGCATAACAATGAATGTTCCCGAGGGATAGCATATCATTGATTTGCAGAAGGAAAAGAGTTGGTGACAGCACGGACCCCTGCGGCACCCCGGTATTGTTCCTCGATACATATATACATAACCGGGGCAACACAGGTAAGGCGTGTTGTCAGGGCGGCGTATTTGTGTCTCCGTGAGGAACGTCACAGCGGGCCGAGCCGTCTTAAGGTATGGTGGACGGCATCGAGGTTCGCATGGAGTCCACGCTCGAAAAGTGAAGCTGTGGGGTTTCCTGGGGCCGCTGTGGAACGTTTACTTATTTCTGTTGCACTGCCATTATAAATTTGAAGAAGAAGCGTGAAGACAGGGCGACATTTGGTGCAGCAGTAATAAGTGACAAAGCGCAGGGGCTAGCTTCGTCTGGAACCGTGTGGTTAGGTTGGAGCCGACCCGCCGGACGGAAGGGCTACCAAACCCCCCTGGTGCAAGGCCGCCGCTATCCCACACCGGTTACCACCCGGAGCGGCGATCCCACATCAGGATTATGCGCGAGAACATGTGGGGCAGGCTCCTGGTGTGGTTGGTCCCAGGCGGGCCCCATGACTGTGTTGCGGGCGGCCGCGGCAACGTCGTTGCTAAGGGTCTCCCTGGCCGGCGAATCGACCTACACCACCCACACTAAACTCCGCTTTGCCCCCACTGGTCCCATGCCTGCTGCACCATACATGGCCCCGGGCCCGGCGGTGCAGCTGTTGAACCCCTTACGCAACCAGCCTGAGCTGGGTTACTTGTGGGGCTTTAGCACAGTTGCACGGTGGCACCCCCCGGACCAACACCCGGTACCCACGTAGGGACCGAAGCCACTTCATAGATACCGTAAATTAACGAGCCTCGTCCGTTGATCAGCAGGTGCGCCACTAGCAGATGAGTTCGCTGGGGCCCTAAATATGTTGGTAGAGCCCCTTTGTATAGAGGAGGTCAAATGATTTTGATTAGGAAAAAAAATTAGCCCTCGCCCCCCCTTTGAGAGTGTAATCGCCATGTAATCAAAACCATGTAATCGCCGTACCTACTGGCTGACCACCATCGGTAACTCCGGACTCACGCACAAAATGTGTCAAATACCTAATTCCGCCCGTTTCGATTCTGCATACGGACTCTTAAAAAGAAAATAAATGTTACGCAATTTTCAAGTTTTTTTTTCTTTACTACTCTGATTCTATTAGTCGTAATGTTATGTAACTAGCCGAAATCAATGAACTATCGAACACACTATTTTATATACGAAACACTAGTAAAGGTATAAATTTAAGCCACCATATATCTTGAGATATAAGCAGACCGTGTCGACACGAATAATATAGAAGTTTCTGTTAGTAAGGTGAAAATTTTACAATATGCATGTGTTAATCATGTAATTAAACCTTTATGCCTAACCAAGACTTTAGACGAATATTAGATAACCTAAATTAGAGCCTAGATATATAAATTTCTATACAATGCAGTTTCCACTCTAAACACACGATTTACGCCGCGCGCCGGTCGGCACGTGTTCCAAAACCACTATTATCGCAGCTAATTGGCTGAGGGAGTGAAGCGACTGAAGTCTCCGTTTCAACTTGCAGACTGGGGAGAATTTCTTTCGTCTGTACCTACCTCTACATCTCTACATCTACGGGTTCTGTCAGATCATGTTTGCGGCCGTATTTATCAACTGATATTCATGAAACTTTACACACACACTCCTTGCTTACAATGAATAACATGTGAATGATATTTTTTGGATTGGATAAAAATGAAAGAGTAATAAAGAAAATTGATAAATAAATTTTCTAAACAAAGCTTCCGAAGTCTACGGTTCACAGAACCACTAGTGTAAATAACTAGTGGTTCTGTGAACCGTAGACTTCGGGAGCGGCTTTGTTTATTCTTAAATTGTATTTATTTGCATGACTTTTGTGTTTTCCAAATTTCTTCTTCCATTTTCTTTATTACTCTTTCATTTGTCATCCAATCCAAAAAATATCATTCAAATGATATTCATTGTAAGCAAGGAGTGTGTGTGTAAAGTTTCATGCAAATCGGTTGATAAATACGGCCTCAAACATGATCTGTCAGAACCCGTAGATGTATAGTATAACTTGCAGACTGGGGAGAATTTCTTTCTTCTGTACACATCTCGTGTACAGAAGAAAGAAATTCTTCCCAGTCTGCAAGTTGAAACGGAGACTTCAATCGCTTCGCTCCCTCAGTCAAATATCAAGTTGCACATCGTTCGTTAAATACGTGTCAATGCAGTTACAAAATGTAACAAAATGAATCTCCTAAGACCTATCAATTAAGTAAATGTCCTTTTTTACCAATCGTCCGTCTGTCTTGGGCTGTACCTATCTCATGAACCGTGATAGTTAGAAAGTTGAAATTTTCATAGCTGATATGGTACCTATTGCTGTTGCTTTTATAACAACAAATACTAAAAAACAGAATATGATAACTATTTAAGAGGGCTCTTATCCGCCGGGCGCCACTGGAAATACCTTCTGGTGCATACCAGAGACGCCCGGCAATGGACTTAAGAGAGGCCGCAATTACGCGGACTTAAAAAAAGGGGGCTCCCATACAACAAATGTGATTTTTTGGCGTGTTGGTACGGAACCCTTTGTGCGCAAGTCCGACTCGCGCGCGGTTGGTTACCTGATATTAGGTAGGTATAGAAATTACCTTAATGTCTGCTGGCCTCACGAGCTGATGCGTGGATTATTAAAATAAGAATAGGGGGAAAAGTAGATGAGATTATAATATCTCTATAAAATAATTTGGGAGTTAATATGAATTAAATGCTCTTTAAAATGTATATCGGTAAATGTATTCTCCGATAAAACAACTTTTAAAACAATTTACCTATCTTATAATTCCGCTGAAAAGTAAATAACAGGATATTTTCACAGAAAAAACCAACAGTTCGAGTTTAAAACATGAAAGTCTCTACTTAATCCAATTATTATTAAGGCTAAAAGTTTACAGAAACCCTTTTTAAATATTGAATAACCGGCAAAGCTCCTGTATAAATTTAATGAGGGATATATCGGCCGGATAATAACTACATAATGTTCAAACTACAAATTGGTATACAGAGCTAGTACTTATAAAACTACCAAGATACCTGATCCGGAATATCGACGTAAGAAAACATATTTGGCATGAACGCCAGATAATCAAAAATTTAACACACTTTTAATAACAAAACATTGGACTGGCACGCTGTATCTCATGAATCCTGATAGTTAGATTTTTGTTTTTGGGGTTTATGGCTTTGACAAGTGATAGTTAGAGAGTTGAAATTATCACAGATGATGTATGTAGCCTGGCGCCACTGGAAATACCTCCTGCAAAGGTATACCTTTATTTAGTTTTTTATTATTTTTACAAAGGTAACAAATATAACGTTGGTTGTCTCATACAACAAACGTTATATTTCGTTCTTAAAGGTATATTATACGGAACCATATGTGCGCGAGTCCGACTCGCACTTGACTGGTATTTTCTTATTTCAGAAAAGATTTTTAAGTCTGGTGAACCGGAAGACATCGAATAGGGTAGATGACTGTTAAACTAGGTATGCAATGCATGCTGCTAATTGCAAATGTTGAGCGGAGCAAATGCAACTTTTTCGTCGATGTCCAGGACATTTTCGGTGATTATTCCTCCGTGGTCAGCTCCATTTTCATGATTTCAGATATAGGTATGCACTCCTGGGTATGATGTCGACCAGCATGCCAAATTTGGTCAATATCAGTCGAGCCGTTTCGGAGGAGTAGACGCACAAACGATTTACACTTGTCGCCTAAGATCGATACATTTAACTAAAGTACGAGTATGTAGGTACCATTTTGTTCGATAACTTTTTGCCATCTTATAGGTATAGGAATTGCTATAGAAATTTTGGGACTTCTGATCAAAATACCGCGACAAGTGGTTTTGGCAGTCCTCTCGTGATGTTAACCTGACACTGCCTAAAGAATTCTGAAGAGACCGAAACAGGTGGAAATTTGAAGGTGCAAGGTCAGGACTATACGGCGGATGCATTTGTTAATGCCAACGCCTCCCAGCCAAATTGTCTTAATTTTTGCTGAGTGGCTAAAGATGTGTGAGGTCTAGCGTTATCATGATGAAAAACCACACCTCTTCTGTTGATTAATTCCGGCCGTTTTCTTTCAACTTCTTGCTTTAATCTCATCAGTTGTTCGCAGTAGAGTTCAGAATCAATGGTCCTGACTGGTGGTAACAGCTCATAATGAATAATGCCCTTCGAATCCCACCACACACACAGCATCACCTTGTTGCGAGTTAACCCGGGTTTCGCCACAGAAGCCTAACCGGCCTTTGACCACGACCTTTTTCGCACGTTCTTGTCGTACGTGATCCACTTTTCATCACCAGTTATCAGCTTCTTCAAAAATGGTTCGGTTTCATTACGTCGTAATAAAGAATCACAAATGAGTACACGGTTCAATAGGTTTCTTTCAGTGAGCTCGTGAGGTACCCAAATATCGAGCTTTTTTGTGTACCCAGTTCTTTTCAAATGCGCCAAAACTGTTTTGTGGTCAATTCCCAGTTCTTCAGCTACGTCGTAACTACTGAAATGCCGATCTTGTTCCACTTTTTAAAAAATTGCATCCATTTTATCCGTAATAGGGCGGCGACCAGAGCGACGTGCATCTTTGACATCAAAATTTCCGGATTGAAAACGCTTAAACCAAATTTGTGCTACTCTCACAGACACTGCACTGGGCAGCACTAGGTCCATAAACATCGCAAATTTTTTTTTGCGGTTTGCGTTGCATTTTTACCTTTTTTGTAGTAAAATTTTAAAATGTATCGAATTTCTTCATTATATTCACTCATCTTGACAGTACGAAAAACAAATGAAAATCACACATTTTCCTAATTTGAATTTGGAATTGTGTTCTTTAAAATTTAAACTTTCAATGATACCAAAACCAGCCAGATACAAAATGTATAGCCAAAGAGATTTTATTACAAGTTCATAATATACTATAATGCGAAAATACTTTTTCCCCAACCTTATACTACTTAGGTGTGCACGGCCGGTGCAAAATTGAGCTGAAGCGAGACTTTCAAAATATTTTTTTTTTAATTTCTGATTTCTTTTTTTTGAACTGATAGTCTATTTGACCTCTTTTAAGGTCATAATTATGTTTGGCGCGCGCATTATGTGTAATTTTCACGGTATAACTGCTTAAGTCCTCCTGGAACAGGTTTTTCGGTGATTATTCCTCCGTGGTCACTTCGATGTTTCTGATTTCAGATATATGCACTCACGAGCATGGTCACTGCCACCATGCAAAGTTTGAGCAAGATCGGTTCAGCCGTTCAGGAGGAGTATTCGGTCAAGTAAAAACCCTCGAGTAGGTTTTTGGTAATAGGATATGACAATAATAGATGGTAATGGACCAGATAACTATGTTGGTTTAGGAGTTATAATGGGTAACTACAGAACCCTATATTATGAGTGGCTCGACACGCACTTGGCCAGTTTTTATTTCCCGTGCAAGAGCTGTATGTAGGTACTTACGATGACGCATGACAGGACGAAAAAGACCTGATTTCCAATTTTATTAAATGTGTACAAAACACAAAAGTATCACGATCTCCTCTCTTAGGCCCACTGGAAGAGATCTCTTTAGAGATAAGTGGCGCCATTGTATACATGTTTAGTTTGTATCCATTTACTGTTTTATTTACTGTGTGTGTACAAAAATAAATAAATAAAATAAATAAATAAATAAATAAAAGTATAGAAAAAATAAGTATAGGTTCTGAATGGCCGTTAGAACTCCTGGAATCAAAATTCTAAGTAAAAAAAGAAAGCTTTAAAGTTCACAAGTACCTACTCACTATCAAGAAGTTTAAACTTCTAACAGTAACTAATAATTCGATATTGTACCAGCGATTTTGAATTTTAGTCAGAATAATAATATATTTGTCTAGACATTTATCTGTTAGTTCAGGTTAAGTGTGCAACAAGATAAAGAGTCATGGCCTAATAAACATAGATCTAGGCCACTTCCAATCAAGTTATATAATTGACGTAATTATAGGTACGAGTATATTTATTTTCTACCTACCTACATATAAATATCCCATGTATATAGCAATAGGTATGCCATTTTAAGATAATAACTACTTAGATACATACATAAAATCACGCCTGTTGCCCAGCAGAGGCATATTAAGTATACACCCCCTTTTCGCCTGTAACTTTGTTGATCCCACCTAATAAAATAAGGAACGAGCCTATTGCTGCTTATCGGAAACTTTTATGTTTGTCAAAGCAGGGGCAATATTTTTTTAATAGAGCCGAGAAAATAAATAATAAAATTAAACCAGACTAATTTATAAGTGAGAAAGTAATAATGTCTGTATGTTACGTTTTCAGCTCTAAACTACGATTTAAATTTTGTACAGAGATAGTTCAGAGCCTAAGATATAACATAGACTATTTTCTATAATATAAATAAAAATAAATAAATATTTTTGGGCATTCTCACACAACGTCATCTAGCCCAAACTAAGCCACATAAGCTTGGCTATGTGATCTCGACAACTGATAAACATACTTATATATTTCTAAATACATACATAATATACATAGAAAACACCCAACTGCGAAACAAATATTTGTGGATCACACAAATATTTGATTGGACCCGGGAATCGAACCCGAGACTCCGGAGTCAAAAGCCGACGCACTACCGACCACGCTACCGAAGCAGTTATCCTGATAATGTGTTCCTTTAGGAATCTTTTACGCAGGGAGAGCCGCGGGCGTCAGCTAGGGTTCTAATAAGCCCACGGTTCTCGCAATTCCCGTTGACTCGTGACCATTATATTTTATCTACGAGAATAAATTTAATTTATCAGTAGTTATTATGCAAGTTTCTCACTTCTTTTAATATCTGACATGTTTCTTGCGCCTCGTACTCATATCTGTTGGAATTATATTATAATCTCATTGCTCATTTCACTTTCCACGTCACTAATTACTTGATATGCGTGGGTTTGAAATAAAATCTGCTTTTGGACGAAGAAAAACTATTACTCGCATGTTAGTAGCTTACAACTAAATATTATGAAAATATGTCGAGAGTTTCTATGTATGATATACTTTTGTTTTCAATAAACAACTATACGAGATAGATACTACAGGAATAACAAAAATATGTTTCAAGTAACAGCTCTATATACCGTGAACAATTATGGATAAAATTTGGAATACATGTAGATAAGGAAATGAAAGATACGACGCATACTTTTATCTTAAAAATATGTAGGTTCCAGTGGCGAACATAATTTAGCTCATAAACAAAAAAGTCTATGTATTACTTACCAAAAACAAAGTGTACTTGATATGATGCTGTAATTATGAGTATGTATTTAATAAGCACTTTTCAGCTCAACCTCAAAGAACAACATTTGGTTAACGTTCACTATAGGTACTTATTTATCTTTTATCAATCAAACAAAAACTTGAAACAGCTTTAAACATGATTTTTAATACTTAGATAAATATACTTCAAGTAAAAAATTACCAACGAAAAAGTTTGACGTTATCTTGAAACCTGCTACAAGTTTTCACACCCACATATTGTTATGTAGTTATGCGAACAGCGATACCATACAAAACTGGTAAGCTTATAATTACTGTTGAACACAAAATGCTAACAGTTAATTTTACTTATCATTTTAAATACTAGTAATTTGTTTCATAAGGATTTTTTATAAACCTAAGTTCATTTAGGTTATTGAACTATTATGGTGTTATCAGAGACTTGGGATGCCGTTCGCTTCGCTCCCTCAATAGACCAACAGAGCGTGAGAAAGAGAAGTCTGAAGAAGTCATCATCATTCAAAAATTGCCTATGAGTAATAAAGATAGACGACGACGTACTTTTATATAATGATGTGTGTCAGTGTCAGTGACAAGAATTTTCCGTAGTTTTCCAAATTGCAAAAATAGCGTTTACTTTGTATACTGGCGAATATTAGATTTCTAAAACATAAGCGAATCCTTGTGTTGTTTACAGTAACACTGTATTAAAGAGCCATGGTGTCTTGTTCTTTAAGTAATTTTAATGTGACTAAAGCAGACAATCTAAATAATTACACGTTTAGCAGGTAAATACACAATTTTCCAGCAATTCTTAGATAACATATATTTGTTTATGTCTTGTGTTTAGCAAATAAGTAAAGGGTTTTAATTATAGTACATTGATTACCCTTGCATTGTGCAGTAATATTTCCTATTCACAATGAAGAATTGATCTTAAATAACGTAAAATAGGAGAATGTCCTTTTACGACAGGGCTTGACCACCTGATGACGTCACGATTATCAATGTATCGATAAAACCATGGCAATATGAAGTAGAATGTTATACGTACGTATAGCATTCGCCTGTTTTTGTATATTAAAGCAAAGAGTTTGCTTAAACTATTCTTATAGTATCAAGAAATAAACTATAAATAAGCACAAAAACTGATGTCATCGACAAGACTCGAACGGCCTTACCCTAACAGGGGGAATGCTCTGACCACTGAGCTACGATGACCAATACAGGCAACATCGAATTTTTGCTTCATATCATATTCATAATTTCTAGATCGTCAAAATTTTGACAAACACAAACTTGAAAAAGTTATTGACAATATGGCGGCAAGACTCGACGGTATGGTCAACAGTCCTTAACCTGTTATGTCATATTATAGTTATGTTATAGCAAGTAGAATTTCATCGTAATGTATACTATGATTATATCCAACTGTGTTTAAAAAGTTACTTTACGATACAGATTTGCAGAAAAACTCGTACAAAATCCATATCCTAAAATAACTATTAAATTTACCGTATCGCCGTCATAATCATTCACTTTATATTATGTCAAATTTTATATATTGTTATATAAATATATATTATGTCAAAATCATAATTCGAACGGAGGTCACGGTAACTATATACCTACCATCAGGTGGGCATTGTTGATTATTTACTATGTAGGAATGTTTTATAAAAAATACATAATAATATGCCGTAAGTATTAAAACATAGTACAAGTTCATTCTATTTAATTGTGTAGGCGTCTAACGGGATTTTTCTGTTAATGCCTAGTAGCAGCAGTTACACCAGTAACCACTGTTGTGAGCCATTTCTCGAAACACAATTGTTTCAAGATATTTAATTAGTGTTAATTACTTAGTTATCAAAACATAACAACTACACAATTATTAGTGTACGAAATATAAGGTAGGTACGAGTACTTTGAATAAGTATATTTATTATTAGTTTACAATGTTTTGTTATATTTCGACTTAGGACCCTCGGAAACGTACGAATATACGCGTTTGTGTCGTACGATCTCAGCTTTAGTTACACAAACAAAACTTAACTAACTACTGATGATATTTACATAAACTCGTGTAAAATCCTCCCCACCAATGCTGACTAGAAAGATTCCCAGAATGCTGGCTATGTCACTAATAGAAAATTCTATAAACACCTCAAATAGCCTACAGACTGATAGGTACCTAGTTTAAAATAAATATTTTCGGACATTCTCACAATAAGTCATCTAACCCAAACTAAGCTATGAGCTTGTGCTATGGGATCTCGACAACTGATAAACATACTCATATATTTCTAAATACATACATAATATACATAGAAAACACCCTAACTCCGAAACAAATATTCGTGGATCACACATAGATAGTAGATTCGACCCGGGAATCGAAGCCGAAAGCCGAAAGCCGATGCACAACCGACCACGCCACCAAAGCAATACATTTATATCTATCTGAATTGACGGGTATAAACTGTACCTAATTCCTGTAAGTATTTGATGCAGGAAACCATCGAACTGCACAAAATCACACCTAATGTAATTCTCTCACAATAGCAAGAATAGTGAGCCGTTATGTAAATAATATTATATTCTACAAATAAAGGAGCATTTAATATATTAGTAATTGTTGCGCCTGCGGCTATAGGTTTAGTTTTCCCGGTACAGATTATACGAGTAAAAAGTTGACTAATAAAATTTGTCTCAAACTATATTAGGATCGAATGTTAACACAATGCTTCAATTAGTATTTACGTGTTGTTCAGACAGGTAAATAAATAAATATGTTTCGACAATAATAATTACACACAACGAAATAAATAACGGATTAAGGTTCATGAAAATAATAAGCATGTTTTAGGACATGGAAGGAAAGTCAATTGAGTCGCTGTAAATTAAATTCCTTTGGACTTTCTTTAATGTACTATATATTTTTCCTAATTTTATAGTGTATTGTAACTAAGTATAACTACCGCTTCGGTGGCGTGGCGGTGGCAGACGGTGCTTCGTCAGCACAGTGGTATGAGTATGCGACTCAGGCCCAGGTTCAATTACGGATCGAATCAAATATTTGTATGATCCACAAATGTTTGTTTCGGAGTTGGGTGTTTTATATGTAAGTATATTTAAGCCGTCGGTCTCTGTTATCATACGAATGGTAATTACAGCCCTAAAACTAAAATCCGACTGGTCTAACTAAAAAGCTTTGATATCGCCTCAATTCGTCTTACTCCACGGTAAATGTTGAAGTTCGGCCGCATTGCAGTTAGACTAGAAAGGCGACCCCAACTGGATTGGGAAAAGGCTTAGTGAATGATGAACTGATGAATTATAACTACCGCGGGGGATATCTACCTAGTCTATTGGTAGTAGGTCCCACGAAAGATTGTTAAACTCAGGTTTGACCATGGGTCTATTACAAGAGGGTTTAATATTGATGTCTCTATGTTATTTACAAGTATTAATTATTATATTGTAGTTCCTCATACACACTTAGTCAAAAACTATCAGTCGTTGTGTATAAATTTTAATAATGTCCCAACATAATTATTTATATTATTATATTTATTTAAAACAACAAACATTAACAATAGGTGTTAATATTATTACAAATAAATATAAATATCAATGCCTACCAGTCACAAATCGTTGTATTAAGTATTTTATTTGCCTACAATAACGTTTTCCTTTATAAAGGGAAAAATAAACCTACAAACCAACTGTAAGTATTACATATTCAGGTAAATATTTATTTCAAATGTAATTATAACAATGGCGTTTAAAATTTGAATAGCTCCATCTATTGACAAGTTCAGGAAATAATTACCATAATAATAGAAATTAAACACTCTCATGTTATTTATCTAAGGTAAAACACATTGTTCTAAGTTCATACATAATCGCCAGAACTACAGCACTATAGCAAAGGAAACACGTCTGTTGATAAGCACCTACTTGCATTTGAACTCAGTTGCCGTATACGACGACCGTGTTGCTCTATGTCAGTGGCACATACAGAATTCAACAAGTTACATTTTATTGTAGGCACCAATCGCCGGGCGCCACTGGAAATTCTTCCTAGTGCTAACCAGAGACGTATGTTAAAAGAACCGCGGAATTAATAAAAAAGAAAAAGGTACTATCAATAAAAAATATGGATGCGTAATTTTTCTTATAACCCTCTTATAATAAAACAGTAAAAAAGTGGGTTACCATGAGGCAGAGTTCATCGTAAAAAGTTTCCAGAACTGATTTTACTACATTGTAAAAAGTTACCAGGTAGGTACGAATAAGTTCGTAATAAATTAGTAAATAAAAATCACTTTCGAAGAAGATCAAAAAGTTTGAGATGTAACGCTATTAGTATAAGTAGCGTCTACGATATGTGAAATTAATTGTATGAAAACCTGACACTTAATTGTTAGCGATATAATCATCACAAATTATTAGTCTAGAAGATTAAGACGCTTCACGGTAATATGTAATTGCTATAGGTATCCTAATTTTAAGTAACATTTTCAGTAGAAAACAAGTCCTTATAAAATAAATTGAATCTTTTATTTGTATTATAAAGTATAATTTATTAAATTTAATAGCATTTACACACTTAACTATCTATAAAACGTTTTAAATTGTGCCATTATCTAACTTTAATTCTTCAATTAAAACAATTCTCGCGTTATAAACGCAATATAACATATACAATATACTGCAACAAATTTTATTTAGGTAAATCATAATTATTTAGATACTGGCTTTAAGTGTTAATTAGAAAGCTCTGACTTACTTCCGTCGTTAGGCACTCGCACTTTAAAATCACTTATACTCGTATATGTATAAAATTTGAATATGATTATGGAATAAGTACACCACTTATGAAAAATCTACGAAATAAAATGATGATGCTTAGAATAACTATATAAGTGCTTCTCGATGCCGATGGCCTGATATAAGCATTAGAAGCTAGTTGATAAACACTAAAATTACGCTTACTTAGTTAGTGGATAATCAATACCTTAAATGTTAATGCATCACTTTACTCGTATTTGTCTACCACAAATAAGCAAAATTAGTAAATATTAGTAATATCCTATCAAAACCACATCACAATCGATTGAAATGTAAAATTAATGCTCTCTATAATATCTGTGTTGAATTTGTTCTTGGAACTGTTGGACTAATTACTTTAGTACCTAATATCTATATTTTCCCATATTTGCATTCGGTATATTAAATAACCTATTAGGTATATTTAAAAAAATAGCAATCCGTCCATGCGTCAATGGAACCATTCAAAGGCAGTTATACCCATATATATCATAATAATATAATAGGTACATTTATTATCTGTATTTTTTTCAACATATTATTTGAATAACAAAGCTTAATAGGTACTAGACTAAACAATGCACCCATATGGTGCTTTGCTAACAAGTTTAGGCCGATTTGTGAAGAACTGTCGCAACCTTACAAGTTAACGTAATCGTTTACAGTTGTCAATAATACTGCAATCAAGAAAATAATTAAAATATTTTCTTAATTGAGTGTCATTGTTAATTATTCTACGCCCATAATAAAGTAATACGATTAACACTGTACTAAGCTTATTTTAAAAGGAATTGTGGCATCTTAAATTCAGCTTCACAAAGTGTAAATCGTATTTATTGCTTGTCAAATAAATACATATTACCATGTCTAATTTATTCACCATAATATGGTAAATTAATTAGACATAATGTATTAATTAGACAAGTAATAAATATATAAGTGCAATTTAGATAAGTAGGTAGATACTACAACCTACTTATATAAAGTGCTATAAAGTACCCACAGATACTCGTAAGTAATTAGACATTTTTGCAAATATAGAAATTAAAGGAGAAGGTCCTGGCAGGCTGAAAGAATAAGTATTGCCATACAACGTGGCAACGCTGACTGTATTATTCGGAAAATCTTTCCAGTCGGCAATGACGCGGAATATTTTTTTACACGATTTTTGTAAATATTATTTAAGGTTTATATATGAGTGGAAATATGTACCTTACCTATAAACACTTCTCCTAAAGATGTGGAATACTTTAGAAAATCGTATTCTCCCAGAGCTTTCGTAACTTAGAGTTGAAATCATATAATGTACTTTTTCTTTTAATTCCGCGGCCTAAGGCCGCAGCCGCTCTAACGTCCGTTGCCGGGCGTCTCTGGTTACTAGCAGAGTGTATGTCCAGTGGCGCCCGGCGGACTCTGACCACCTCTGTGGTCTCTGCGGGTGTTTGGTCGGGACGAGAATCCCGCGTCGTTGGGATCGGGTTTTATCCCGCGTCAGTGAGTGAATCTGGTTGCGTGCTATGGGGCAAAGGCCCCGCAGCACGCAACCCTTCTAGCCTGCTTCTGTAAGGACGGCGGGTGGCGATCTCGCCGTCCTCAGGCCCCGATCATGGAGGTCGATAGTCTTGGGCGTAGTCGCGGAGTCTGGGGCGCCCTGGCCGCCGACTACGGAACTCGGCGGGGAGGGTACGCTCCCTCTCCCTCCCGGCAGTCTCCTTCGCGAGCATGACTTGCTCGCAGAAGGACACGGCCGCGCTCCACCTACTCCCGCTGGATACCATGGCTTGAAGCATGGTCCCCAGCGAGAGGGTATCCACGCCCAGACCCACTACGAGGTCCCGGCGCTGACTCGCCCACGCTGAGCACTCCACCAACGTGTGGAGTGCGGTGTCGTCGTCGGAAACCTCGCAGTGTTGACACCGGGGTGTAACCTCACGATGCATGCGAAACAGATAGCTACCGAAGCATCCATGCCCGGCAACGATCTGCGTCGCACGAGTACATTATATGATCCCACCTGGGATCATATAATGTACTCGGAATAATATTAAAATTAACTAGCTTATGCCCGCAGTTTCTTCCGCTTCTGTAAAAACTACCTACAAAAAATCTATCGCCGGAGATTAGCGTAGGATAGGCAAAGAATAGGGAATAGTACCTACTAGTATAGGTACCTACTACATACGGACAAAAATTTAAAAAACAACCTTCTTTTTTATTTATTTATTAGGTGGATATTAAATGGTGGTGGTAAATTTTTCAAACACAACTTCTACTATTTTATTATAGTAAGAATAAGATTGTAGGCAGAAGATGTAACACAATTATCTCGGCCTACTTAGTGAGGTAACTCGATATCGGAAACCATACTCAAGCGAATAATTAAAAAAACATTTTCTTGGAAAGATGCACTCGACTGTTATTCACACTATATTATTATAATCACATTCTGCAAAATGAAGCAGTAAATGTGACTTTACGAACGAACGCGCGCGTATTTGCCGTCGGCAACGTTTCCGATGTGTATTATTTTTCAATGGGATTTTAAACGAACATAAAAAATCGCCCCTCAATATTAAAGCATCAGATAAAAATATGTTTTACAGCAAATAAATTATTTTCCTGCAAATAAACCAATTGTTTAACTATACTAGTAGATACTAGAAATAATTCCTAAATATACATCAACAGTGAATTATATTTTTTATTCAAATGCGACAACAAAATTTGTTTAGCGTACAAGAAATATGATTTGCAAAATCAAAATATATACCTAATAAACTCTTTGGGCAATCCGACTTGGATAGATCTATATATAGAAATGGGGACTGTCCCCATTAGCTCTCGAGAATTGCTTATGCTCCAATGATGGTTGACCCCTCTATGGAGAGCCCTTGATCTGGAGGCAAGACAAAAATCGAAAATTTGACCTAGCCCTAAGGGGTCAAAAGTTATAGGCCAAAACCTCGCAAGACACCGTACTATATAGTTAGGTTAGAAGACTACAGACCGGCGCTTTTTTAAATACCTACAAATGGTCTGAGATCAATCCGACTACTAACCTATCCGGTTAGTTTAGTATAGTACTTTTAAATATATAGCTAAGTATGCGTCACGAACTTAAATTCTAAGTAAGTATTGGAGGAAACTTCTGCTCAACGTTCATATTGTATTAATCTTCCGTTTAATATACAATAATTATACAAAATATGGGTGATACAATGCACCTCTACCCAACCTCAAAGTGGTAGGTAGAGGTGCGTTACGTATTATGGGTTTGCCAATAGGCAGTAATGTTGGAGCGAAGCCTTGCCGGGCTCTATAAACCATTCTCTCATTCACACGTACATATAAATAATCTGTACAGTCCAGGCAATGAACTTTACATTTTAGACTTCTTTATTTAAAAACGTGGCTCCATCGATGTTCATCGATGATAACTTACATGTCAAGGTAATGCTTGATTTTTCCCACAGAAGACTTGTTAGTATGAACAAGTCCGCGGTGGGTGCGGGACAAGGGAACGTTGTTCGGTTTTGCAATTGAGCGTTTGGGCCTGGATTTTTGCGGAGCGCGTCCGCAAAAATCCAAGACCTATTTTAGACTTACATACATGGATATTGTGAGCCTAAAACAAAAAGTTCACCAGTCAAGTTCACAAGTACAAGTATAGCCTTACCTAACCATCTAATTTGATTTATAACTTACTGCTATTTTTTTTCTCAAAGAAGGAGTACTTTCATTGTTATTGTACTACTTACTATTTATTTACATACCTGCCAAATACAAGCCTTTTGTTGAGTAAGGAAAGACTTGGACCTTAAGGCCCACTTAAGTTCCAGAGCGTAAAAATACATTCATCGTAAGAATACACATAGTAAATAACCCTCGCCTAAATTATATCATTTGATATGCCCTTCTTCTTATATTTATGACAAATGAAATATATATATTTACAAGTCAGCATTTACATATTTACATATTATTATATTGATGCATAATATGTCAACCGTCTATGTTAGCTACCAATGATGGATTTAGATACCGATAATCAAAGTGGGTAAATTATTCAAATTGTTTTGGCTAATACGAATATTAATATGAATTGAATAGTGATCGATATTTTCAAATTTAAATTTTAACCTACTGTATAAATTTATTATGTCATTTACACAATCTAAATAGTGCTTGTATCGCGAGAACAAGATAACCAGTAGCTTTAGTATTTAGTATTTACCTGAGATTGAGGAGGAGAGACGACGACTCGTGGCTGATCTCGACCGTAACCTCGACAGTATCTCTCAATGGGGTACCGAGAACCTGGTCGAGTTCAATGCCCGCAAAACACAGGCGTGTGCATTTACTGCGAAGAAATCCCCTTTCCTTCCCCTACCCTCTCTTCAGAATGCATTATTACCAATGAAGGACAACCTTGATATCCTTGGCATAGACGTTCGTCGAGAGCTCAATAATAAAAACTACATCGAAAGATGTATAGGGCTAGCTTCGCGGAAACTAGGAATACTGAATAAGGTAAAGAGATTCTTTACACCGGACCAGAGGTGTCTGCTGTACAAGACGCAGATTAGACCCTGCATCGAATACTGCTCTCACCTCTGGGACGGCTCCGCGAAGTATCTGCTGGACGCTCTCGACGCTATGCAGCGACGGGCTATCCGTATTATTGGTTGTCCGGAGGTAACGGGAAGCCTTGAGCCGCTAGCTCAGCGCCGAACAATAGCTTCCTTGGCCGCATTCTACCGTATTTACCACGGCGAGTGTTCTGAAGAGCTCTTCAATCTGATCCCACCCTCTTCCTTCCGATCCCGAACGACTCGTGCCGGGCAGAGATGCCACCCCCACACAGTGGATAGCATGTTCGCGAGAACCGAACGTTTTAAACGTTCGTTTCTCTGCCGAACGATAGTGGCCTGGAACGCCCTGCCTGTGCACGTGTTTCCTCCCACATATAATCCTGGGTTCTTTAAGCGGAGCGTGAAGAGGCACATCAGTAGGTCGTCAAGTTGAGGGCCACTCTCAATAGTAATGTGTGCTGTGAGAGTGGCCCACAATCGCTAGACGTCGTCACGACTTACCACCAGGCGGGCGGCGTCAATTTGGCGAACCAAATATAAAAAAAAAAAAAAAAAAAAAAATCGTCCTCACCGGTACGCGGTACTCCTACTGACAAACGATATAGGCTCTGACTAAACACCCAAAGTGCCATGAACCGGCAATAGGCTCGCCCCCTATAACGTGGGACCAATAAAGTGACTGATGAAATGTGGGCGGTTACCTATAATGTTACCAAATAAAAAAAAATTTCAAACTCCTACCTATACCTACATATATTTGCAATATTATTGCACCATTGCTTTCTCCAACTACCTAAATATATCAGAGTAATAGTCAACATAAAAAAAAATATTTGACATTTATAAAACTTAACAACAAATGCTTCAGAGAGTACGAATTTTTTTTTTGCTTTGCTTATCATCTTGGTTTTGGGCCAAACTGGACGATGGGCTTCGAAATCAATATTGTACGGGGACTACGAAGTTCTTTTTCTTTATGATAAATACCTATCTGTGCCGTTTTCATCAATTCATTTGAAACATGGTCATGGACAGACAGATCGCAAATCACGTCTTTATCCCCGAAGGAGTAGAGAGAGTGATTGCCGGAGACTGTTTGTCAGTAGACGTACCGCGTGATAACGCCCACTTTGACATTAATTTCCTTATTACAAACTGACAATACACCCTAACTCAACTCTCTACAACTATGCAGAAATAATTTTAAACTAAGACCTAGATGGAAAATGCAGTGTCAGCATTCACTACCATGTATTACACGATACATCGCTTCTTTAATGGCTCTCACGGCGCACCATTCGACAGAACATGATTTAAGTAACTGCTCGGATATGCAAAGTAGTGGCCTATCTTTAAAAACTTCTCATCCGATGTAAATATGGATATTAAGACAAAATAACATAAAAAGATGCCGTCTTATGTTCATATAAGACATAGGTAGGTATTAGGTAGGTACCTACCTATACCTAGTTAATTTTTCCCAATGTAGCTAATCTATAACTAATATAAAAAGTCGTTGACTGTTAGAGAATAACACGGCAGTAGTACCTATGACTCAGTAGGATTTTACACGCCCACATTTCGTCAGTGCCAATAGTTCCATGTTATTTGGATTATATGCCTGTAGTAAGTAAACCATTCATTATAATTAACTTAGAAAACTTTGGGATCGTTAGAATTTCAAAAAAAGTAGTCTTAAAAAATTAAGTAAGTACATTGGTCAGCGGATATATGAACTCCTTGGTGACATTGTTTGCCTTAACTGAAGAACAGTCGTGATCCGATTAACCAAACATGCTATATTTCGATAGATTTCCACACCACTATATAACTATAATTTGAGACCAAAACATTTTTATTTTCAAACACTTCAGTCAATCAAAAGTGTAAACTAAAGCATCCGGGACTCCCATTACATTACAACTGGCTAGAATAGAGCCTGTAGCGAAACAATGGTGTGACGGTTAGTAATACCCCATAGTTTCGCATGGAACATACGTTGGATTTGAGCTGGTAAATGTTCCACCCCTCAACTTAGCTTATAGAGTAAGAGCCAGCGACAGCCAGACATACGTCATGTTATAAAAAATGCAAACACAAGTAAAAACGATCAGTGAATTTGGAGTTGCGGCAGTTGGTCACTTTTTTTTTCAAAGGCGTATACAATAGAACTCAATTCGTTAATTCATATAGCTAACATGTCACTTGGGGACCCCCAAGTAATATATTTAAAACTCAGTTTACACACCATAACCATGCTATGCATGGGGTTGCAACCGAGCGTAGTGTACGACAATATGATATCTAATGTGATTACGAAGAAAATATTAAAAAAAAGGTTTATGAAATAACAATTTTGTCCTGTATACTATTTTTACACATTTACTACATGATATCTCCGCTAGTATTTAATCACTGCCGCAACTCTACACTCACCGATCGTTCTTAACTGAGGGACGTGCTCTGTAAAAGCTTCAGCTTTTATAAAATGACGTAAGTATGGCAGGCGCTGGCTCTTGGTTTATTCGGTGGCGCCGATATGTGTACCTATGCGATTGCCGTACCAGACGTCTCAGGTTCGATTCCGGGTCGAATCAAATTATTTTAGTGATCCACAAATGTTTGTTTCGAAGTTTGGGTGTTTTCTGTGTATTTTAAGTATGTGTATAGAAATATATAAGAATGTTTATCAGTCGTCTAGCGTTCATAGCACAAGATTATATTAACTTGATTTAGGCTAGATGATGTGTGTGAGAACGTCCAAAATATTTATTTATTTATATCTATTAGTTTTTAAGTAAAATTTAAAATGTAAAATATTACCTAATAATAACATACAGAGGTTAAATTGGTTTCTAAGTACGTAGTAATCTTTAAAACCACTGAACCGATTCAGATAATTCTTTCTGTAGCTGCATTACCGAAATTTTATCCACGTTATATTGTTATTTCATGAAAATTGGGAAGAACCAGAATTTTCGATCTATACGAGTATGTAATAAATATGTAAGCCTCAAGGTACCTACATAATTATTGAATCCTCTACATCTCTATGTATACCTGAAATTCTTAAGAGATCCACATTTTACAAATTTCTATAAATTCAAACATTAAAACAATGGAGTATATGATGTTGGATTTTTTTATATAATTTCGCTAAATAGAAGACATTATAAACGTCGACATATGTTTCATCTACTCACGAGGCATTCTCAAAACTGTCTCCAAAGAGAACAGCCTGTTCTCTTTGGAGACAGTGGAGACTCCATTGTTTTATAATGGGCTTTCGCCAGGTAACGCCTGACTCCATTCAGTATTTAATTCAAACATTATACAACGTACACAACCTTGTGTTATTTTTTATTTAGAAATGATTTTTAATTCATTTAGGTTCATAAAATACAGTAAAGCCACACAGTCAATGTGAGCCTGTGAGCATGACTGATATATTTTCTAACTATTCGTAATAGGTCTAATTGCAGTTTCAAGGACAAAATTTCTAATGTTTAAGTTGTGTACTCGTACAACCCATTATAGTAGTATGATAAAGAGGAAAATTTTATTGTTTATTTGCGTTGAATAAGCTCCGATTTTGTAAATTGTGTAGCTACATTATCCTTGAGTGACATAGGCTAATTTTTATCCTGGTAATGTGTTCCCATGGGAATTGGGAATGAGAAAACTAAATCACGCAAGTGAAACCGCGGTAATATCTAATAAATAAGTTATACCTAAATAGGTATTCGCAAACTTGAAACTTATCTGCAGCTGATTCTATAACAGTAAATTGAATGAATTAAAATTTGTATAAACAAAAGGTAATGATAATTTATAACTGAACAATAATAACAAAACGCCTATTAATGTTCAAGTACAGATAAAGTTTTACTTTCCGCCACAGAGATTAAAATTAAAAATAAGTTTCAAAATTGAAGTTAAAATTAATTAACCAAAAATATAAGTTTCAACAATTAATTGATATAAATTCTAGTGTGTAAAACCAAAAACTTAACTTAAAAAAATCTTATCAAAAAATTGTAATATTAATGGCATACCCGTACCCAGTGCATCGTTCCCCTCTCCTCGTACACTCCCATCTGGGGTTCAATTTTTTCGTTTGCTATTTTCGAATGTATGGGCCTCTGCCCCACAACACTGCAGCACTCACTCGCGAGACATGCGTGCGTCGCCCGCCGCAACCGTTGCGCTACTGACTGATTTCACCAGAAATCCCCACCAGGGAAGGTGGGCCTGTCGCCGCCCAAGCACCGCCCCTCCCTACCAGAAGCATTTTTTGAAATCTGTTTACGATTTTTTCTGCTGTTTCAAGCGTTTCGATACAATAAATGATTGCAATTTTTTCATTCATCATTTTATATCGGTAAAATTTATTCACGGTGTCGATATATTTTATGGACTAACGCTTTTGCATATTAGGTACCTATAGGTATTGACTGTAATAATATTGAAATGTATATTTTGGTATCACGTAGGTATTAACTTAGTAGGTATACACTTCATGAAGACGACGATGAGCTGCAGCCAGTCCACCCGTGACCACGGCTCTTGTAACAGGGACTTGTCACTAATCGCGTAAAAGACCCGTTTGTTTTAAGTTTATAACGTATGTATTTGTTATTCTGGTACAAATTTTGCATTGCCGGTCATTTATATATAACTTGACGTTGTTTTTGAGATATAGGTACTTTTTTCATGCCTACGATATCACTATGTTGCCGATTATTTAGAATTTGAGACTTCTGGCTCGAGGTAGGGACGGTAACCACTAAGCCATAGTTAGGAGAACCTCACCAACACTAGCACTGCGCATTCGGTGCAGTTATTTCATTCGTAGCAACGTTTAATTTCTAAGTTTAGTTGCCTCGGTAAGTTCGTTGATACAATAATTATCATAATTCTTAGAATAGTTTTATGGCTGATGATATTTTAATTACTCATTTAACTTTTAAATTCATCTTCATACATTATAATCAGTCATAATCAGTCTGTGAGAGAAGTTAAGATGCAACTATTCTTTATTGTAACCTACCAATTTAATGTTCACGTTTAGTTTATGAAGGTTGAAAGATGGTTTGTAATCATTTTCACTAAAGATTGTCATTGGATGTTAGTAGTTTACCTAATTACACGCATTTATAAAAGTAGGGCAAAGGTGTCCAAAACGGGTATCGGTACAATATTCTGATAATGCAAGTGTGTGAATTCATACTTGTTCCTAATATTCACAATAAATTACGCATTTTATAAACATGAGTTTTTCGTTTTGGGCTCACTTCCCCTGCAGCCGAAGTTGAAGGTTCTAACTAGTTATAGCGTGGTATAGCTAACGTTATCTACGACCCTGAGCTGTGCAATATTTTTACTCACATATATTGATTGTGAGGCAAATTAGTTAGGTACCGATCTACATGTCGTAATTATCAATACCTTAGACTTTTCTTCGTCTACTGTACAGTATAGCCTACCAACTTATATCTGCGTAACAAATACCTAAGGTATGTTTAGGTACCTACGTACAAAGTTATAGTAGCAAGTACAGATTCGATCCAATTGTTTTTTAAATACGTACATACTTGCTATAGGTACATACGCACGACAGGAGAATTCGATTCGTAAATTTAGGATGTCCGTTTAGATTGAGGAGCCACATTTCGTATCTTAATGAAATTTATATAGGTATTTAGTAGTAAGTTTAAAAATTTTGTAGCCTCAATCCTCGATTTAGTAGTATAATACCTACTTCAAAAGTTATAAGAACATAAAGGTGGCTCCTCAATCTAAATATTTAGATTGAGGAGCCTCGTCATAACTAGGAAAATCATGGATGAATATTTACCAAAATTAGGTATGATTTAGTAGTATTCGAGAGTAGTTAGTAGAAAAAATCCGAGTTTTGTATAAATCACAAAAACTTAAATGTCATCGCCAGGACTCGAACCCGTGGCTTAACAAGGGGAATGCTCTGACCACTTAGCTAAAATGAGTAATACTAACTTCATCAAATCTTTAGATTTCTAGATCGAGCTATTTATTACCAGTACAACAATTTTGACATTAAAAAAGGGTTCCGTAATATTATTCAGAGTAACTCCGATACTGGGTTCAAAACTACCATAAAATCACCGTGTATAAGGAAATAAATTATAAAGAAATGTATTGCGACGATATTTTATGATCATCCATACATAAATACAAACATACAAATTTAAAACTGACAGACTACTACGGTGGTGTGGTCGGTAGTGCATCCGCTCTCGACGCCGGAGTCTCGGGTTCGATTCCCAGTCGGGACAAACTTTGTATGATGACACACGTTTTTACCGAAGTCTGGGTGTTTCCTATGTATAATAATCGCTTATTTACCACCGTTCACCTCCTATTTACAAAAAAAATGTATACAAGTATTTATATCAGTTTATCTAGTACTCATATCATAAGCTCTGCTTAGTTCGAGGCTAGATGGCGTTGTGTGAATTGTCCTAGTATATTTATATTTATAAAAACAACTATTAAAAAGTATCTAATGAAAGCGTATTATTCTAATAAAGATTATATTGATGACAGAAATGCCTGGAAATATATAGGTAATATTCTTCACATCCTGCCTACGCCGGGCGCGTAAAAATTTTTAAACTTACTACTAAATACTTATATAAATTTCATTAAGATACGAAATGTGGCTCCTCAATCTAAACGGACATAATTTAGGAGGTAGGCAAGTAATTGGGAATTGTGGAACCTTACTGTAACCATTTAGCCCGTAAAAAAGACGTGAATAGACGTACTTACCTACTACCTAACTACATATATACTATGCGATTATCTATAGGTACGACCTAATTATATTTTAAAGAGGAAAAATAAGATTATAGTTTTTAGAGGTAACGCCTGTAAGAAAAGAATAGTAATCACAATACAATTATTGTGATTACTATTCTTTTTGATTTTGATTGATGCAATCATCAATCATGCAAGATTGATTATATTCCAGTACTTATAAGTTCCTTCTGCGAGCAAGTCATGCTCGCGAAGGAGGCGACCGGGAGGGAGAGGGAGCGTACCCTCCCCGCCGAGTTCCGTAGTCGGCGGCCAGGGCGCCCCAGACTCCGCGACTACGCCCAAGACTATCGACCTCCATGATCGGGGCCTGAGGACGGCGGGATCGCCATCCGCCGTCCTTACAGAAGCAGGCTAGTAGCGTTGCGTGCTGCGGGGCCTTTGCCCCATAGCACGCAACCAGATTCACTCACTGACGCGGGATAAAACTCTTCCCCCAACGACGCGGGATTCTCGTCCCGACCCAACACCCGAAGAGACCACAGAGGTGGTCAAAGTCCGCCGGGCGCCACTGGA
This sequence comes from Nudaria mundana, assembly GCA_963556515.1. Lineage (NCBI taxonomy): Eukaryota > Metazoa > Arthropoda > Insecta > Lepidoptera > Erebidae > Nudaria > Nudaria mundana. The sequence continues at coordinate 13,720,371 of OY748286.1, read as the reverse complement.
CATACCCTCTGCTAGTAACCAGAGACGCCCGGCAACGGACGTTAGAGCGGCCGCGGCCTTGGGCCGCTGAATTAAAAAAAAAAAAAAAAAAAAAATCTACCTATTGAGACACGGCTAGCAAATTTGGTAGCACTTTTCTTTATGTAAAACTACTTGGAAATATAGTTTTGGTAGTTTTACTATTCTAGAACAAGTGGGAATAAAGAGTTCCACTAGTTCTACTCTTTTGTTACATCAAACATCGTAGAACTAGTGAGAAAAAAAACCATTAGTTCTACCGTAGAACTGTTCAGTAGAACAAGTGGGAACGAACGAGTAGTTAATTAACACTTAGCTGAAATTGTATTTGCTAAATATCGTCCCATCTATTGCGTTAAGTTTACGTGAAGCTTAACTACAGTTATATAACTGTTTTCCTGTAACTCGATACTGATGAAACACGTGGGACGAATCTAGTCAGTGTGAACACCGCAAGAATCAATTTCGTATATTCAGTTTAGACACATAAAGAGCACATATGAATGTCAAAATTTTATGTCAAGCAAAATTATAAAAATACTAAATTAAGTACATAAGTTTACTATATGTTTGTTTTTATATATAGTTTTGTTTACAATTTGTATTATGCGAGTGGCTAACAGCAAGAAATTAGGATGACCATGCATTTTATCACCTATTTCATCAAACATTTTTTCACTTGTATTTTAAATTTATTAAGAGGCATGTCAACTTAATCCTGAGGAATTTTATTAAATAGTTTTTAACTTTTGCCAACAAACGAATTACCAACTTTATAAAGCCTAAGTTTTGTTATGTTTGCCAATGCCGGTAGCAGTATTGCCATTGGAAAATTTAGTCGTCTAGTTCAAAAACGCTATACTACTCGTATTATATTACCCTAACTACTATACATCAAGTTGTATGTAGGTAGGTATGAAAATATTACATCAAATAAACGCAAAAACTTCGTAGATTTTGGCGATGCAACGTCACATCGCCTTTAAAAGGTAAAGCGAATTGTGGCAATGCGAGTTCGTACCGCAAAGAACAGCGATGCGAATTTGCGCGGCGAAGCGTTTCCCTTCCACGACTCGGGTGACCATTCTTCGACGACCGTCAACTGTACTGAACGTATTACATATTTATTTATTAATATTAAGTAATTATATTTAAACCTATTTAATTTATTGCGGTTCCGTACCCAAAGTGTAATATGGGAACCCTATTTCGAGACTTCGCTGTCCGTCCGTCCATCCGTCCATCCGTCTGTCTTGGGCTGTAACTCATGAACCAACTTTCTAACTATCACAGTTAGAAAGTTGAAATTTTCACAAATGATGTATTTCTGTTGCCTCTATACCAACAAACACCAAAACAGAATATAATTAATATTTAAAAGGAGCTCCCTTAAATATTTATTATATCCATACAACAAAACGTGTTTTTTTGCCGTTTTGGTACGAAACCCTTTGTGCGCGAGACTAATTCGTACTTGGCCGGTTTTTTTAAAATGATGAACGCCGAATGGAACTATTTTCGTTGAAAATATGAATCTTTAAAAACGGTAGAGTGTTCCATCGAGTAATAGTCCCACACGTAGAATGTCGCGGGTGTCCGCTAGTTAACAATAATATACCTAACACTGCTAGGCCACAAGACTAAAGTAATATACAGAATTACGCTATTTGTGTTAGTATCAATCAACCAATTAATAATCGGCAGCTATTGAAATAATTAAGACATTGTGATCGTGTAAAAAGTCGATTTTGAGTTTCCCATTTGTTGTGATTTCTGGAAAATATAAGTACTCGTATGTTTGTACGGTGATCGCAGCCGTTCGGCCGATTTCGCTCTTTAGCACGTGTATTCTGATAGTGGGGCTGCTCGCTGACACCGAAGCTCATTGAGACGCAGTCTCAGGACAAACTAAAATGTGGTCATCAAGTGTGACGTAACATCACAGGAATGAACGATGCAAATAAAATTATTAAAGGGCTGCAGTATATTGACTCAAATCGTAAGTTCTTGCGATGCGTTGTGAGAGTTTGTAGATTTTGGCGATGCGACGTCTCAACGCCTTCTTGTGAACAAGAAGTAAGAGCTCTGCAACACGGCGCATTTCGCCGTATCCCAGTAGTTCCATTCTCTAGTTCCATTATGGAACTACTGGGATTTTTTTCTCCCAGTAGTTCCATGTTACTAGAATACCTTTTCAATCTAATCCCATTAGTTCCATTATGACTCTTAGACTCTTAGTCTATTACTCTTAGACTTAATAAGCTCAATGTACATATTAATGAATACCTACTGTATTGGCGTACAATAAAGTATAAATAAGTAAATAAATAAATAAATAAATATATGAATATAAGTACAGTTGAATATAAACTTACCTATTTGCATACTACTGGCATAATATTATTATTGGACAATCATTTTCATCTGTACTCGGTGCACCTGTTGACACATTTCTTTATTTTTCATCGAGACAAAAAAGTATATTATGCGCTTATTAGGGCAGTATGGATATACGAGTATCTTACCAGAGCCGCTTGAGTCCCTTAACTCTCTATTATAAGATACACAAACAACAAAAGTACTAGGAGACAGAACTACAAAAGAGCACTCGCAAAGAATCAAGAATCAAAGAATCAATTTCATTTATTCAGTTTAGGCATATAAAGAGCACATATGAATGTCAATTTTTTACAATTTTGTCAAGTAATATTATAAAAATACTAAATTAAGTAAGTACATAAATAACCATTAGAAAATGATTCTTTCGCTGGTTCGGTAAGTTGGTTCTCCTGAGAAGATACCAGCAAGAAACTCAGGTAGATTTTCTTTTTTAATATTGTTTTGTTTACATTGTTACAATTAGTTTATATTGTACTAGCTGTTGCCCGCAGCTCCGCCTGTGTGCTATAGCTTTCTTGATCACCAGTTACTGATTTATTATGTATAGGTAGCTGTTTACCGATATTGTATCTTAAGATAAAATATTAATGTCCGTTTAGATTGAAGAGCCACATTTCGAATCTTAATGAAATTTATATAGGTATTTAGTAGTAAGTTTAAAAATTTTGTAGCCTCAATCCACGAATTTGTAGTACAATACTTCAAAAGTTATAAGAACATAAAGGTGGCTCCTCAATCTAAATGTTTAGATTGAGCAGCCTCGTCAGATCTAGGAAAATCATGGATGAATATTTACCAAAATTAGGTATGATTTAGTAGCATTCGCGAGTATTTAGTAGACAAAATCTGAGTTCTGTAGTATTAAAATTAAAAAAGTTATCATACATTATATGGGGCTCCTCAGACCATTACTTACGAGTCGTCATTTTTCATAGAAGCAGTAGTTTAATTAATGCGCTATTTCTCCATCATTTAGTAGTATGTATATTAGTTTTGTAGGATAAGATTCAGTCATTAATAATGAGAGGGTTGGGAGATATAGTACATTTTAACTGGCTCCTCAATCCAGACGTTCTACATAATGAATAATTGACTGTAGCTACCTGAGATCACAACAGAATCAAAAACTAGATACACTAACATTTAGTATAAATCTCTACTAAATACACATGTACACAACAACATTGTATCACTTGGTATTTAAAAACCAAATTACTTTTCGATATTTCTTAAGAATTTGCTATTAAGGGTGACCATGTTATATGAATGAAAACAGGATGAATGATTTTAGAAATTTATTTTATTTTAATCTCAGGTCGAAAAGTACGAATTATGATTTCAAAATTGGATGATATAAAGCCTATGGTTATGAGACAGTAATATCAAAAACTAAAAAGTTGATTTATGATACAGATTTTCTATGACATTTTCTCCAAAACTATCATAAAGTAATTAATTAAAGTGCAGTGTGTTAAAGTGCAGTGTGTTAAAAGTGCGTATCGATACAGGTGGCATTTATCATCTTCGGCTTAATGAGTGCGCGCGAAGGCTAGAACTTTATAATATAAAAATTCGAAGACGTAGTGAATATTATAAAATATATAATATATAGTAGTATTAGTATTATAAAATGTATAATATCTTATCTATATATATAATATATAGATAAAATATTATAGTATCTTAGCCTTATGCAGCGCCCCTTATTGAACTCCACTGCGGGTGACGTAGACTACGACAAAGTTATTATATTATTTGCTGTTGGTACAGTAATCGGATCTAGGGATCGAACCGCTAAATTAAGTTTGTTTTATTATTTTATTGTATCTATATTTCAGGGATAAAAAGTACCCAGGGTGGTGCCCAGGATATTAAAGAATAATTATACCTAGTTTCATCGTAATCGAACCGGTAGTTTTTGGGTTCGGTGTCGGTCTAGTAACACCCGCTGCCATTTATTTTTTTGATATTTTCAATGTACAGAATTTTCACTTCTACAGATTTATTATAATTTTATATGTTCCCAATTTTTCTAGTCCTTAAGTCATGTGTTAGTAGTTACTATGATTTAAGTATTTATTTGTAAGCGCTCGTAGACAGTAGTGAGTTATTGGGCATTCTACCCCACCTTAGTTCCATCGGTTATCTTCGATAACCTCAGTCACGGTGGGATAGAATGCCCAATAACTCTTTGTAAAATCATTTACCTAAGCCAACGTTCCACATTTTAATGCCGTTCAATACACTACCGTTCCGTCGGCTCTCTGCGATCCCCTGCGTCGTAATTGCGTTGAAAGATGCTCTGTTAGTTAGCGATAGAGTCATTTCATAAAGTGTAGCTAGAGCACGAAAAATTATCAAATTCGTATCGTCTAGGTATCGAGTCCACGATCTGATAACGGAGTATTACGACAGGTAGCAGCACGAAGCATTATCGTAAGACTATCGAGAGCTCGATACGATTTCGATAGGTACGTCATCATAACGTGAATAGGGACGAGCCCTAGAGAACAAAATACACATCGAATTGAATGAACAATACGTTCGAAAATTTCATTAAATAGTGAACAATTTATTATTTTTTGCTAAACTGCCTGTTTAGTAACAATTAAAACAAAAATAAATTACAACACAAATAAAATGCTAGAAATAGGGTATGGAAGATTGTAAAATGCACTATATTAGGAAAAATATTCATACTATTTTAATAATTATTCATACTACAATATAATTTTATTAGGTTTTTGAATAACGCGACTTTACTTGACAGAACGTCTTTGATTGTCAAGGACAAGTGTGAAGTGTGTTATTGTTACAAACGAAATAGCATTTTGTGGAAAGTGTTTAAAAGGAGTTTATTGAGTTTAACAATCATGACAACCAGCCATTTACAATAAGTAATGATGGTGGAGTTCATGAAAGTGTGAGTGTCAATAAAAAGTTACCTACTTGCATTACTCGGTGTACTAAAATATTAATGTAAAGAGCTATGGAAATTCCAGAAATAGTGATTTGTCGAAGACCTCTGGCGGCCCTCGAGGCCTGGAGTTTATGAAAGAGGCTATGGAAGTTATTTCTAGGTACCTATATTAAAAAAGATTATGTACCTGGTTATTAATATATTTTTATATTTCTAGTTATAGTTGTTATTACCAGTTTTGTTATATTACTTTTTACATCTACATAGTTATTTAATAAATGATTTAATAATACATGCAGTCTGTTAATTGTGTTCACCAACATACGTATATAATCGCCCTTCTCCTAAGTAGGTTATCTCCTAAATTAACTCCGGAACTCGGGAAGGGTACTCTCCCTCTTCCTCTCGGCCGACTCCTTCGCGAGCATGACTTGCTCACAGAAAGACTCCGCTGCGTTCCACCTACTCGCGCTGAAGACCAGCGAGAGGATATCTACGCCCCGACCCATTACGAGTCCTAGTCGAGAATATAATATTGCGGGGGTGATAAGAGCCTCGCCTCAGTCACTTCCTTGACGCATTTGCTTACTGTGGTTTATCCTAAATATTTGGCCATTCCCACTATGCGCTGGTATGAGCCAGTGGCATAAAATGATAATGCACAAAGAACCTGTAAAATTTAAATCATTAGATAGGTTACAATTTGTCATAGAAAACAAATTAACTCCATTAGATGGTAAGGTACCTCCTTTTAGATTAAATATTAAAGCTATTCACATGTAGGTACCATTTCGAAAGTTTTCTCACCGGCTAAATTTACGTGATTATTCACGTAAATTTAGCCGGTTTATTCTTTATAGATTCGATAAGCTCGATAGCCAGCCTTCGAAATTTACATTACCGTAAGTCAAAATTAAATTCGTGCTCCCAAGTTTGTTTATAAAGTGTCACGTAACGAACGTGTGACGATACGTTTGCGATACGAAAGTAATTTAAAATCGCTCGTGCTGCTAAAATTAGTTACTTTCACGCACGATACAAGGCGCTGTACAAATGTCATACAATTGTTTGTCGATGACGATACGAATACTTTTTCGCAAGTTGTTCGTGCTCGAGCCTCAGTACAGTCTTACGTTTACCTATTGCGTTGTCTGTAAGCAGTTTGGTTTAACTATTCTTTTAAGATCTATCATACTAGTGGAACCATCTAGGGTATCCTATAGTAATACGGACTATGAATCTTATAGTGTTGTAGCTAAGTACTGACTGAGTATGGTAGACAATTAATGTCTTTGAATTTGTACATTCTAGAATTCTAACATAGCGAAAAACGTAAACTTGTTCGTCATGATGATAGTTTTGTAATGCTATATGCCTAAATATAATGCTATGCATAAATGTTTTTTGTCAATTCGTCACAGATTGAGTATTGAACTGTAACGATTGTGTTTGTTTAACGAATTTCATGTTTGCTATGTAATACTGATGGACTCGTCATGAAAAGATGAATTTATAACATTATTATTTATAACTACAAGTAGTCGAGTCAAACTGGTTACAGAAAAGCTGTAGGTTATAAATGGTAAGTACGTTTTAGCTTATCGTAATTGTGATTCTACAAAATAGTTCCCTAATGAACATGCAAGGTGCTTCAGCGAACGTACGAAAAGTGGGACAGCGTGCTCAAATGATATTAATGTGGGATATTCGTTTACTTACGTTATTTCCCAATCCAAAGTGATATTGTACAACGTCAGCTCAGCGTCCTTGTCTCCAAGTTGAACTCAGTACACCCTAGAATTGATTTTTCACTAGAGTTGGAGTCAGATTCCACTCTCAATTTCTTGGACCTTTCAATTACTAGAAGGAACGGTATTCATGAGTTCCGTATCTATAGGAAACCAACAGTTACAGACACAGTTATTCCTTACTCATCCAATCACCCATGGCAACATAAAATGGCAGCTTTCCACAGCTTACTGAGCAGGTTACTGGCGGTACCGTTGAGCCCACAGGCATTTGGTGAAGAATTGTCCATCATTTGCTACATAGCACAAAGTAATGGCTATGACGTAGTAATGGTCCACTCATTATTAAATAAAAAACGTAGAAAGGCTAGTTTTCATTTATTACATCCGACTCAAGATCCACCTAGGAAGTACACGGCCTGTTTGCCGTTCGTGGGTCCCGTCTCGTTGAGTATAGCTAAGATCATGAGGGAAAGTAGGATATTTGTTGCTTTTAGAACTCAGAACACCTTGAGGGAGCTATGTAATGGCAAGGATTCGGTGTCGGTCTCACGCAGATCAGGTGTTTATTTGTTGAGTTGTGATGAATGTGGTTTGAAGTATGTGGGACAGACTGGCAGGTCCTTCGATATTAGATATAAGGAACATAGAGCGGCGTCCCGTAATGGTTGTCCTGAGAAATCCCTCTTCGCGAAGCATCTTCTTGACACTGGTTATTCCTTGAACAATAGTAACACTTTTAAAGTTTTACGTTTATGTGAGAAAGGGTTCAAGTTAAGTGTTTGGGAAAGGCTAGAAATAGTTAGAAGAGATGCGGACACCTTACTCAACGAACAAATAGATTTTCACACATCTCCCTTACTTAATCTGTTTACGAACAGATAGACACATTAATTGTTGTTGGTTTGTGTGTGTCATTTGGGTTTTCTACGCAACTTATCAAAAGACAGTAATTAAATCAAACAGATAAGGTCAAGTATTGGTGAATACCTATTTTTGGAACTTAGTTAGCATGATCTGAGGTTTCTACCCACATTAGTTATTGTAAAGAATCCTACATCGCGATAATGAAATTTGCACGCGTTTACTTATAAGCAAACACGTTCCAACCACGAATTTTGCTGTTCTCTCTGAGACAGTCTTGATAATGCCTCGTTTAGAGGCGAAACAATTGTCGACGTTTTGTTGTCTTTTTAATTCTGCGAAAAATTAATGCAATTATATAATTTTTAAAAAGTTTTTTCTTAAAACATTTTACTTACCATTGTTTTGTCATGGATTTTCGCCAAGTAACGCCTGTTTCTATCCAATATTACTAACACATGGTTAATGGACTAGAAAAATTGGGAACATATAAAATTATAATAAATCTGTAGAAGTGAAAATTCTGTACATTGAAAATATCAAAAAAATAAATGGCAGGGGGTGTTACTAGACCGACACCGAACCCAAAAATGTGATTAAAAGTTTTTTTGTCTGTCTGTCTGCACGTTTGTTCAGGCATCACGCAAAAACTACCGGTTCGATTACGATGAAACTTGGTATAATTATTCTTTAATATCCTGGGCACCACCCTGGGTACTTTTTATCCCGGAAATGTACATACAATAAAATAAAAAAACAAACTTAATTTAGCGGTTCGATCTCTAGATCCGATTACTGTACCAACAGCAAATAATAAGTTTGTCGTAGGTTACGTCACCCGCAGTGGAGTTCAATAAGGGGCGCTTAGGGGCCCACCTTAGTTCCATTGGTTATCTTCGATAACCTCAGTCACGGTGGGATAGAATGCCCAATAACTCACTACTGTAGACCTAACAGGCGACGGCCGGCAGTCAACTCACGCATGCGCACTGCGTACTCCAACGTCGTCACCCGCCTTCAAAATAGTGTACTTTTTGACTAAATCTATAATATCTCTTAAGATATTCGTTGAAATCAAATGATGTACAGGACTAATTTGTTCTAAATTAAATTCTTATGACGTATAGCGTATTTGTTTGGATAAGGATTAATATCGTAAGCATAAAAATAGCTTCGCAAATCATGAACTGTTTTGAATCAATTTTGATTGCTATAAATTACGTTATAGTGCGTTAACCCTAAGAGGTAGATATATGCCTTTGCGGACTTTTTTATAGAAATTTTTAAAGCAAATAAATTCGTAGTACACAATTTTAATGTTACTTTAACCATTTAAGCAGCGTACGCCACGGAAGCTCCCAAAAGAAATAATTTTCCCCCGTTTTTGTAACATATATCATTGCTGCTCCGCTCCTACTCGTCGTAGCGTAATGTTATATAGCCTATAGCCATTCTGGATAAATGTATTACATAACTAAAAAAGATATTTTCTAATCGGACCAGTACTTTCTGAGATTAGCGCGTTCAACCAACCAAACAAACAAACAAACTTTTCAGCTTTATAATATTAGTGTAGATTATACGAGTGGCCAACAATAGAAGATTAGGGTGACCATGCATTTTTATCATTAAGATATTCGTCTACATTATAGTAGCCTTTCATCTTCAAACATTTTTTAACTACTATTTTAAACTTATTAAGAGGCATGTCAACCATATCCTGAGGAATTTTATTATAAATTTTTATACATTTGCCTACAAACGATTTACCAACTTTGTGTAGTCTAATTTTTGTCATTGCCAGTTTATTTTTATTTCTTGTATTAAAATTATGGTTATCGGAATTTTTTTTGAAGAGATCTATGTTCTTCCGTACATATAAGATGTTGTCGTAAACATATTGAGAAGCAACTGTTAAAATATTAATTTCTTTAAATAGTTCTTTCAGCGAGTCACGGGGTCTGAGTCTATAGATTGCTCGTATAGCTCGTTTCTGTAATACTCGTATGAATATTGTCTCAATATCGGCAGCTGAGCCCCACAGCAGCAGACCATATGTCATAACGCTATGAAAGTAGCTAAAATAAACTAATCATGCCGTTTTTCGTCAGTCAGTGACCTTATCTTTCTAACCACATAGGCAGCTGAGCTAAGTCTTCCTGCCAAGGCTGTGATATGAGGACCCCATTGTAGTTTACTATCTAAAGTTATCCCAAGAAAAACTGTGGTATTGACTATTTGAACTAATTCAATATTCATAGTAATATGCGCTTGTTTTCAATGGTTTTCCGCTTCAGACCCACGGTACCCCTGGCCATACCCCTGGTGGTACCGTGGCTCTTTTAAAGTTAAACGGTACCACCGACTAATAGTGATGTGATGTTAACATCTACGACTGAAAAAAAAAACGGATTATTCCCAGTTCGTTCAGCTTCATGGAACTCATGAAGCCAGTTCCACATGGAACTTTTGCAACGCACTAGTTCCATACATGGAACAAGTGGGAATAGCTACTTATAGCGGAAATATAATAATATACCCAGTAGTTCCATAGATACACAAACAACAAAAGTAGTAGGAGTACAGAACTACAAAAGAGCACTCGCCAACTCTTATCTCGCTCAGTTTGGTTTATTCAAAATGTGTTCGAAGAAGTTTTGTTCAGAAACCGTTCACCTTTGATCGTGCTTAAAAATGTCATATAGATTCTTCTGTTTTATGCTTTGATGTGGTAGACAGAGCTGTTTATTGTACCTATATTTCGTTAGTCACATTGATGGTGAGGCCATCTTTTATTATAAATGACACGCACCTTGAATAAAATACTAGGACTACAGAACTACACAAGCACTCTCGAAATCTCATTTGAATCTCGATCCGTTCAGTTTATTTAAATGTGTCAACAGGTGCACTTCAGACCCACGGTACCCCTGGTACAGATGAAAATGATTGTCCATTATAAAAGACACAAACCTCAAATGTACCAGGAATACATAACAACATAAGAGCCTTCAATATTTTAAATTCTTTTAAATTTTGTGAAAACCGATTTAATGTTTGAACTCATTATTCCGAAAAAGTACCAGGCGATCATAACAGAATAGAAGGTTCTGGTTATGAATATGGATTTTTTTTCATTGTTTCATAACCAGTTATCAAACAATACATTTTTTTCCAAAACCAGAACCTCCTATTCTCCTAGTCACAGGTAGGCCAACACATCACTAGGGTCACTTACTTGGTGGTACCGTTTAACTTTAAAAGACCTACGGTACCACCAGGGGTATGGCCAGGGGTACCGTGGGTCTGAAATGATGTCGACCAGCATGCCAAATTTAGTCAAAATCGGTTGAGCCGTTTCGGAGGAGTTGGCACACAAACGATTTACACTTGTCGCCTAAGATTGAGCTCCGCTCAATAAATTTGGACATTGTCACACAACGTCATCTAGCCCAAACACTGATAATCATACTTACTTATATTTCTAAATACATACTGACATATTATACAAAGATGTTTATGTAGGGTTTCATACTCATTATCGATAGACATATTTGCGAAGCCCATTTCTACAAACGCCAAATCATCGAAGACCCCTTTAACCGATGGGTCATTTGATCTATGGGCCATTTTTGGCCAAAAGGCGTAAGCTGAGCTTTGCATTTGTGTGAGTGCACGTACGAGAACGTACAATGTGACCTGTTTTATATACACATTTGGTGTCCGTTATGCTAGCGTACACAAGAGTTATATCTAGTTGGTTACTATGCCATTAAACTCTGCATAAATACTGCCTAATTAGTGTAAAAATAAAAAAGCTCTCCCTCTTTAGTCTAGGAAATAAACACCAATTTCACTGTGTACACTGGAGTCACGATCAAGCTAGTGTACACATGGCCGTACTCGAAAACTGCTAATTGTAAAGCAACAGAGTTTACACACAAATATAGTGCTCTAATACTTCTCCTACGATGCAAAATTTCATACATTCGGAGCTGGCGTTATGGCAGCGTACACCTAATAGTTCTTATAGAAATAGAAAGGGAACTTTTCTTTTAATAAATGCTATATGCATAAATAGTGCGTGAAATTCTGACTCTATTAGTGTAAATGCTTTCTGCGAAATCGCAGTGGAATAATCAAAAAATCTATGTTAAGTTCTAGGAACAAATGTATTGCCGTACAGTCGCGAACAAAATGAATTATTACTGAAATTATAAACTAGATATAGCGTTATTTTCTAATAAAAGTTAGCATGATGTGTTTTGACATAAATAAAATTAAAATGATTGCCTATTTATGTGCTTGACTGTAAAAAGTTTGTTTGCGTGGAATGGAACATTTTGAAATGTTGTTTTAATGTAAATTGTCATTATCATAACAAAACGGTACCTAATATATGGTTATACTGTGATAAAAAATAATTGTTTTTGGCAATATAAATGTTATTTTTTTGATAAAGCTATTTATTTGAATTTTTCCAATTATTTCATTTTCACTCAGAACTTTATCTACAAATTCTGTGGAGGTTAGGTAAAAGGAGATAAGTCAAAATTTTGCCAAAATGAGATTTTTACATATTTGGCATGAACATGACCTTACTGTTCGGGTAAAAACGAGGTGAGTCTAAATAAGCTCCTGTCAAATTCATATAAGTAACTGACATAATGAGGCGAAAGTATAATATAATTTTCTTAAACTAGAAAAAGGAATTGACTGCACTCATCTCCTTCTTGCGGAACAAATGTTTTATTACACAACACGCCATTTCGAGTTGAGTCAAGTCGTACCCGTCCGCGCGGGGCGAGGTGGGGGAGATCGACCGCGCTCTCGTCACTTGTCGCTCACTTTCTAATTTGTTTTCGCGCGTTTAGTGTTTTCGTATAAAATTTTGTGATTTAAATAGTGTCTTGGGTGCAAAGGGGCCCTTCTTACATCTATCGGGCCCCAGCGACCTCACCTGCTAGTGGCGCACCTGCTGATTAACGGACGAGGTCCGTAGATTACGGTACCCATGTGCTGGCTTCGGCCCCTACGTGGATACCAGGTGGTACAACAGTATCGGTCGGGGGGTACTACCGTGCAGCTGTGCTAAAGCCTCCCAAGTAACCCAGCCCAGGCTGGGTTGCGTTAGGGGTTCAGCAGCTGCACTGCCGGGCCCGGGGCGATGTATGATGCGGCAGGCATGCATCCAGTGGGGGCGAAGCGGAGTCTAATGTGGGTGGTGTGGGTCGATTCGCACCAAATATCGCCCTGTCACGCTTCCCCATATCTCACCATGACAGTGCAACAAGTTAATAGACGGTACACAGCGGCCCCTAGAAACCCCAAAAAGTTGACTTCGTTTGAGGTGGAGTTCGCGAATATCCGCGGACTCCATGTGAACCTCGATACCGTCCACCCTCACCTAGAGACGGCACGGCCTTCTGTGATGTTCCTAACGGAGACACAGATACGCCGCCCTGACGACACGTCTTACCTCTGTTACCCGGGTTATGTCATTGAGGAACAATTCCGCGACAAAGCCGGAGTGTGCGTGTTTGTTAGGGCCGATATTTGCTGCCGCCGGTTGCGCTGTCTAGAAAACCCCTCCTACTCCGTCCTTTGGCTGCACGTAGAACATGGCTCTATGAGCCAGATCTACGTGTGCGTCTACCACTCCCACACAAGAGACACTGGGACAAAAAGGTTTTTCGAATACCTCAGCGAAATGGCTGACGATGTGCAGGTGCGGTTCCCGAACGCTGACCTGGTTTTCCTGGGGGACTTTAACGGTCATCACGTTGAGTGGCTGGGGTCCCTTAGGACCGATCATGCGGGACGAACCGCCCATGCATTTGCTCTCTCCCACGGGCTGACCCAGATGGTACAGAGGATCACCCAGATACCTGAGAGGTCAGACCACACGCCCGCCTTGCTGGATCTACTGCTGACGAGTCGCCAGGCCAGTACACTGTGTGGTGCACGCCAGCTTGAAAGTGCCACCTCCTGCTCGAGCTGGGCAAATGACTTGACGACTATGGCACTACTCGTCGGCAGACTGTGACGGTCTCCGCGATTATTTTGCGTCCGTTCCGTGGAGCCAGCGCTGCTTTGTAGGAAAGGCGCCTTCGGATAGCGGTGCTGCCGTTGCTGGCGAGATAAGTCTAGGGATTATTATTATTATTTCCAACGGGTACAGCGGCAGCCGGACGGACGATCCACCCGCGACTCTTGCGGGCCATTTCGTCCATTTCCCCAGTTCTCCCCTTGGGGAGAGTATGGTTGATCCAGCTCTCACGGCCCCCCGTCGAATATCTTTGTGTCCTTAATAAATCTTAGTATCTGTTCCACCTTCAGATTACTAATGTCTTCCTCGTATAGTCTGTCGGACCCTAGAAGTTCCCATCTGGTCAATGAGTACATGGGGCATTCAGCCAGCAGGTGGAAGCTTGTTTCATCGCTCTCCATGCACTCTGGGCATTTCGGGTCGGTCTTTACTCCTATCACTGTCAGGTGTTTGTTTAGTCGACAGTGTCCTGTTATGACTTCTATGGCGAGTCTCATGTTTCCTCTTGGGAGTATCATGATATGACTCGTCGTTCTCTTATCCATATCCTTAATGAAGATTTTCGACTGTCTAATTCCAGTCGAGGTCTTCCATCTTTGGTTGTTTTCTGCCTTTATTCTGTGGCTGATTACTCCTTTGGCTATTTTGTGCGTTAACGGCAACCGAGGTTCCGGTCCCACAAAGTTTTCGTCAGCACCTTCTCTGGCTAGTTCATCGGCCCGCTCGTTCCCAATGTTTCCCTCGTGTCCGGGGACCCAGGCAAGCGTTAGGTCGGTGTTCTCGGCCAGTATATCTAATGATTTCTTACATTCCTTGACTATTGCTGATATTGTCTCCACTTTGTCAAGCGCTTTCAAAGCCGCCTGGCTGTCGCTGTATATGGTCACCTTTCCCGTTGTGGTCAGGTGTTCCATTATTTCCACGCATTCCTTTATGGCATATATATCTGCCTGAAAGACACTTGCAAATCTTCCTAGGGGTATTGACCTATCCATCTCAGTTCCATCTTGGCATTTTATATGCACTCCGGATCCAGATAGACTAGTCAATTCCTTTCTTGAACCGTCTGTATAGCAGATAGTATCACTGGGATCTATCCGCCATTCTTCTCCTATATGTATTCTGTATTTTTTGTCAAAAATTCTCTCCTTCCTGATAAGGTCGTTGTTGGATAAGATCATTGACAATTTCTCTTCGATGTTCTTGCTTATACTTGCATGACCTTTGTCCATGAAGTTTCCAGTCCATAGGCCAATGCTTCTGAGTTTGAACCATTGTTCGGTGGCTCTTTTTTTTATTTCTAAGTCCAAGGGGTTCAGCCCTAATATGATCTCTAGCGCGGCTGTTGGTGTGGACCTCATCGCGCCCATGATCATGAGGGCTGCCAGCCTTGGACTTTGTCTAGTTCTTTCTTGTTTTCACCTGTGGCAGCCTTGTGCCACCATACCAGGACTCCATGCACGATTCTTGGCAAAATTATTGCGTTGTATATCCATAGCACTACCGATGGTTTTATTCCCCAGGTTCTTCCTATTGTCCTTTTACACTGCATCATTGCCATTTTAGCTTTTGAGCATGTGTTGCTGATATGAGTCTTGAAAGTTAGCTTGCTGTCCAGGGTTACTCCTAGATATTCCACCTCCCTAACTTTTTCTAGGTCGTGATTATCTAGTCTGACTGGTACAGCACATTCTATTTTCCTCTTGTTGGTGAACAAAACTAATTTAGTTGTCTCGGGGTTTAGGTAAAGGCCTTTGCTCCTGCACCATACTAATGCTTCTTTTAGGCCTCTGTTCATAATTTCACACATGACACTGAGGACTTTTCCTGTGGTTAGGAGCACGCCTTCGTCAGAATAGACTTGTGTATATATGTGCATCCCGTTTATCTTCTTTATTAGTTCATCTATTAGCAGGCACGACAGTAGTGGAGATAGGCACCCCCCTTGGGGAAGCCTCTTTTTGCCACCACTCCGTGTGTTGTTCCTGCTATTTCTGCCTGTATCTTACGGTGTTTAAGCATATTTTTCACCCATCCTGATAGATCTCTGTCAATTCCCTCGCGGTTTAGGGTGTCCTCTATTGAGTTGGGGGTTGCTTTGTCAAAAGCGCCCTCAACGTCGAAGAAGCAGCCTAATGCGTATTCTTGGTTGCTTATTGATCTTTGCACTCTTATAACAAGGTTATGTAGGGCCGTTTCAGTTGACTTGCCCTCCATGTATGCGTGTTGGTTTAAGTGCAGTGGAGATCCGCTTTTCTCTATTTGTTCTCTTATTATTCTGTCTAGGATTTTCTCCAGTGTCTTCAAAATGAATGAGGAGAGACTGATGCATCTGAAGGACTTTGCCTCCTGATACGATATCTTCCCGGGTTTCGGGATGAACACCACTCCACTCTCCACTTGCTTGGAATATACTTAGTTGTGATACTACTGTTATATAGGTTCAGTAGATCTTTGCCTATATGTCTAATTGCTATCTGTAACATTTTTGGGAAGATTTCGTCTGGTCCAGCAGCTTTGTATGGTTGGAAGGACCTTACGCTCCACTGTAAATGTTCCTCTGTGATGATTGCACTCGTTTCCTGTACCACTCTGGGATTTCGGATGGGCGGTGAGTTATCATCTGTGTCTTCTACGCTTCCTGGAAAGTGTGTGCCCAGCATCACTTCCAGTATCGGGGGTCGGTGATGAGTTCATCTCCGTTCTTTATGCTTCCTAGTTTGCAGGTGTTGCCCTTGGAGAACGTTTTCACTAGTCGCGCCGCGTCTGGGTATTTTTCAACCCCTGCGCAGAACGCTTTCCAACTGTTCCGGTTTTCCCTTCTGCATTCTTTCTTATATATATTTCTAACTTTTCTGTATTCTAGCCAGCTCTCGTCATCGTTCTTATCTAGGACTTTTCTGAGAGCTCGCCTGGTCTTTTTTCGTTGCTTCTCTAGAGCCTTTGTCCACCAGGGTTGACCGTTTCCTGGACTTATCTTTGTCAGTGGGCATGCCTTGTGGTAGGCTTCCCTTAGAGCGGCGTCTAGTCTGTTAGCTTCTTGTTCTATTTCTGTTGTGTCTCTTAGCAAGGTTACTGGACCTGGCTTCCATTTCTCCATTTGTTGTTCGTATGTTACCCATTCTGTTTTCCTCGCATTTCTTGTTAGGATCTTCTCTGTCTTGGCTTCTAGACTGAAAGTGATTCGTTTGTGGTCTGACATTGAACTGCTTTCGTCTAGCTCCCAGTCTTTAATATGTTGACTGATCCTATCTGTTGCGATAGTGATGTCCAACACCTCTCGTCTTGCTCGGGTTACAAATGTGGGGGTATTGCCCACATTAAGAATTTCCCAGCCTGACGTACCTATAAAATACAAGAGTAAGTCACCTTTTTTGTTGCAGTCAGTACTGCCCCACACTACGTGGTGTGTATTAGCGTCGCAAACTAGAATAATTGGAATATTCTTACCTTGGTATTTTCTTTTAATTTCTTCCATTTCTCGGGACGGTGGCTCGAAATCTCTCTCGCTGGGTAGATACGTGGAGACTTGGAGCACCCTTTCTGTTGAATCTATCCCCTTTTGTATTGTTATCACAATGCTAGCGAGGTCTCTGTAACAATCTGCTTTTATTAGTTTTAACGTTTTTGCTTTGATGCTGGCATAAATGCATGCCCTAGGTGTTGACTCACCGTCATCATGGCGGATGATGTCTCCCCCCAAAGGAGCCAAGCCCGGTCACTCGTCCATTCGAGACATGTGGCTCTTGCAGCAGAGCGATATCTATCTTCTTCTCTACCACGTATCGACAGAGCTTAGTCATAGCGTCGATGCAGTGGTGGAGATTTATCTGGACTATCCTTATTTTTTGTGTGTTTTTGTGTGGTGTGTTTCTGTTATTGTTCATGTCGTTTGTGTGTATTTGTGTGCGTTTTAGTGTTCTGTGTTCCCTCCCTTTGCCCTCGCGTCCGCGGCCGACACCCCACACCAGTGCGGTTGCAGTGATGCAACACTCGGTGGGGGCGTTAGGTCCTTTCGCGTGGTATTAAGGAGGGGATGTTCTGTGTTTGTGCTCCCGGGACTGTCCTGTGTGCGGGGCCTCCGGCTTTCAGTCGGCCTGTGTACCGCCCACCGCGCTTCTTGGCAGTTCCCGGCGTGTGTATAGCGCCTGTTGTGTGCTGTTAGGGTTGGCTCTCCATTGGATCGGCATACTTCCTTCCACCGGGGCCCCTTTATGGACCTCAGATTGGTCGGTGTCTCCGCCTCCAATGAGAGCCTTTCCCTGTGAATTTGTGATGTGCTTGGGACATGTGTAACATGGGCACTTTTCCTCCGTCTGTGTGGTACTCTTGCTCACGGTTCGGGCGTGTACTCTGGTGGCCAGGTAGTGTAGTGAGACCAGACTTAATTTGGCGACTTCCTTGGGGACTCCAACCACTAGTCTCACTCCTAGTGGTAGTACCTCCTTGCGGACAAGAGTCCAGTCGGTGAGCCGCAGTTCTGCCCTGTGTCTGTTCTGGCCTCTGACATAATCCAAGGGTTCCAGTTCAAGGTCTTCTGCGTATTCAAGGCAATGAACCGTGCCGTATGCAAGGTACGGTCGCGTATGTCTAACTTATATTAAGAACCTCAATGGTCGAAATAGGACAGATAAAATACATCCCATCCCACGGGCAGCCGTGGATACTGGCAACTGGCTAAAGCCGTGCAGTTTAATTTTTGCCAACCCTCGCTGCCACCACTGCGTCATCCCGATGGATCACTGGCTCACAAAGCCCAAGAGAACGCGGACCTACTCGCAGACCTTTTTGCGGCTAATTCCCGGGTCAACGACCGTGGCCTGCAGCCCCCCGCCATCGCCAACTGTGGCCACACTATGCCTGATATTGTTATCAGGCAATGTGATGTACGGGCAGTGCTGGGCACTTGACACGGGGAAAGCCAGTGGCCCTGACGGCATTCCGGTGGTGGTGCTACGAAAATGTGCTGCTGAGTTGTCTCCACTATTAAGGCGTCTGTACCGCCTGTCATACTCTACAGGGCTCGTGCCGGAGGTCTGGAAGGAGGCGAACATACAACCGATCCCCAAGAAAGGGGATCGATCCGATCCAGGCAACTATCGACCCATAGCTGTCACCTCAGTCATTTGCAAGATGCTTGAGCTCCTTATCAATAAGCAGCTCATGCGATAACTAGAGGATCACTCGGTAAACAATGATCGGCAATATGGCTTCAGGCCAAAACGAAAAGCAAATGAGCTCCTGTAGCCTCCAAAATGTTACGATGGTCCAACACCTATATCTGAAGAAAAGAAAAAAGATCTTCTTAGTATCTTGCACTTAAGGGCCCAGATCGTGAAAATCACCGAAAAGAGTGTTACGATTTTTCATATTTAACCTATTTACATATGATTAATAACAACGATAATTTGTATATATTAAAATGAAAGACCAAAAATGATGTTAGTGCTAATTTTAACTCTTAAAACCCTGTAGTTGTTATATAATAAACGTCAACAAACGCACAAAATTGAGAAAAAATTCGAAAACGTGCCTTCGTATTTTTCAGATTTAACCCAATAAATCAACACAAATTGATAAAAAGAAACACTTTTTGAACACTGAAAAAACCAATAAATATAACCATGTACTTTTTTTTGTACCTTTACAAACAAAGACTTCCCCTTTTAAAGCCCTAAAATCTAGATATGTTTTACGTAAATTCTCCATAGAAAAATGTATGCAAATTCAAGCGCGTCCCGATAGAACGATCGTCGCAACTAATCGCCAGTGCGCCATAGAATTTCAAAGTGACTCCACGCGTGTCGGATGCTACAGCAAAATTACGTGTTGTGAATTTGTGTTTTTTGTGAAAAACTGTAAGTACAATATTACATACATACATATACAATACTAATTTACTTTCAGTAAGTAGAAAGTACCGATATAATGAAAGTCTGAAAGAAAACCATGATGGAACTAGATATAAATCGTAAGAAATACAAAATTATTTACTTTGTTGCGTAGGTCATTTTATGAACCTTGTAAAGTAGGTATCAATTCAGGCTTGAAACAATCAAAGCCCTGCCCACCTTATTTTCTCGAGATATGAACTGGCGGGGTATATAGTTCTCTGCACGACATACATAGATTTTTCAACATGATAAAGGCAATAGGTATCATAAACGTAATTGGTAACCGAGGGTCTCTTTTCGCAGGATAATTTGCTGAGTGCCATGCCAGCGAAAAGAAAATTTAGTACGCATTATAAAAACGTGAAAGCCAAAAGATCTCGGAATAAAATGTAAGTTCCTCCCTACTTATTTATTTACCTGCCTACTTGACTACGTCTTGTCCTAAATACCTAGAAAAAAATTACTAGATTTGTGTTAGTGTCAAGTAAAAATCCTAGTTTTATTACTTTTATTTGTGTGTATGCTTATCATGTCTTAGTAGTAATAATAATATAATCTATTTGCATTTTGAACAGGGTAGGTACATTACAAAGCAAATAGGTACAATGATTTAGATCGCCTGATTCAGACATATACCTACAACAGCATGTAAATATTGATTTGACATGTAATTAGATAGGTACACAATTAGGTATGTCAGTCTAAGAAGAAAAATTACAATGTCCAGTAGGTAATAATTACGTAATTTCAATATCTATATAAGTAATAAAGTCAATTTCTATAGGAACAATTTTCATAATAATAAATTTTATTACATAATATAGTATTAGTTTTCATATATTTATGTATTTCAAAGCAATGAGTTTGCTTACACTATTATTAGTTACAGTATTATTAGTTTTCATGTTCATCATGTCTAAATATGTGGAAGTGGAAGTAGGTATGTTTCCTATCAGAAATTGCACAGGCGCGCGCGCGGCTTTGTCGACATACCTACCGCCAAAGAGGCGCGCCGTACCTGGCGTAGGGTTGTACAAAAATTACAAAATAAATAAAAAGTGGATATTGATGAATAATATTTCCAGTACTGAAAATGAAGAAAACCTTCAGGCCGAGACTCCGAGCAACACTGCTACGCGCTGTATAGAGGTAAGTTGTTATACGTAATTCTTCTAGATTTGTTACATAAATAAACAAACTAGTTAGTGATGGGCGAAGACAAAATCTCAGTACCTACAGTTTTTTTTTGCAATATTTATTATTTTCATTGTGAGACAAACACATACTTCTCAATTACTTTCTCAAAAGAAAATTCACGTTCAAATCTCGTATTTTACCAAAATCAAGAATTTTTTTTGTAAAATATTATCTTTTACGCGACTGGTGTACGTATGTATGTATGTATACTAAGTAATATATCTTTGTGGCACGATAAGTTCAAAATTATTGAACCGATTTTAATGTTTTTAGTATCAATAGAATTGTCTTCTAAGCCCGAGTGACATAGAATAAGTGACGCCATAAAAAACCAATACGTATAGCGTAAAGGAAATTTATAATTTCTGTTCATCACGAACATAATATTGTATGAATTCTTTTGCACTTTTATAATTTGTCTTCGTCAGTTATGAATATAAATAAATAAACAATAAAAATGTTAAAACCCGACAGATTAAAAAATGAAAATGTGTAATAAAAATATTTAATAAAAATAAATAACAACACCATTGTAATATAGCGTATTTAGCAGTCGGGGCCTATTTCTAAATAAATATTTAGCTAGTCAGGAATATCTTCGAGCCTGTGAGGATTTCAATGGGTCTCAACTGTTGAATTCGATTTATTACAATAGTGTTCTTATTTATTTTTATGTAACATAATTCAAGACCGTAGACTTGTTTTCTTTTTACCTTTTGAGTTTTTATGCATATAGTCGGATTTATTAAATTTATGACGTGATAACGTCTTATAAATCGATGAACACCGGCAACACGCACAAAAAAGTGTCACATTATGTCACGCTAGGGTCAAGCGAGAGCGCAGTACAAGCGATGGAGAATAATATTATGACGTTATCCGATAAAATTATCGTCCTAAACCGACTTTACAAGCAACCAGTTTTTTATTATGTTTATTTATTAATTTTCATAATTGACGAAGACTGATAAAAACGTTTAAGATTTTGGTCTAGTGTTCTGTGTTTCAAAGATGTATTCTAAGGGAGTTCTTAGCTATGTTTGAAGAAATTTGGCCCATACCTTTTGAATTATTTTTTATAAAAAAAATCAAGCCATTATCTTTCTTTACAGGAACTAGTTATTGACAACCGTCAATAGGGAAAGGTGGATGAAGTGGAAGTTGGGCGTAGAGTAGTGGATATTTCTTTTTTTTTTAAAGCTCTTCAGGCCATAGGGGACCACGGTCCAATGGATTGTAAGTTAAGTTACCTCAGTATAATAGGTGAAGTAAAAGTTGGTCTGGACTCAAAACTCATCATAAAATGTAGTATGTGTAATATGAAATTTACTGTGTGTTTGGTTGAAAAGAAAGAAGATAGCATGGAAGTGAATCATCAAATTGTGTCTGGTATCATATCATCTGGTGGGAGCTACTCTCAGTTAAAAACATTAAGTGCCGCAGTAGCCCTACCAATCATGTCACCTTCATTGTACAATGAAATTAATAATACGGTTTGCGATTGGTGGGAAAAGACAGCAGCACATTCCATGGCAGAAGCTGTCAAGGAAGAAGCGGAGTACGCAGTGTCTATAGGTAGTGTTGATAAAAATGGTACACCATTAATATCTGTTGCTGTTGACGGTTGTTGGAGCAAGAGATCTTATGGTAAGAATTTTTCCGCCTTATCCGGCGCAGCTGCGATAATTGGCATTAAAACTAATAAAGTATTGTTTTTTGGAGTTAAAAATAAATACTGCGTAGTCTGTGCACGAGCCGCAAAGAACAACAGTCAGCCCCCGGAACACCATTGTTTCAAGAATTATTCAGGATCATCTACCGGGATGGAATCGACCATAATAGTTGAGGGGTTTAAACGTTCCTTTGTTGATCACGGTGTAATTTATAATAAATTTGTAGCAGACGGCGATTCCAGTACTTATAAAAAAATATTAGATTCGCGTCCGTACGATAATTTAATAGTAGAGAAAATTGAATGCAAAAATCATCTTTTACGAAACTACTGCAATAGCTTGGAGAAATTGTCGAAAGACACTAAGTATCCTTGCGAATTGCGGAAATTCCTAAAAGAAAGGTATTTGCGTTTAAGAACGGGTGTAAAATGCGCGATTAAATATTGGGGGGATCAAAATCAGTCACTCGAAGAAAAATAAAAAATCTTAGTGAAGATATCCTAAATGGTCCACAACACGTATTTGGTAATCACCAACATTGCAAGGAGTATTTTTGTAGACCTGACACTCGTCGAATAGAACCTGTTGGGTTACTTCCAGCAATTGTTGGATGCGGATTAATGGACGCGGTAGAAATTTTAAGTAAAAGACTGTCATATCATTCTAGAAGTTTAATTCATAATTGCACAAGTAATATAGTTGAAAGTTTTAACGGAGTAATTGCCAAATTAGTTGGGGGTAAGCGTGTAAATTATTCTTCCCGTGGTTCTTATGCGGGCCGATGCGCAGCTGCTGTTGTGTCTTTTAATACGGGATCGATTCATAGTAAAACTCATGAAGTCATATTTAAATCTAGTCCTAATCCTTTGATCGCGAAAGTGGAAAATAGTAATCGTAGAAACCGTTTAATTGCTAAACCTAAATTAAGATTGAAAAAAAGCCACAGCGCTGTATCGAAAGACGCTCACTATGGACCAAACTGCGAAAAACCTGATCTGAGTCCAGAATTATATGAGAAAGCCAAGTCATCTTTTTTAGTTGATTTAAAGTTGTCTTGTGCTGAAAGAGAGGAGCTTGAAAGGTCGACCCATTTGCAAAGAAGTAGTGCTGAGTGGATGAGTACAAGGAGAAAATTACTAACCTCATCATCGTTCGGGGAAGTTTGTAAAAAACGAGAGAGCACAAGTTGTGCTGCTCTTGTTTGTAAAATCGTTTATGGTAGTAATATCTCCAGTTTGCCTGCTGTACGGTACGGTATCGAAAACGAAGAAACTGCAATTAGACAGTTAGAAATTCAAGAGAATATTAGTATACAAGGTTGCGGTTTGTTCGTCGACGATCAATATGAATTTCTTGGTACTACACCAGATGGCATTTATGCAAACGGTTTAATTGAAATTAAGTGCCCACATTCTTTAGCTGGCATGACTCTTGATGAAGCAATGGCCAAACATACCTTTTGGGTTAAGGACAAGGCTTCCAAGGGTTATGTCATAAATAAAAATCATTACTGGTATTTCCAAATTCAGGGACAGCTACATATAACTAAAAGAAACGTTTGCATGCTTGGCATCTGGTTTGGTGCTACTGTACCTATGAAAGTTTATATTATAGAAAAGGACGACAAATTTTGGAAGGAGAAAATGGAGATGAAATTAGTTAGATTTTATTACGATTGCCTCCTTCCAGAATTAGTTGATCCTCGGCAGTCACGAAGCATGCCTATTCGTGACCCGCCCAATGTCATAGAGGCTATGAAAGAGAGGAAAGAAAGAGCTTTACGTGTTTTGAAAGAGAAGAACGTCTAATGATTTTGAAAGAGACTGAGGTAACTTAACTACCCAGCCGGTCGATTCACGTAAACACGCCAGTTCAAAAGTCGTTTTAACTTAGAAACTTAGAAATCGCCTTTTGGTTTTCTGTTTTTAACGCACTTACTTATCTAGTCTTGGATTGTCATAAATCTTCCAATAGCTCAATTTCTATACAATTCCTATACGATTTTGAAGAGTTACCTGGTGTAAACCCAAGGTCCGATCCTAATGAAATTAAAATGTGACCACACGGGATGCACCAGCTTTCAAATAAAAAAAGAATCATCAAAATCGGTTCAAAAAATACAGCGAATTGAGAATCTTCTTCTTTTTTTAAGTCGGTTAAAAAGTGTGCGAAGTGACATTTTTAAGTCACTACGCTACGGTTTTTATTACGTGAATCGGGCAGCTGGTAACATTTTCATTCTGATAGGTTTTGCAATAGCAATTGATTTTATCATCAAATTAGTAGAAATCAGAATTTGATCAGTAATCATTAAAATGAAAAAAACATTAGAAACTCTTAAACTCATATTTTGTTATTGTTTACTTTCGTTTAATTAAGTATATGAATAATTTATAAATTTCATGTTTGTTTATAACTAATTTTTGTACAACCCTAGCACGCTTTTTAGGTGGCGACTCATATTTTGTTATTGTTTACTTTTAATTATATGAACCATTTTTATACTTGTTTCATTTATTGACAATTTTTTGTACAATCCTAGAAGATTTTTTAGATTGCGAGGTGATCGTAAGCAAAAAGTATTTGAGTTTACGCAATAGGCACATTTCCTTGCGTAGATTTAAACACTTGCGAGGAAAGGCGTGATGTTATTTCGACCGTACTTCCTACTGAATTTGCAATTATTTTATTGAATGAAAATTTTACGAAATAAGAATAAACTTTGGTAGTAAAATTACAAATAAATACATACTCGTAGTTGGAATTTTAGGTAAGTAGAATACAAAAAGGTCAGTTCGGACCTGCTCTTGATTGTTTATTATAAATAGAAAATCATAAAAATTGTGTCTCAAACTACTCTTATTTATTTATCTAGTAATTAGGATCATTTTATAACGAAAACTACTCTTGGAATATTTTACAAATAGGCAGTCGTTTATTTCCAATAATTCAACATTTTTGTTATGCTGTAAATATTCAACTTCAATAACAATAACTCAACGTGGAACGTTTGTCGCAAAACATTTTCAAAATCGCGCTCTCTGGGTCATTCACCCGCCCGTCGGATGATTCGGGCAACAATAGCGCTGCTGTCGCTCAAAATCGACTTTGTCCGTGCGCGGTCTGGGCCCTTAATAGAAAATGATTGCCACTAGTTCTACCCACTATTATATTCGATCTCTGACCACTACCGTACAAAATACTATCGCCGATCCCGAGTTGGAAGGTTTTGATGAAGATTAAAATATGTCACTGATTATTACTTTTGATTTTTTGTTTTATATACTATTACAGTGTTTTAAGAATAAATAATAATATTTAACATGGACATCAGTATCTTTATATTTTTGTTTTTACGATTTCATAGAATGGTAAAAGGGGTTTAGTCAATTATGTAACAAAATATGTAGAAAATCTATAAAATATGTAAATTGTATAAAAATTTGAAATAAAAAAAAATAAAACGTTTGTATAATTACAGTTATTAGCAAATATATCATTTATACTACATTTCTCGAAACCGCGTATGCCGCAATTTAGTTTTCTAGCCATGCTACAAATTATAAAATAATGACTCATCCACTTTTTCCTGACCTCCACAGAATTAATGAAGTGAATATCCCGCTTCAGCCGCCATCGTAACTACAGGTTCGTAACCAGTTGAGAACGAGGAAAAAATGATCCGTGTTCGAAACCAGTTTCGATAGAAGAAGGTTTTTTCCTTACTCGAAACCCAGTAGTTTCGAAAAAAAACAATTACTAATGAGGAATCAATGAATAATAATTATTATTATTATACTCATTATAATAATTAATTATAATAATTATTATATTTATATTAGGTCTTTACCTATGAAATTGCTGTTTTGTATAAAAAATCAAAATCAAAATATCTTTATTCATGTAGGTCACAAAGTAACACTTATGAACGTTAGAAAAAGAAAATGCTTCTACATTTACATTTACATTTACCGCCAGATTCGCAAGGCAATAGGTAGAGCCTGTGAGGAAAGAACCTGGCAAGAATAACTCTCGGCCACTCTTTTTATTCGCCAGTAAATACAATGATTCTGTTACAACAATAAAAAGAGGGCAAGGGCAGTACGTGACCATGTGTGGACCAAGTGAACTTAAAAATTATGAATCTCTGTTATTCACAAATAAGTTAAATACTAGTTAAAGGTGCCACATAATCTCAAAGTACCCATACCTTACAATATCATAATAATAATAATTTAACAATAATAAGTGAGTTTCAGCAATAAAACAACATTTCAAACAGAAGTAGCCCCTATGTAGCTCGAGTGATGAGCAAGCAACTCATAGCCATTTCTCTGTATCGTTTAAATAATCTTTAATAGTATAATATGCTTTTTTTAGGAGGTGTGTCTTAACAGCCACTTTGAATTTATTCAAAGGAAGGTTCATAATGTTTAGAGGAATTTTGTTATAAAAACGCACACCAAATCCTGCAAAGGAGTCATGAACCTTCTGTAAACGATAATACGTTGGGACGTATTATCGTTTACAGAAGGTTCAATTGGTTGGGACCAATTTATGCTTATTTCTAGTATTTATTGCATGTATGTCACTGTTCATACTGTATAAATGTATATTCTGTTTCACGAACATAATATTCGCATATATATATTGTGATGCAACTGTTAAAATGCCGATTTCTTTAAATCTTTCTCTAAGAGAAACTCGTGCATTCAGTTTATAAATCGCACGTATAGCTCGCTTTTGGAGTATAAAAATGATCTCTATATCAGCTGCCTTGCCCCACAGTAAAATTCCATACGACATGACACTGTGAAAATAGCTAAAATAAACCAGCCTGGCAGTTTCTACATCCGTGAGCTGTCTGTCTTTACTAATAGCAAAAGCCGCAGAGCTAAGTTTCCCTGCAAGACCCGATATTTGGGCGTTCCACTGTAATTTACTGTCGAGAGTAATACCCAAAAATACGGTTGATTCTACAAGATTAAGGGTATCACCGTTCAAAATAATATTAGTACCGTAATTCTGAACATTAGGCATACTAAATCTAACACACTTAGTCTTTTTTGCGTTCAGAAGTAAATTGTTGGTTGTAAACCAATCCAGAACTAGTGCAAGTGAACTATTTACTTCGTCAAAATTCCTCAGCTTGCGATCAACTTTAAAAATAAGTGATGTATCATCGGCGAATAGAACAATGTCGCACAAGTTCTGTACATAGAACGGTAGATCATTAATGTAAACTAAAAATAGAAACGGACCTAGAATTGATCCTTGTGGCACTCCCATAGCTACAGAAGCCCCTAAAGACCGACTACCATTGATATCAACATGCCGAATCTCTGATACCATAATAATTGAGTTTCCGTAATAGGGCATTATGTTCAACGCAATCAAAAGCTTTGGAGAGATCGCAAAATATACCAATGGCATCTTGCTTATTCTCTCAGGCATTGAAAATATGCTTCAGAAGCGTTACCCCTGCGTGAATGGTAGAACGACCTCTTGTGAATCCATACTGCTCATTATGTAGTAGCATATTTGAATTAAAATGTGATTGTAATTGCTGCAATATAATATTTTCAAAAATTTTACTAATGGCAGGTAGTATTTAAAAAAATTAAAAAAAAGTAAAAAAAAAAAAGTTTAACGATTTTTTTGTAATGTATTTTTTATTTTTATTAATCGAAGTAATCACCCATGCAATCAATGCATCTTTGCCAATGCAGCGGCAGTTTATTAATGCCAAATTAGAACCACCAACAACATAGAAGGGTGCACAGTCGAATTAATCGCTATATAGGCCGAAGCAAACCCAATATAGCCATTTTATAAGAACGATTGTCTAAAGAGACCAAAGTTACGGATGTCTTCAAGAATCGCACCAAAAAAGCAGCAAACTACATTGAAATAGATGAAGAAATTGATCATTCAATAATAGAATTAAAAGAGAACAAAATTACAGTAGAATATTGTTTGGAAATAATATCCCCATTTTCATTTTAAGCTATTAGATGGGTGAATTTCAACAACTAAATAATTAATTTCAAATATAATATTACATTCTTGATTGAAGTTACTTTTTTATTTTGGAACCCTCACGTACCCCTGTTCGGCTACATAACAAAACCACGGAGTTCAAAATATGTTTTCTTTTTTATCAATTATCAATCGACACACACAAATAATAAATTCTACACCCCAATTATAACTGTAAGTACCTACCTACTTACCTCCTACTACAGCTTCCGTGGTGGACAGCACGTCAATTGATCATCAATCAACACACAAATAATAAAATTCTTTGATTGAAACCGTGGTTTGTAAGGAAAAAACCTTCTTCTCTCGAAACTGGTTTCCATCACATTCATTCCAACACATTCATAATTTTTTCTTCGTTCTCAACTGGTTACGAACCTATAGTTACGATGGCGGCCGAAGCGGAATATCCTCCTAGTTCAGTATTTCATCACGTTTCAGTTTTAGTTCTGTATTTTAAAGAAGTTGACAAATCACTTTTGAGCATATCTGTACCTGTACTATGAACAGAAATTAACATGGTTTTTTAATTATTCCACTGCGAATTCGCATAAAGTATTTACACTAATAGAGGCAGAATTTCACGCACTATTTATACATAATAGCATTTATTAAAAGAAAAGTTCCCTTTCTATAAGAACTATTATGTGTACCCTGCCATAACGCCAGCTCCGAATGTCATTGAAAAGTCTTGTTCAATATCTCTGTTCCTACAAGAGTAATCGTTATGAAATTTTGCATAGCGGGTCCTCCCGCTATGCAAAATTTCAATTTAAAAAATAGTGCTCTAATACTTCTGTATTAGAGCACTATGTTTGTGTGTAAACTCTGTTGCTTTACAATTAGCCGTTTTCGAGTACGGCCATGTGTACGCTAGCTTGATCGTGACGCCAGCGTACACAGTGAAATTAGTGTTTATTTCCTAGACTATAGTCCGGCAATTTCGTGCGCGACCGTCCCGCGGGGTGACAGACGGTGGCGGGGACGAGGTAGCGCGTCTTTCTAGCACACGGCTACACACGAAGAGAAGTTTGCCAGGATAAATCTTGCGATAAGTTGTACTTACTTGTGACGTAATACAGGAGTAAATAAAAAGATGGAACTACTTTTATTATTTACATTTTTTTATTATGCTTGAGGACAAATTATTAGGAAAACTAAAATTATGATTTTATTATAAATCAATTTCCATATCACTTTCATGTTCACTCTCTGTTTGATCTTCTTCATAACTTTCGTCGTCATCATCATCGTCGTTTTCACCCAGTTGAACTATGAATCTAAAAAGACAAAAATGTACTATAGAAATAATAAACAACTTCACGTACAATGACATGATTCCGAGATTATAGCTTGAGCACTCTGCCAAGTTAAAGCAATAATAATCGATTATGTTAATAAACAATAACGTACCTGTCCATTTCATCGTCAAATACTCGATCTCAATTATAATATTCGTCCTCGTTTTTTATGACATGATTATCACAATCGCGCCACTGTTCAACCGAATAATTAGAAAAAAGCAATTCTAAATCTTTTAACTTTTTATCTAAGTTCGAATCAAGGGAAGTCCTTGCGAGCTCGCCTTTTTCGTACCCCCACACGAGTTCAATTGGATTTAAATCCGGATGGTATGGGGGTAAGCGAAGCACGATACGTCCATTTTCCTTTAATATTTCATCAATTTTGTACTGTTTCTCCGTGTTTTGCTCATTAATTATTTTCATTAGATCACATTTACGCATAGCGCTATCATACTGAACACCTCGCCGTTCTAACCATTGCTGCATTTCGCTTTTCAGGGTACTCATTGTAGGTTTTTTATCGATCTGAGTGCTATGGTAAGCGGCGTTGTCCATTACAATAACAGAATTCGGAGGAATGTTTGGTAACAGTTTTTCATCGATCCACTTTCGAAAATTTGTTATGATAATCACCGGTCTTGGAATGCGATTTGAACATCAATAAAGCATTAGGTACAATGCCATTGCGACTGCCAGCGTGTACAATTACAATACGAGGTCCTTTACCGATGTTTTGCATAGCCCCGCGTTCTGTTTTAGACTGCCAGTATTTTTGTGTCACGTGATTTTTATTCACGTAGGTTTCATCTAGGAAAATTATTGACTTAACCTCTCGGCAGTATTTTCGCCTTACAAAATTTGGTACATTTTATGTACAACTTCCTTAACTTGTCTTGAGATAGCCTTACTCATCCTGAGATCTTAATCTCGTGTGCGTCGAACTCAAAGTAGTACGGAATATCAAGCACGTGTTGCCGCTTCGACTGCGCGGCCGAGACTGCCGTATTTGACGCGCAGATGCACGCGTTTCCCTTCCCCGCTGCACCACCCGCTACCCGCTGACATCTTTAGTACCTCGTCCCCGCCACCGTCTGTCACCACGCAGGACGGTCGCGCACGAGCTTGCCGGACTATAAAGAGGAAGAGTTTTTTTTATTTTTTCACTAATTAGGCAGTATTTACGCAGAGTTTAATGGCATAGTAACCAACTCGATATAGCTCTTGTGTACACTAGCATAACGGACACCACATGTGTTGTACACACAGCTACACACAGCCTTTTTACTCTATACTTTTCGTGATCATTCGCACAAATGCAGCTCAGCTTACGCCTTTTTTACATATAACTACGTAATGATAATAATATTTAAATAAGTAATATACAAAATATTCGTTACTTAATTATTTATTCATATAACAACCATTTCGTAATAGGTACAATTAAATACTGAAATTATATGTGTAAAAATAAATGTCTTTAATTGGTCTATTTACCGCATCCGTTGAATTTGGCAATTCTATCAGAAACGGTACAACCTGAAATAGTATTATCAAGATTACTAAAGACTAGAGAAAACCCCACTCTTAAATTCACCACGTACAATTACACCAATTCCTGGTAATCGTGCTTATACTACTAGGAACTAAGTACTATAACTATTGCCTTTCTGCCTACATAATAGTTAGTAATAGACTAATTAATATGGTTACCTATGCATATACTCGTATAAGATATTCCGCCTCCGATCCTGCAGTGAGTTGCATTTGAGATTTGAGACTATATACCGGATGTTACGTAAGGGTTATATCAACCCGAAGCCAGCCCAATCAGCTGGTCGGCCAGAACCCGTTTCGATATGTGGCGACCGCCAGAGAAGAAAAAAAAAGTTCATAAAAAAAAACATTATTATCGAATAAAATACACACTTGTTTAACAACACTAGAACTAAAATCAGCTGCTTCGGTCATCGACATCAAAATAAAAAGCCTGTGAAAAGCCTTCCGTCTCACTCCTGGTAGGAACATTTTGTCTCTGTTTCGCATCAAGTGATGCCGTACGAAGCGCTCCGTCGGCGTCGGTCGGCGTTTGAAGTTTCCTAGAATTTTCTTTAAAATCATTTAGCAAGGTCACAGGTCAGTTCAGTTGCATTCTTTGCTTTGTGCAGTGAGGTAGCTAAATAGTTGTTTAGTGTGTTAATTTGTGAGTTGTGTCAAGTTGTTTGTGATAGTGATTGTGTTGTGTAGTAATGGCTCTGAGTAACGAAGAGTATTACGAGATGATGCTTTGTGTAGGAGCATCAGAAGGCAATTTGAGCGCTGCCCGGGAGTTGTACCGTGAGCGTTGATACCTAAAAATACTGTGTACTGTCGTGTGCATAATTATTTACTATTTGTAATTATTTCATTCTTTTTATATCTTGTTTGTTTACATACCTTTGAGTGATATGATATGTCATGTCATTACTGATTTATTTATTTTTCTATTTTTGGCAATTAGGTTTGTTGATATTTAAACTCCTTTCTCCGTTGTTGTCTAGTTGTCAAGTTGTCTAGTTGTAGCTACTTCAAGCCGAAGCGTTGGAACACATTTGTTTTGATTTGAAATATCTTTTTAAATTTTTTGATGAACTTTTTTTTTCTTCTTTGGCGGTCGCCATATATCGAAACGGGTTATGGTCGACCAGCTGACGATGCTGGCTTCGGGTTGATATAACCCTTTCGTAACACCCTGTATACCTCACTTAAAGCCTGACACGAGACGTTTGTGGTGGTAGTAGCAACTCACATGGCGACTTTGTCTGCCCAACGTCCATTGCCGGGCGGTCCAGGTACGCAATCCAAATAATTATCCATGGCGCCTGCCGCAAGTGGTTGGGTCGAGTTTTATCCCGCATATTTGGGGTCAGATTTTATCCCGCGTCGGTGAGTGAAGGCGTGCGTTGGCTGATCACATCACGCAACCCGACGGTAGGTTGCTAGCCCGCCGCCCTCGGGCCACGATAATGGAGGTCGGTGGTCTGGCGTGCAGATGAGTCTGCGGTAAGCCGGCCGCCTCTTTCGCCAGCATAAACCGCTAGAGACCATGGCTCGTATCATGGTCGGGCATCAGTCACGAAAGCACGCCTGCTCCCGTCACTTTGGGGACCAAAGTTCTGATGACCCTGCACTACGTCAATATGACGCACGTCGCTCGCAACAGAGATCACAAATGGACAATTTTCTTCGATTTTATCGAAGAAAATTGATAAGCAGTTGAGATTTACTTGGAGTCTGATGCTTTCACCGACGACTTCCTTTCACACCCTTATAGGTACTTTACAATATTTGCGTTTTCCTACTAGTGGTTTGTTTTGCTAGTGTAGAGCAGTAAACTTCGCCAGCACAGTGGGTAACGGACCGGTCCTTTTGTTTAGAAATAAATTAAGACATGTTATTGCCGGTTCTAAATAGTATCGAGAGACGTCTGCCTGTTTCGTTCGTCACCTTTCTACGCACACACACCTAACACAAGCACTTTTAGCATAATTGGAGGGATTAAGCGATTGCTAGACTTATAACTATTCTAACTAGCTGTCCCATCGAACTTCGTAGCGCATATTTTTTTCTAATGCTCCGCTAAACTTTACCTAAGTAAACCTTCTCCTGATAGTAACCATCACAACAAAAAAAGAATTAGCGAATTTGGTCCAGCTGTTCTCGAGCCATTAATCTCTTAACCGACACGATTTTGTTTTAAAAATATATACTTATAGATGTTCAAGTCAAGATTCGAAAGCAATGCCTACCGTCCCACGGATTGATATGAGGTATAATAGTAGAATACGGTTGGTATGCTAGGTTGGTGCCAGTGAGGTTCTCTTGGTGCATTAGAAGCCAAGAGTGGGCCCAGCTACAACAGTTGAGAGTGCACTTTGCGCAATCTTCACACGGCAGGCAGTCCGTCTTGTAGTGGAGCCAACCGAACCATTCTGAAGTTATCTGTTTATTTTTAGTAAAACAACACATTTATTTAGGTAAGTATTGATTTCATTTTTGTTTACTTTTATTAATACTCGAATAAACGAGTTAGAAATAGGACCTCGCATCTTTGCAGTACCCACATTACTGAAAGTAACAGTAACACCAGAGGAAACAACAACACAACACAAAATCACTTCTTTATCTCCACAGGGTTGACAGAGGCATAAATTGCATCCACATTTCGCCAATCACGTTTTGTCGCATTTGGTCCACTTCGCATTTGCTACACTTGGTCCAGTTCGTACGGTTGGTCAGCTTTTGATGCCAGTTGCACCGGTACATAAATCATGGGATAACTGGGACGTTTCAGGTGCCTCCCATTTGTCCCATGGAGTTTGTCCTAGTCCGGGAAAAGTGGGAATATCTCGATTTTTTGTCCCAGTTGTCCCATGGGACTACTAAGACTCATATTTTAGTGTTTCCTTTCCTGTTATATTAAATCATGGAACTACTGGGACGTTTCTTTGGGGAGTGTACTTATCCCATGTTTCCCATTGACGTTTCTTCTCTCATTTACATGGAAGTGGCTTTGAAAGCAGGGTGAGGGCGGTTGCTATATGAACCGTTATTTCTTTTTTATTGTGAGACCGGAATTCAGAGTGTTTATTGTATTTTCTTACTCTCTGACATTAATACAATCGTAAAATTATAAATTCAAAGTTATGTCAATAAGGTCGAGAATCGCTTGCACCTATTATTTTACTTAACTGTCGATGGCTGATCATTAGAAAGTAGTAATGTGATTTTTAACCTTACCTTAGTGTAGTCACGTGACCATGATTTTCAAGTCCCGTGACCACAGCAACATTTTAGTGGTCACGTGACCATACCAACAGTTTAGCATCATAGTCACGTGACCAAACTGACATCATGGTCCTGTAACACATTTTGAATCGAAAGCATAAATAATATGGTCACGTAACCATACCAACATTTTTGCATCATGGTCACATGACCATATCAGAACCGTTTTGAAAACATGGTCACGTGACCTGTATCTTGAACGTCAGCAAACGAAAGGTACTCATGTACACTATAAATCTATTGAGCATTTTACGTAAATAACTGAGGAAATAGCGGTAATATGAAGTCTGCGTAACCCTCACTCTGATATCTCTGTTTAAGACGCGAAGCACCTGTCCTGTACCTTGTGTGTATTATTTTATCTGTGCCTTAAATAAAGCGAAGTCGATTCAGTCCCATATGTTGAATCGATTAAATATAAATGTATAGTACCTATATGCCTGTTTACCTGAGAAGCATCATAATCCCATTTGAAGCGAGGATTGTACTCCACCCATCGGCTGCGACCGATCATGTAGTAATAGTTCCGGTAGTACTTGTTGCCGAAACTGTCTGTACCAACATAAGTACCTTCCTGATGAAACAACATACAGATAAGTGATAAGCAGCGATATGCTCGCCCCCTCCCCCTATTAGGTACCAGCATACGAAAAATCAACAAAGTTACCGCCGAAAAGTGGGTTTTGGGGAAAATGGCAATTTCAAAATGTGGTTTTGGTAGATTGATTGATTTTTTTTAATATCTTTTTACACAACTTCATATAGCCCAAATTAATCTATAAGCTTGTGCTACGGGATCTAGACAACTGTTAAACATACTTTATATATTTCTAAATAGGTACAATTAGGTACATCTATATATATAAATGGGGTATTACCTCCCCCCCCCCCCCCCCCCCCCTCCTAGTCTCTCGAGAACTGCTTATGCTACAATGACGGTTGACCCCTCTATGGATAAAGATTTATAGAATCAAAGAATCAATTTCGTTTATTCAGTTTAGGCACATATGAATGTCAAAATTTTACAATTTCATGTCAAGCAATATTAAAAAATACAAAATTAAGTACATAAATAAACCATTTGAAAATGATTCATTCGCTGGTTCGGTAAGTTGGTTCTACTGAGAAGATACCAGCAAAGTGGGTAGGTAATTCAACCAAGAGCTCGACCAAGACTCGAAGCATGGTCTCCAGCGATAGGGTATCTACGCCCAGACCCACGACGTGGTTCCGGCGCTGACTCGCCCACGTTGAGCACTCCAGCAACGTGTGGAGTGCAATGTCGTCGCCGAAAACCTCGCAGTGTTGACACCGGGGTGTGACCTCACGATGGATGCGAAACAGGTAGTTACCGAAGCATCCATGCCCGGTAACGATCTGCATCGCACGATACGCGAGGTCACCATGCCGCCTCTGTAGCCACTCGTCCATGATCGGTCTCACCGCTGCGATGACGGTGGTTCCCCACCTTGGTTGATCAAGTCGCATCCTCCATGTCTCCATGAGATCCTGGCGGAGTTAGGACCGCTGGTCCTCGATTTCTCGAGACGCAGGCCTGTGGTCCCGCTCCAGAGCGCCTCCTTGAGCTATTCAAACAATGACGCAAATTACCTCACTCGTCAGTAATTTATAACTAACGAACCGAGAAACAATACGAAACAAGACTGTCGATTTCTATTAAAGTACCTACAGGAATACAAGCCCCTACTCAAACAAATAAATTATTATGGTAGGACAATTGCACGCACTTTTGTTTTGCAATTCGCAATTGATTAGAATGAAATTAGACCTTCAACTTTACCGGTAACTTTGGTATGGTAATTATTTATCGATTTAATCCAATAGATAGATAAATAATTACCATAAATACCAAAATGACCAATAACATAATCTACCCTTTGATTATAGATATAGGAAAGCCCGGACGGTTTCTAAAGCCGGACAGAGCTTGTATCAGTGCGAAGAACCACGCGAATTTGTTGATTGTGGCACGGTTAGAAAGCTTCTACCAAGTGACATGCAGGGGAGAAGTGTCAATAGCCAGTGCCGACTCATTCGTCTTGAAGCGTAGTACGAATTTTGAGGTGAGAAAAATGTTGTTCGCATTCATTTTTTGAGGTCTGTACATAGTAGGTACCTATTTAAGGTAGGTATAGGATGATTCTCAGCGTTAATAATTATTATTTGTACTAATCTAATGTAACTCGTACGTTTTTGTGTGATTTATAAGTTCATCGTAATACACCATGTGATTGAGAACTCTTCTTGTATAAATCTAGGGCCCTAAGTTCGAACATTCTCTAAGTCCCCTAACACCGGGCAGTTTTAAAGCATGTTATATTTTGTGGTATTTATTCCTTTTGTATTTGTTTTTCAGATTTGAACATAGGTAAATCAAATGTGAGAAATAGTGAGAATACCTCCAACATGAAATTTTGAAAAAAAAATACATCGTTATGTCAAAAAAAATCTCTGAGAAGATAATGATGAAGATTGAGTTCACTGTCGGAGCTTAGGTTTTTGCGGAGCGCGTGGCTGGTTGCATTTTAGGTTACCTCTAGCGCTGGGCACAAATCCAGGCCCAAACGCTCAATTGCAATGCCGAACAACGTTTCCTTGTCCCGCACCGCGAGCTAGTTCAGAGTAACTAGTTCTTCTGTGCGGGAAAAATCAAGCATTACCTTGACGTTGGCGAAATCATCGATGAACTTCGATAGAGCCACGTTTTTTAAAAAAGAAGAAGAGTTTACTGTCAAGCTTGCAATATGTGGGCTCATTAAGCGTTAAATATATTATGTTTGCAGTTTGTTGTTCGTAGGT
The DNA here is from genome assembly GCA_963556515.1 of Nudaria mundana. Lineage (NCBI taxonomy): Eukaryota > Metazoa > Arthropoda > Insecta > Lepidoptera > Erebidae > Nudaria > Nudaria mundana. The sequence continues at coordinate 13,682,621 of OY748286.1, read as the reverse complement.
ACCCACAATTCAGGTATTGGGATTTTATAAAAAACGTACCAGAATATTACCAAAGTTTATTAAAATTATGATTACTTTTCATTATTTACTTGTGATCTGTTATATTTTAATAGACATTGTTACTAATTGTTTGTTAAAACAAGGTTTAAGTTTAAAAATGAACAAAAACTTGGCTGTCCGTCATTAGAGGATATTTTTGAGAACGTTGATTTTGCCTACGACGGAACGGAGACGGTATATATTCGGTTTATATTCTATACTTTGAATTGAATAGGTTTTATATGGTTCAATATCCCTTATTATCTAGTATATTTCAAGTACCATTTGGGCCTGCTGATATGATATAAAACCGTCATTGGTTGAGAGCTTATTCAAGAGAAATAAACCAATTAATATAAAACACATTTTTTTTATGTTTGGTATTCCTAAGTGTCCTGTTCTCGGAGACCTCCCCCTACAAGACTTAACAAGAGGTAAATATTTTTTAAATCTAAAATTATCCTAAAAAGGCTGAAACCTTACTTTTAAAGTATCCGTTCTCCACAATTTCATGAAAGACCCAATGATGCCTCCGTTTGCGTTTATTATTTTAAATGCACGATTTATTTTGCTAACCAAAGTCATACTGCAAATACTTATAGTGTTTTTTAATCCGTTTTTGCCAAAAAATATAACGATATCGATAGACCAATTTCGTAAACAATCCAAAGTAACTGTCAGTTAACAAATCCATAGAGAAATAAAAAGGTTTAGAAGGATTAAGTACCGCTTAATCCTTATAAACTTTTTACTATACATCTTTTTTTTTATATATACAACATTTAATATGTACCTATCAGCCTCAGATTAACCACTCAAAACACTGTACTCATGCCATTGTAAATAGATGAAGAGTGTCACCCGTTTTCTTCGTGGCGACTACTAAGTAGGTACTTACATCTGTGGTGAGGTGCTCTGATAGTGACGTTCAATCCGTGATGCTTCAAAAATATCGATAGTTGAAGTTAAAAATGAGAAATTGAAAACAATACAGTCGATGCACTATATATACTATACGATGTACTATAATTTTAATATTCACACCTTGATATATTTTTGACATTAAATTAATTTCGAGATGAAAGTACCACAGACAAACTGTGAAAACAGTTTTGTGTGACATAGTATTAAATTATAAGCACTAATATGTACTTATTAAATAAATAAATAAAAAATAAGTAAAAGCTGTTTACAGATGGAGAAGAGGAACTTCCGTAAAATATTGAATTTGGTAAATCTTACATACCTATACATGGGGCACACTAAAAGTTTTGCACTTCTAACTAATCAGAACTATTTGAATTTCGAATGTTATATTTTTTTAAACGTTGCAACCTTCTTAGTAATCAAAAAAACAATTGGCGGGAAATCATTTGTCAATTGTTTTTTATCACACATCAAAGTTCTACGTATGCAACGAAAATGGAATTAAGTCGAAAAGATTTTAGAGCGATGATTTTTTATGATTTTAAAAGTTCTCGCCCTCCGCAAGACTGTGCCGCTCGTCTTCAAAATGCTTTTGGGAGAGAAGCACCTTGTTTGAGCACCGTGAGGAGATGGTTTGCTGAATTTGAGAGAGGTCGAGTTTCTTTACATGACGAATTTCGTGAAGGGCGGCCTTCAACTGCCGTCAACGAAAATAATGTGGCTACTGTTAAGCGGTTAATTGAAGAAAACCCGCGGATTACCTATGGGACAATTCGAGGACTATTGGGGATTGGTATGAGTCAAATCCAGAAAATTTTACACGAAGAATTGAAAGTTCGGAAACTTTGTTGTCGTTGGATCCCTCATGAACTGACAGCGGAGCAGAAGCGGGCTCACGTGGAATAGTGCTCACAGATGCTACTGAAGTACGACCACGGACATTCTAATGCTGTTTATGACATTGTCACAGGAGACGAAACGTGGATTTATTGTTTTGAACCCAAAAAAGTGAGGCAGGCGAGAAACGTTTGTAAAAAAATAATCGCGTTTTTTGCTCAGCTACGGGTCCCATCTGTACAATTCCACTTGAAGATCAAAAGAGTGTTAATGCCGAGTGGTATTCTACCATTTGTTTTCCCAGGGTGTTAGAAAAAGTTCGCGAAAGACGACCCAAAAGCCGCGTTCTCCTACATCATGACAACGCTTTTTCACACGGCCAACAAAACAAAGTCATTTTTAGTTTCCGAAAAAGTACCCGTCCTGCGCATAGCCCCGACCTAGCCCTTTTTTTTTTTTTTAATTCCGCACCCCATGGCCGCTACCGCTCTAACGTCCGTTACCGGGCGTCTCTGGTTACTAGCAGAGGGTATGTCCAGTGGCGCCCGGCGGACTTTGAACACCTCTGTGGTCTATGCGGGTGTTTGGTCGGGACGAGAATCCCGCGTCGCTGGGGTCGGGTTTTATCTCGCGTCAGTGAGTGAATCTGGTTGCGTGCTATGGGGCAAAGGCCTCGCAGCACGCAACCCTTCTAGCCTGCTTCTGTAAGGACGGCAGGTGGCGATCTCGCCGTCCTCAGGCCCCGATCATGGAGGTCGATAGTCTTGGGCGTAGTCGCGGAGTCTGGGGCGTCCTGGCCGCCGACTACGGAACTCGGCGGGGAGGGTACGCTCCCTTTCCCTCCTGGCCGCCTCCTTCGCGAGCATGACTTGCTCGCAGAAGGACACGGCCGCGTTCCACCTACTCCCGCTGGATACCATGGTTTGAAGCATGGTCCCCAGCGAGAGGGTATCCACGCCCGGACCCACTACGAGGTCCCGGCGCTGACTCGCCCACGTTGAGCACTCCACCAACGTGTGGAGTGCGGTGTCGTCGTTGGAAACCTCGCAGTGTTGACACCGGGGTGTGACCTCACGATGCATGCGAAACAGATAGCTACCGAAGCCTCCATGCCCGGCAACGATCTGCGTCGCACGGTACGTGAGGTCACCATGCTGCCTCTGCAGCCAATCGTGCATGATCGGTCTCACCGCCGCGATGATGGTGGTACCCCACCTGGGTTGCTCAAGTCGCACCCTCCATGACTCCATGAGATCCTGGCGGAGTTGGGACCGCTGGTCCTCGATTTCTCGAGACGCAGGCCTGTGGTCCCGCTCCAGCGCCTCCTTGCGCCATTGGAACAATGACGCAAGGGCTCTCGCTTCCATGTCCCATGGAGGGATCCCGGCTAGGAGACATGCAGCTTCTCCGGAGATCGTGCGGTACCCTCGTATGGTTCTGACGGCCAAGGTTCGAAGTGGTCTGTTTAACAGAGTCACGGTCCCCCTGACCGCCAACCTATCCGCCCATACGGGAGCCCCGTCTAGGGCCATACTCCGCACGATCCCCAGGTACAGTCTCCTGCAGCGACCTAGCACCCTGTGATTTCTGTATTTTCCCCAAAATCAAAGATTTAATGAGAGGTTTCACTTTTACCAACTCCGAAGAGGCAGTGATAGTGTTCAATCAGCACGTAGAAAACATGCCTTCAGATCTGTGGTCCTCCTGTTTTAAAAAATTGTTCGATCGCATGAAAAAATGTTTAAAATGTAAAGGAGAGTATCTTGAAAAGCAATAAACTTAATATTTTGGTTTTAACATGTTGTTTTTTTAAGTTACGCAAAACTTATAGTGTGACCTACGTATATATAAAATTGTTAAATGAGTTTTAGGATATCAATAAAACACAGCTACAGTCACATATTTATTCACATATTTCTTGGTCCCCCTAAACCGAATTAATAGTTTGACTGGGGGATCGAGTCTCCGTACAGTTAATCGTTGTAGAAATATTGCAAGGTATTTAATTTATAATGAGAAAAATGTTGCAGATAAATAATGAATAAAAAATCCAAAGTTAAATGGCATTCCCACTAACTCCCAACAAAATCGATAAAAAAAAACAAATATTCGTATTCAATGTGTTGCATCACTAATTGTAAAAGTTCCGTCAACATGACCGTAACCTTACAACCATTTATCAAACCCGTCACCGTCTTGTCCCGCACAAACCCCATTCACATCTTAAGTACTTAATTACTAACTAGGTATGCAATACATTCTGCTGTTGCAATAATTGAGCTGAGTTTGTCGATCCGGGTCGAACTCCTGTTTAGGAGTATAAAAATCGGTCCGATTTTTATGAATTCAGATAAATGCACTCACGGTGATGGTCACTATGACCGTGCCAAATTTCAAAAAGGTCGGTCAGTCGTTTAGGAGGAGTTCGATCACGAACGAAATACACGAGTCGCCTAAGAAAGAGCTTCATAAACTCAGCTCAATAATAGCAAATAGGAATTACGACTTTACAAAAATAAAACAAAAATAGAAAAAGATACTAAGAAAGCACCTGATTACCAAAAAAAAACAATGTGAAGAAAGAAGAATAAAACTAGGAGCTGCGGTCGCTGCCGTGGTACTGCGCTGCAGCATCGACTATTGTCATATTTTTGGTCAACTACTTTTTTTGGTCAATAACTTTTTTTGAAGTCCTTATTGTCATATTTTTGGTCAATTACTTTTTTTGGTCAATAACTTTTTTTGAGGGTCCTAAATCAAAATTCGGTATCGAACAAAACCTGCTCCTGCGAATGCTTGATTTTTGAGTGAAAAAATCATGAAAATCGGTTGGGTAGTTGTCGAGAAACAATTTCACATCGAGTTGCATTTGAGTCACCTGATAAGGAGCTCCGCTCGCTACGCTCGCTTCGCTCAATTAGACCTGGAATAAAAACTAAAGGGTCATCTGTGAAACAAAGAAATTGGCATTGTATCTACCTACTGCTCGGAAAAATACATTCATCCACCATTAGAGGATTGGACTCAGTGCAATGATAATATTCTAGTTATAAAAGATCATAGTCTGCGAAGAGCAGTGCCATGCAAAATGTGCTGATCTTGAGAAAACAAACACTAAGTGATTTATGTGCTAATATTTAATATTATCTTATATTCATTACGTTTTACCTTGATTTTCTTACATTTAATACATGATCCCATTCGCCCCCACAATTGGGGCGATTCGAATTTTTCTGTTTTGTATGTTTTAATATTTTGGAGAATTTATGACCAATTTATGTTTTAAAATGTATATTGCTAGATTGTTACTGATTACCATTTTGGTACCCAATAAAAGTTATATGAATGTATTACTTTTTAGTGTGATTTTCATTATCTCGAAAAATGTTGATCCTATTCGCCACAGCCACAGCTGCAGGCCCTACTCTAAGCAAAGTAACTTTGATGTAGGTACAAGAATCGCACGGCAAATAGGGCAATAGAAATTTGCAGAGTGCAATGCTGAGGAATACTAAAGGCGGTAACTGATGATGCTCCCATTAGGCCGCCGCATCCATCATTTGTCATGAATCACTTCATGAATGTTAATTGAACATACACACCTATGCCCTATGCCAAATATGGTATCGTTCGCGAGGTCTAAGCTGAACTTTGCATTTGTGTGACTGATCACGAAAAGCAGAGTAAAAAGGCTGTGTGTACAACACGTGTGTGAAAAACAAGTCACATTATACGTTCACGCGCGCAGTCACACAAATGCGAAGCTCAGCTAATGTCTCGCGAACTATACCATTGACTGTTAGCACAGCGTACCTAATTTTGCATGGCTTTAAATTGGCATTGTGCATGGCTTCACTAAATCACCATAGAGAAAAAAACCGGTCAAGTGTCGGGCCACGAATAGAATAGGGTTCCGTAGTCACCCATAATAGCCTCTATAACTCTTCAACGAACAAAGCTATATAATAAAAGATCAACTCTGTATCTCAGAAAGGAAAAAACGATTCATATATACATGGATTTATTACACACAACTAGTCTGCTTCACAGTTGTACAACGAATTAATCCTATCCTACTAAACTAATATACTTAAATATAATATACTTATATACTAATATACTTATACTTATAGTCTCCTGGAGTAAATCCTACGGATTGAGAGTGAGTCCGTTGAAGACTCAAGTGATTATAGTTGGCAGCAGTAGAACCGTTTCAAAAATGGACACGACGCAGATCCCACCGGTGGTATTTGATGGCGTCACTTTACCTTTGAGTGAGAGGATCAATAATTTGGGGGTAACTATTGATCATACACTGTCTTGGGACCCACAATTGCAGGAGGTGAGCAGGAAACTGTTTGCTTCCGCAGGGTCGTTTAGGAAACTACAAGTACAAAATCTACTTCCTATTTCCACAAAGGTTGCCCTCTCAAAGTCATTACTTCTCCCTATCCTTGATTATGCAGATTCCAGCTATCTAGATCTTTTGCGAGAACCAACTAGATAAACTTGACCGTCTTCAGAATGTTTGATTAAGATTCATATTTGGTTTGCGCAAATATGATCATGTTTCACAGTTTCGATCTCAGTTCAAGTGGTTGCCCATTCGATCTCGCCGAAATACGCACGTTCACTCCCTTCTACTCGTATACAATATCTTGTTCAACCCTTCCACTCCTTCCTACTGAAAGGCTCGGTTTGAGTTTCTACATGACACGCATGATAGGTGCTTGAGATCATCGAAAAACCTACGGTTGAGAATGCCTCAGCACTCCACAAGCTTCTTCGATAACTCTTTCACGGTTACAGCTATTCGATTGTGGAATAGGTGGAGATAATGCGAGCCGAAACATTACAGAAATTTTAAACAATGGTTAGGGAACACTATTTAGCCTTGGAACACTTATGAGTTGCAACATTGGTATGCACAAACATTACTCCTCTGTTTATACCGGATGTTACGTAAGGGTTATATCAACCCGAAGCCAGCACCATCAGCTGGTCGACCAGAACCCGTTTCGATATGTCGCGACCGCCAGACAAGGAAAAAAAAGTTCATAAAAAATCATTATTACCGAATAAAATACATACTTGTTTAAACAACACTAGCTAAAATCAGCTGCTTCGGTCATCGACATCAAAATAGGTACAAATAATGCGCGCCTGTGAAAAGCCTTCCGTCTCACTCCTGGTAGGAACATTTTGTCTCTGTTTCGCATCAAGCGATGCCGCCCGCACGTACACGAAGCGCTCGGTCGAGTCACGAAGTTTCCTAGAATTTTATTTAAAATCATTTAGCAAGGTCACAGGTCAGTTCAGTTGCATTCTTTGCTGTTTGCAGTGAGGTAGCTAAATAATTGTTTAGTGTGTTAATTTGTGAGATGTGTGATAGTAATTGTGTTGTGTAGTAATGGCTCTGAGTAACGAAGAGTATTACGAGATGATGCTTTGTGTAGGAGCATCAGAAGGCAATTTGAGCGCTGCCCGGGAGTTGTACCTACCGTGAATCAAAGAATCAAAGAATCAATTTCATTTATTCAGTTTAGGCACATAAAGAGCACATATGAATGTCAAAATTTTACAATTTTGTCAAGTAATATTATAAAAATACTAAATTAAGTAAGTACATAAATAACCATTAGAAAATGATTCTTTCGCTGGTTCGGTAATTTGGTTCTCCTGAGAAGAGACCAGCAAGAAACTCAGGTAGATTATCCATTTTCTTTTTTAATATTGTTTTGTTTACATTGTTACAATTAGTTTCTATTGTATTATACGAGTGGCCAACAACAGAAGATTAGGGTGACCATGCATTTTTATCATTAAGATATTCGTCTACATTATAGTAGCCTTTCATCATCAAACATTTTTTAACTACTATTTTAAACTTATTAAGAGGCATGTCAACCAAATCCTGAGGAATTTTATTATAAATTTTTATACATTTGCCAACAAACGAATTACCAACTTTATGAAGTCTAATTTTTGTCATTGCCAATTTATTTTTATTTCTTGTATTAAAATTATGGTTATCGGAATTTTTTTTGAATAGATCTATGTTCTTCCGTACATATAAGATGTTGTCGTAAACATATTGAGAAGCAACTGTTAAAATATTAATTTCTTTAAATAATTCTTTCAGCGAGTCACGGGGTCCGAGTCTATAGATTGCTCGTATAGCTCGTTTCTGTAATATGAATATTGTCTCAATATCGGCAGCTGAGCCCCACAGCAGCAGACCATATGACATAACGCTATGAAAGTAGCTAAAATAAACTAATCGTGCCGTTTTTTCGTCAGTCAGAGACCTTATCTTTCTAACCGCATAGGCAGCTGAGCTAAGTCTTCCTGCCAAGGCTGTGATATGAAGACCCCATTGTAGTTTACTATCTAGAGTTATCCCAAGAAAAACTGTGGTATTGACTATTTGAACTAATTCATTATTCATAGTAATATGAGTATCCACCTGTCTAACATTGGGCATAGTAAATTTTACACATTTTGTTTTCTTCGCATTGAGCAGCAAGTTGTTACTTGTGAACCAATGCAATATTTCCGAAAGGGTATTATTTACATCGTCAAGTGCTACTTTTTGTCTATCACTTTTAAAAATTAATGATGTGTCATCAGCAAATAATACTATCTCACAAAGATTTTTAGTGAAATAAGGAAGATCGTTTACGTATATTAAGAATAAAAGGGGTCCTAATATAGAGCCCTGTAGTACTCCCATGACTAATGAGGCGCCAGAAGAGTCGGTGCCATTAATGTTTACTTTTTGTACTCTACCAGTGAGGTAAGACTCGAGTAAGCCAAGTGAGCTGTTCGAAACACCATAATAACCTAATTTTAGTAGCAAAGTCCCATGATCAACACAATCAAAAGCTTTTGATAGATCACAAAATATACCAATAGCATCCTGCTTTTCCTCCCAAGCATCAAATATATGTTTCACAAGTGCAACTCCTGCATCCGTTGTGTTCCTGCCTTTAGTGAAACCAAACTGTTTGTTATGAAGTAACTTATTGTCTGTAAAATGTGAAAGCAATTGATTAAATATTATTTTTTCAAAAATTTTACTGAGGGATGGGAGTATGGAAATAGGTCGAAAATTTGAAGGATCACTTTTGTCTCCTGCTTTAAATAAAGGATTGATTTTACTGTACTTCATAAGATGAGGAAACTGATTTTCATCTATACATTTATTGAATATGAATGCAAGGTGAGGTGCTATAGCGGGCACTATTGATTTTATTATATTAGTTGAAATGCCCCAAAGATCCTCGGTATTTTTTATATTTAGTTGTTTAAAAGTTTTAAGTATAGTGACAGAGTCAATATACTGAAAATCAAAGTTAATTCTACATTTATCAACACTAGATTTAAGAAGAGAATTGGCTACGTTTTTTGACGAATTTAACTTATTTGTAGTGGTGATTGGAACATTTGTGAAGAAAGATTCAAATGCATTGGCCACTTCAGAATCAGTTTTAATATGTTTATCATCTATTTTTAACTCGAAGGATCGATCACGTGACTTTGCTTTACAAGTTTCTTTGTTAATAACATTCCATATTGCCTTCGTTTTATTATCAGATTTTTCAATTTTAGCCCGTATATAATTAGATTTAGCTGTTGAACATACTTTTTTGAATAGTTTGGAGTACTTTTTAATCTGTTCAATTACTTGTGGCTCATTAGTAGATGCCTTTGTCTCGTATAATTCATATAATTTCCTTCTACTTTTATAGATTCCAGGCGTAGCCCAATCACTAAATTTTATTTTAAATTGATTTACATTTATTGTTTTTTTAGTGAAAATGTTATCACATTCGTATTTGATTACTCCGAACAAATCTCCGTAATGATCATTCGGGTGTTTATCATTATTCAACTCCAAAAGAGGTACTTTATTCTTAATGTTTTCTTTAAATTTTTCTAATCTATAAGTTCTGATTGGTCTACAAACAATATTTTTTGATAATGGAACATGTTGGAACTTAAATCTAGCTAACTGACCTGCATGATCTGAATTTACAAAATGTATTATAGATTTCTCATCTACATCGCTGTTAGAAAAAATATTATCTAAGCAGGTAGCTGATGTGGCTGTGGTGCGTGTTGGTTCACAAAAAAGATTTTGTAAGTTAAAAGATTTAAAAAGGTTGAGGAACCTTAGCGCGTTCTGAGAGTTTTCTAAAATATTAATATTAAAATCGCCACATACAACTATAGTCTTCTTACATTTACATACCTTTTTTAAGGCTTCCTCCATAATGGACTCAAACAGGTAGTAATCTCCAGAAGGAGGTCTATAGACACTAATAATAATATATTGTTCTAGCTCTGCACATGATAGTTCAATATTTCGCTCACTTGTGAGTGCTACTACGTCTTTTCGGTCTTTTGATTTTAATTTGTCATTAATTAAAATGAGAGACCCACCTCTTATAGCGGAATCTCTAGTAAACGCACTAATGATTTTATAATTATCAATATTAACTAAGAGTTCATGTTTTTTTAACCAGTGTTCAGTTAAACAAAGTACATGGATACGTTTTTCATTTAAAAATAATTCTAGTTCTAACTCTTTGCCAGAAAAGCCTTCAATATTTTGATGAATTATATTCATGAACATAGACTTTTCCTTTGTCCTTAAATTTAATTTGCTAGGGATTTCCTCTATTGTCCTACAACTAAGTTTAAATTATTGTCACCCTTTTCAGGAACAGATTCCAAGGTCACAAGACAAACATTGTCACTTTTCTGCTCAATAAAAGCAGATTGTTTAGCCAAGTTTTTGGCTGAATAACTAATAAAATATGATAGCGAAGATGCTATCTGTCTCCTAAAATATCTATTCAAATAGAATTTATCTTCCGTCAATAACAATTTATTTTCTAAATACATGTTAATGTCAATCAGATGGAATTTATTTGGATTATGAAATGTCAATGTATGTATTGTTTGATTTAGCTTATATCTAAGATTGTTTTCGGCCTGTGACAAGCCACGGCTATAAGGAAGTGTGAATAAAATAATGTTTTTAACATCTAATAAGCTCAGTAATTCTAAACAGTTTACAATTGCATTTCTGTCTGCATTTCCCCTATCTCCCACCAAAATTAAAAGTGTACAGTTGCTGTTTAAATTACAATTTTTAATTTTTTTTATAATGTTACAGTAAGTTAATCCCGGCATACAATAGTTAGTAACATTTTGTTCTAAATATGAACTAAGTAACTGGCCCATTGATTTCCCTAATTCATCACAAAACATCACTATTTCAGATTTAATCATATTTCGTTTGGTGAAGGAACTACTGGGTTTCTTGTTTGACTCAAGTGAAGGGCTTATGTTTGAAGTCAGCGAGGACTTACAGACCGGCTCAGGACTAATTAAATGGTTGTTTGATGTCAATGTGGAATTTGGACTCATAAGCTTCTTCATGGCCAGAATGTATTCCTGATACTCACTTTTAACATTACAATACCTGTCAGTCATTATGTCTAGTGAATTTTTTAAATTATTAATTTCTGATTCTAACTTTAAAATATTGTTATTATGATCAGAGATATTATTTTCAATTAATAATGAATACATGTCAAGTTCATCGCCTAGTTGCCTTCTCTCATTAATATACTTGACTTTTTTGTACATACTTTTTTGTCTTTTAATAAGTTTTTGTGTTTTTCTTATGTATTTATTAATTTTCACATATTTCTTAATTTTGTTTCTACTGCACTCAACTATCTTGTGATTGGAACAATGAGCTGTTAAGGTATCATCCTTTGTTAAATCTATAGTAATAGTGGGTTCTAAGCTGGGTTCAGTAGCAACAAGGCTGGGCACACTACCAACTAACTCCTCAAACAAGTTATGGGTATGGGATACTATGGTGTCACGTTTCTCAGCCTCAAGGTGGGAAATGAGGTGGTGGGCTTCGTGCAGTTCCTGTTCCAAGACTGACATGCGCTTGAGACCCTGTTCATACTCGTCACTACACTCTCTGAACCCAGTCACAATATTTTGTAATCTGTCCCGCTCATCTAACACTAACCTATTCTCTGTGTGCATCTCAGCCATCTGCTTTTTTATGAAGTCGTATTTATTTAGGCTATCTAATAGTTCCTTTTCATTTTCATCTCTTTCCCTATGCAACTGTTTAATCAACGTTTTGGATACCTCTAATTCCTTCAATGTCAGGTCAAGTTTTCTCAAGATATCTTCTTGTTTAGCCTCATCACGGCGAGCAGAATACATGCTACGTGTGACTGGCATTACGATATTATAAATTTATACTGACTTAGATAGTAAAAAGCTACCTGATAATACACTAAATACACAAATAAATACGTAAGTAATGTCAAAAAGAATCTGATTGAATATACTACAACTTCAAAAACTAACAGGTACGATAATAAGTAGTTATTTATTAGTACGATTACCTGTATAAAAATCACTCAAATCACATTAAATCCGAGTTGATAAAGTTTCACTTTTAAAATTTTCAAACAGTCATTGACTTTTAGCCGGTAAAACAAAATACGCAAATATCACTAATTTCTTATTTATTTTACACTGGGTTTTACCTAGATACACTTTGATAATGGTAAGATTGTGTTTTGTGATGAATTTTAGCCCTAATTATCGAAAATATTAATAATAAATTAAAATAAATACAAGACGAAATGCGAACAGATGTTAGCCTCCTGTTAGATGTGAGTTTTGATACCTAAAAATACTGTGTACGCAGTCGAGTCGAAGCCGCATTTAGCACTGTTACACAAGAAATTAACCTTCCCTGTAAACATGTAAGACTTTTCTAAAATTGGGGACAGAGATTTTACTATCACTTGCATGTGGTGCACCTGTCGAATCACAGACGAGGATATGGGGAAACATAACTATGTGTTGGTCAAAATTTTATTTACATAAACAAAAATAATCCTTTAAGGACGCCCACACCGCCGCGACGCCCGCGCCACCGCCAAGGGCATTGTACATACGTACCACGCGCTCATTGTCTAGTTGTAGCTACGTCAAGCCGTAGCGTTGGGACACGTTTGTTTTGATTTGAAATATGTTTTTAAATTTTTTGATGAATCTTTGGCGGTCGCCATACATCGAAACGGCTTATGGTCGACCAGCTGATGATGCTGGCTTCGGGTTGATATAACCCTTTCGTAACACCCTGTATATAAATATTATGTATTATATAGGTAAGTATGTATGTATGTATGTATATGTGTATGTATGCATGTATGTATTTAGATTGTAAGTGTATTTACCTACGGCCACTACTACCTTTTCTTCCTACAAGGATCTTTCCATCCAAAGGTTACCTGGTAGAAATTGCCTTAAGCAATAAGGCCGGCCATTGTATTGCTCTTAGACTTAATAAGCTCCATGTACATATTAATGAATACCTACTTTATTGGCGTACAATAAAGTATAAATAAACTAATGCCACCAAATTTAAACGGCTTTGACGTTGACATTTCGTGTCAACATTATAGTGTTGCCACTTAATAAATTACAAGCGTATATTTAAACTGACAGTGTTTAAGATGCTAACTTTACAATTACATCAGCGCCAGATCATTAACATTACGTAAATTAAGACTTGTAATGACTAATTGACCCAACAGCTCGGTCATTTTACTTCTGAGATAAAAGTTCAACTCTATTTCTCAGAAAGGAAACAACTATTCTACAGATTTACATGGATTTATTACACACAACTAGTCTGCTATACAGTTTGTACAACGAATGAATCCTAAACTAATGCCACCAAATGTCAACGGCTTTGACGTTGACATTTCGTGTCAACATTATAGTGTTGCCACTTAATAAATTACAAGCGTATATTGTAAAACCAGTTTGACTATATATACTGACAGTGTTTAAGATAGTTACTTTACAATTACATCAGCGCCAGATCATTAACATTATATAAATATACACTTGTATGTAGTTTATAGAATTGACCCAACAGTTATCCGTTATACGCAGGTCACACTATAAGTTTTGCGTAACTTAAAAAAACAACATGTTAAAACCAATATTATGTTATGTAATAAACCATATATTATGTTTATTGCTTTTTAAAATACTCTTCTTTACATTTTAAACATTTTTTCATGCGATCGCACCATTTTTTAGAACAGGAGGACCACAGATCTGAAGGCATGTTTTCTACGTGCTGATTGAACGCTATCACTGGGTCTTCGGAGTTGGTAAAAGTGAAACCTCTCATCAAATCTTTGATTTTGGGGAAAATACAGAAATCACAGGGTGCAAGGTCGGGGCTATGCGCAGGATGGGTGACGAGTTGTACTTTTTCAGAAGCTATGAAATGAAATGAAATTATTTATTTATTTGTATAGGTCACTAAATGGCTCTTACAAACGTCAGTACCTAAGTACTTAAATAAAAAAATGTCGTTGCTTCTATATTTACATGTTCTGCCAGATTCGCAAAGCAGTAAGTAGAACCGAGAGAAAGAACCTGGCAATAAAACTCTCGGTCACTCTTTTCAAATAAATGACTCATTTACACATATTCTTAAGACTAAATGTGAAAGAATGTACATTGGTCTCGTGTCAAAATCTAAAAGAGTGTATAATACAACAAAAAAATATATATATAGTCGCCTAAGTACAAAATATGCAACAATTACAGCATTTTAGGAGGCGCCTTGCACCATGCTCACGCCAGACACTTTTATCATTAAGGTAATCAACTTTCTTATAATATGGTTTTTGACATAAAGTGGTCTTTATAAAGGTTTTAAATTTATTTTCGGGCATACAAAGGACCGATTCAGGCAATTTATTATAAAAACGTATAGCTTCCCCCTTGAAAGAATGACTAACCTTGCTAAGCCGATAACACGGAGGGAGTAGTTTATTTTTATTACGTAGATTTCTGTCTGTAACGTCACTTACTTTAGTATAGCTAGATATTATATTTTCCTGACATACAGTATGTTATCAAATATATATTGGGAAACTACAGTTAAAACATTAATATCTTTAAATCGCTCCCTAAGAGAATCTCTTTTACCTAAACAAAAAATGGCACGGACTGCCCTCTTTTGTAATATAAAAATTGTTTCTATATATGCTGCATTTCCCCAAAGTAGTATTCCATAGGACATCAAGCTATGGAAGTAACCAAAGTAAACTAGCCTAGCTGTAGCTACATCTGTCAACTGCCTAATCCGTCTCACAGCATATGCAGCAGAGCTAAGCTTATTAGCTAAAATGGTGATATTATGATCACCCCCATTGTAATTTAGAATCTATTGTTATTCCTAAAAAGGTAGTGTTATTTACAAATTCTAACCTTTGGCTACCCAGCACGACATGGACGTTTGCTTGTCTGACATTGGGCATTGTAAATTTAACACATTTGGTCTTTTCTGCATTCAACAATAGGTTCTTTGTAGAAAACATATTTGAAATATCATTTAAAATATTATTAACATTATTCGCATCTGTACTATTGAGCCTCTTGAGTCTGTCAGCGTGGCACCGCGAGTAGATGAGAATGACTTGGGGTTTAAAGATGTTGATAGAGTTATACAGGGTGTCCCGAAACTCGACGTCAACCCGGGACCGGGTGAAAAGCCAAGTCATGCTGGTTGCCAGAAAAATATAAAAAAAAATCTAAGTTGCATGATTTTAAAATTACAGGCATTTTAAGAAAAAGTGCAAAATTACACACCCTGTGGCAGTCTTTTTACTCCTGTTGCCACAAATCTTAACTTTTTCCAACAATTTTTTTTGCTGTGTAACCCTGAATAATGCGTCTCTAAACTGTAATACAAATTTGGAAATCAGCTGCTCTATCTTTCATAACAATAGGACTTATTTCTTAGAAGACAACTAAAATAACAACATTACCTAGTTTTATTAGTTTTTATTGAAAAAAAAAGTGCACCACGCGAGCTTGGCAAGTTATGTTAAAAGTTGGTGCATTTAGTAAGGATTCCAAAATGGTATAATACTTGGTAAGTTGTTGCTGCTATCGTGGGCAAAAAAATTTTTTTAGTAAATTTGAAGGGCCGATTCCAATACTGAATAAATTTAACTCACCGGATTTAAATCCATTGGACTTTTTTTACTGGGGAGCAGTCAAAGAAAAAGTCTATTCAAAGGCAATCGAAAACGAATTTGAACTACGGCAAAGAATAGCCGAAGCAACCGATTTCGTAAATAATGGACGATTCGCCCGAAAAATAGTTCGATCTCTTTTAAAGAGATATCGGGCTTGTATTGCCGCCGAAGGAAGGCATTTCGAATATTTGCTGTAATAAAAATATTTAATTGTAAATTTAATAAATAAACCTTAGTATTAAAAATTTAGTTTCAGTTTTAATTAAAATTTTACAAAAACATCGTGCCTATTCCAATGCACACACTAAGAGTACTTTAAATTTAGTGAATGAGCTGTTTATTCATAGTTTTTATGATAGACAAGCACAGGTGCCAGTGAGTTAAATTTATTCAGTATTGGAATCGGCCCTTCAAATTTACTAAAAAAATTTTTTTGCCCACGATAGCAACAACAACTTACCAAGTATTATACCATTTTGGAATCCTTACTAAATGCGCCAACTTTTGACATAACTTGCCAAGCTCGCGTGGTGCACTTTTTTTCAATAAAAACTATAGGTAATGTTGTTATTTTAGTTGTTTTCTAAGAAATAAGTCCTATTGTTATGAAAGATAGAGCAGCTGATTTCCAAATTTGTATTACAGTTTAGAAACGCATTATTCAGGGTTACAAAGCAAAAAAAATAGTTGGAACAAGTTAAGATTTGTGGCAACAGGAGTAAAAAGACTGCCACAGGGTGTGTAATTATGCACTTTTTCTTAAAATGCCTGTAATTTTAAAATCATGCAACTTGGATTTTTTTTATATTTTTCTGGAAACCAGCATGACTTGCCTTTTCACCCGGTCCCGGGTTGACGTCGAGTTTCGGGACACCTGTATATTACAGTTTGTATAAATTAATATTGTTATGAGTTTATTTTATCGGTAGTGGCCGTGTCTCCCTCGTTTGAGCTTGTTTAATGTGGACGCGTACATGTTTGTTTTCTAAATTCTAAATATTTAATTTCTGATTGGTGTATTTCCGATGTTTCCGTTTCTCTGCTCCACAAGTGAGGTTCTTACCTGTCGACTCCACCCACTGGGAGGTTCAAGAGCGGGACGACTGCAAATTCGTGAGTTACAACCTTTTTCTATTATCAAGAAATAGGAGGAGTCTTAAAATTCAAATAGAAATCTGAATGAACAATTGGAAAAAGTGCACAGCGCGACTGGGATTTGAACCTGCACCCCATCGATGTGCGGGTCCGCCGCTTGAGCCGTTTGACCATCCGGACGAGTAGCCACGCTGCCAATTAGCTGACCAGTATCGTCCATTCAGCTGGCTGTTTGCTTTTTGTGTTTATTTAAATAGTACAAAAGATTTGTACACTAATTATGCCTAGAGTGGAGCGTACGCCACCTCCGTCCACGTCGTCGGAACTCAAGAACGTCACATGTACACCTGATATTATGTATACATCTGGTGAATTGAGTTATAATGTTAAAACTAGCACAAGTAATAAGCGACTTTGCCCTGATTTTTCTCCTGTAAGTGAATGGGCGATATTTGAAGAGAAGATTATGAATATGCTAGATTCTTGGAAGGCTGGACAAGACTTGATCTTTAATAAATTAACATCCGATATCTCGGAATTGACGGAATTACAGCAGAGCTCCTGAAAGCGGGCGGAACGCCGGTACTAAAGGTTCTTCAGAGGCTCTTTAATTCCGTCCTACACGAAGGCATAACGCCGGAAGCGTGGAACGGGGGCGTGGTGGCCCTTTTCTTCAAGAAAGGCGATAATACTTTGTTGAAGAATTATAGGCCCATCACGCTCCTGAGTCATATTTACAAACTGTTTTCGAGGGTTATTACGAACCGTCTCGCCAACAGGCTCGATGACTTCCAACCTCCCGAACAAGCCGGATTCCGAAAAGGCTACAGTGCCATAGACCACATCCACACGCTGCGACAGGTTATACAGAAGACCAAAGAGTATAACCGGCCTCTCTGCTTTGGATTCGTGGACTATGAGAAAGCCTTCGATTCGATCGAAATATGGGCCGTGATACAGTCTCTCCAGCGGTGCCGGATAGATCACCGGTATATCGAGGTGATGAAGTGTTTATACCAGAACGCCACTATGTCGGTCCGAGTACAGGAACAGAGCACGAAGCCAATCCCACTGAAAAGGGGCGTTAGACAGGGAGACGTTATCTCTCCGAAACTGGAAAGGACGTGGCATCAACATAAACGGCGAGTTTATCACTCACCTTCGGTTTGCCGATGATATTGACATTATGGCAGAATCGCTGGAAGACTTAAACACCGTGCTCCATGCCTTAAGATGAATATGGACAAGACAAAGGTTATGTCAAATGTCCATGTTGCGCCTCTACCGGTGCATGTTGGGGACTCAGTCTTAGAAACTGTTGACGAGTACGTCTCCTTGGGTCAACTGATCCAGGTAGGCAATTCCAGCTTCGAAAACGAGGTACATCGACGAATCCGACTCGGCTGGGCAGCGTTCGGGAAGCTACGAGATGTCTTCTCGTCCGACATACCTCAATGCTTGAAGACGAAAGTCAAGTGTTACCAGTGATGACTTACGGATCTGAAACGTGGTCCCTCACTATAGGTCTCCTAAACAAGCTCAAAGTCGCTCAACGAGCTATGGAGAGGGCTATACTCGGTATTTCCCTACGTGATCGCGTCAGAAATGATGATATCCGTAGGAGAACAAAAGTAACCGACGTAGCCCAGCGGATTAGCTCGTTGAAGTGGCAGTGGGTGGGACACATAGCGCGCAGAACAGATGGCCGATGGAGCAAAAAAGTTCTGGAATGGCGACCGCGTACGGGCAAACGTAGTGTAGGACACCCAACGGCCAGGTGGAAGGAAGACCTCATCAATGTCGCCGGGAAGCGCTGGATGCGGGCTGCTTTAGATCGGTCATTCTGGAAGTCTATGGGAGAGGCCTATGTTCAGCAGTGGACTATGTGTGGCTGATATGATGATATGATGATCTCGGAAGTTAAGCAACAGAACCGAGATATTCAAAAAACTAATGGTGACATTGAAAAGGCGATCGACTTTATGAACAGTGGGTACGAAAAAATGAGATTAACCATTGAAAGTCTGGAAAGAGAGAAGTCGGAACAAAAGAGCTATATATATGAGCTGGAGAAAAGGGTAATCGATCTGGAGCGTGCCACCCGCACCTCTAGTATAGAAATAAGGAACGTGCCGCAAAGTGATAAAGAAACCTGCAATGACCTGACATCCCTTGTGGTCCAGACATGCAATGCTGTACAAGCGTCAGTAAAGCCGTCCGAGCTGCGCGACGTTTATCGACTTCCTGGAAAGAAGGGGTCAAATAGGCCGATTATAGCAGAATTTGTTAGCGTTCCCTTGAAAACCCAAGTGTTAAATGCTGCCCGTACTTTCAACAAGGGACTGCCCCTGTCAGAGAAACTGAATAGCGAACACATTGGAGTTTGTGGGCCCAATTGCCCCTGTTTACGTTGCGGAATTCCTGCCAGGAAATACGCGGCAACTATTTCTCGAGGCGCGTAATTTTTGTAAAACTCATAAGTACAAGTTTTGTTGGTCCTATAACGGTAAAATTTTCCTTAGAGAGCGTGAAGGTATGGACGCAATTCCAATCAAATCATCTTCCTGTATCAAAAAACTACTTAGAAATGACTAGAGGCATCATTAATATAGATTTAGATATTGGGTCGGTTGTATTAATACCGAATAAATTAAACTTTATGCCTTATAATCTGATATATTTTATATGTCTTTGTATTTTATGGAAAATATACCGTCTCATTTTACGTGTAAAACTAAGGTACCTCGCATATAACATAATTACACGGCAACTTTCAAGCCACTTAATACTAAATAAGTTAAACGTTAAGATTTTTCACTTGTTATTTTTTGGTTGTTTTTGTTTTTCATTGATAAAATACTGTTTCATTTTACGTATAAAACTGGTGTACAACTATTATTATAAACTATGATACAACACATATATCATAACTACACTGCAATTGCACATCAACACAAAATCTAATACCCACCACTGCAGCATTATAGTATCACCATCAGTACAAATATCGCAGCATAATGAAGCCTACGTTTTAATATGCTGCACGTTTTTATTTTCTTTTTTTACTTTGTATTCTTACCCCAGTAGGAACATTATTAGACACCTCATTGACATAATGATAATATTGTGTAGTCAAGCTAGATTAAATGAACCTTTGATAATTAAACCCTTGATCTTCATATCAAGTTGCTCTGATTACCCTTTATTCAATCTTTATTCACAAGACACGCATTATATAGAAACACTCAAGCAATACCTAAGATACACACATATGATATCTCTTAAATACTCCACACTATTTGCTCTAGTTTACTCGCGAACACTGCTTTTGCAACATCCCTAAATATTAAGTAACGCTCATAACCACAGGGGTGGTCAAAGTCCGCCGGGCGCCACTGGACATACCCTCTGCTAGTAACCAGGGACGCCCGGCAACGGACGTTAGAGAGGCCGCGGCCTTGGGCCGCGGAATTAAAAAAAAAAAAAAAAGTAACGCTCATAATATACACAAACGACTCACTCCGTCTACACTCCGTTGCTGCATTATACTATGCCCTTTCATTCAGTACATTCACGCTACAAACTGTTAATGAGGTTGACAATCTTGAGATTGCACGCACTATTGAATGCGACTGTTCACGGCTCACACAACATATTTGTATTGGTAAAAGTGATTTGACGATTATATCACAGAATATTAGAAGCGTGTATCGCAATTTTGATGACTTCTTACTGACATTGTCTACTTTTAACTTTGAAATAGATATTTTGGTATACGGAGTGTAGATTGAACACTGATAAACAAATTCCTCAACTGAAGAACTACCAGTACTATGTTACCACGCGCCAATTAAATCAAAACGATGGGGTGGTTGTTTACATTAAAGATACATTAAAACCGAAAGTGAAGGAAATCCCACTCTTAGAAGCTTCGTGCCTTCAAGTGGACGTACTAAATAGTGTTATTTTGTGTATCTACCGTTCACCTTCAGCTCAGAAACTTTTACAAACACAACTCAATACACATCTTGATACTTTCTCTAATCAAAAAAATATCATTATCACAGGTGACATTAATATTAACCTTATACCAAAAATAACAGAGCGATCCCAAGCATACAATAATAGGGTGAACTATGTCAACATGCTGTCTGTTCATGGTATCCTTGCAGGACATACTATACCTACGAGACAGGGAAATTGTTTGGACCATATAATGCTCAAAATTGATAAACGAAAGACGTCAGCAACGATAGCCATACTTCACTCTTCCATAACTGATCACTTCACGACCTTGTTGGTGTTAAGTAGACATAAATACAACATTACTTCTAAAACTAGTACTAAGGTTGACTACAATCAAGCACATAAACATCTACAAGAAAGTAATATCCAGGATCTATTGCAATGTGATAATCCTAATAATTTGTGCACACACCTGATTCATAGTCTTGCAGAATCGGTTAAACACGGTACTAAAATAGTTAAAATCCCCAGTAGTAAGCGTATTGTTAAGCCTTGGATTACCTCAGGTATTTTACGATGCATACAACATCGAAATAATCTTCAAAAGAAAGTTCGTCAAGACCCACAAAATTTCGTTCTAAAAATTACATATATGCGCTATAGAAATTTTTGTAATAATTTTAATAAAAAAACTAAAAAGGAAATATGAATATATGATATATCTGCTATTAAATTCAATTAGTAATAATAAAAAACTTTGGAAAACATAAAAACTATTACATGCACTAGTAAAACAACCAACCACAACACTGAACTACTGAACTTGAAGTCTACTCCTTTAAAATCTGTAAATTATATCAATGAATACTTCGCTAATATCGGAACACTACTTGCTCAACAAATACCAACACGTGTAACCACTGCATATGATGTTTTCAATACAAATGGTACTCAGTTGAATTCTTTTGGATTGCTTAAGACTGACTGTGATGAAGTGTATATAACATTGATGATTTTGAAGTCTGACAGCGCTCCTGGTCATGATAATATCCCAACAAAATTCCTAAAACATGTAGGCTGTACAATTACACCCATTCTAACACATCTCATAAATTTATGTCTCGAAAAGGGTACTTTCCCCTCTTGTCTGAAGCAGTCTATTATTACCCCAGTATATAAGGGGGGTGTTAGAAACGATATTGGTAACTACCGACCCATCTCCATTCTTTCAGCAATTTGTAAAATACTTGAAAAAATAATTAACAGTAGATTAATAGCATATTTAAATAAATTTAATATAATATCAAACTCTCAATTTGGTTTTAGAAAAGGCATATCCACCGAGGACGCTGTCACATCTTTGAGCTCTTTAATTTCAGAGCAACTTGATAATAAAAATAAATGTTGGACCGTGTTCTTATACCTAAAAAAAGCCTTTGATACCGTTTCGATTTCCACCCTTCTGAACAAGCTAGAAAAGGTTGGAATCAGAGATACAGCACTCGATCTATTTTGAGATTACCTGACTAACAGAAAACAAAGAGTCAAAGTCGATTCGTACACAAGTGAGGATGTAGAAGTAACGTGTGGTGTTCCACAAGGCAGCGTGTTGGGCCCCACACTGTTCTTGATTTATATTAATGAACTCTGCAACCTAAAAATCCCAAATGCTAGGATATTTTGTTATGCCGATGATACAGCTGTGGTATTTTATGGTAGTTCTTGGGGTGATGTCAAACGTAGTGCTGAGGCAGGTATGTATCACATTGCCAACTGGTTAAGTGTTAATCTGCTCACATTAAATACATCTAAGACGAATTATATATGCTTCAGTATCTACAACACCACACAACCAAGGGACGACTTTAACATTCAAATTCACGGTTGCAATGACACGGATAATGAGAATTGTAATTGACCCAGCATAAATAAAGTGGCAGAAGCAAAATATCTGGGTGTAATACTTGACCTAAGGTTGTTGTGGTACTCTCATCTGGAGCAAGTTGCAAACAGGGTTCGTAAATTGAGCTGGATTTTTAGAACGCTTAGACACACCGTACCAGAGAAAACAACTGACTCGCACAAAAATATTTTATCACTGGTATACGTCGCTCTGGTGCAGTCTGTCTTGGTATATTGTATTACTGTCTGGGGAGGTGCCAAAAAATCCAAATTCATACAAGTTGAACGTGCCCAGCGGGCACTGCTAAAAATAATGTACTTCAAGAGGGTTAGGTTCTCAACTGAGACTCTGTACCACATAAGTGACGTTTTGTCGGTTCGAAAGTTATACATTACACAGACTGTATTAAAGAAGCACAAATCTTTGCCGTATAACCTTAGCACACTGACAAATACTAGAAGGAAACACAATGTTGCTCACATACCCAGAACACGTACAACTTTGCCAGTATACAATTTGCAAAAAGATCGGCCCAACTGTATAACAAACTTAATAAGGAATTCGATTTGTATACTAAACTTTACTTTGAATGTAAAACCATCATAATTAAGTGGATTAAGCCACTCTCCTACGATGCTACGGAAGCACTTCTTGAAACTACGACATAATAGACACACATCCACACAAACCCACGAACATTACACACCCTCACAAACAAAAACACATACCCACACACTTATAGCCTAGGTATACTAATCTATATACTATATACTACTACTACTGCTTATATACTAATTTGATTAAGTAAAATTTGTAAGTAGACTAGTCTATACATGTGAATATATAAAACAAAGACAAATGTAATGTAAGGAGCCTCCTAACACAAGCATAATATTTTGCTTAAAATGAGCTTCTAGAATCAAAATTGTAAACTTTATTCACGTAATTTATTCTTATTCTTATTACTATGCCGATTTACTTTGAATATAAGTGATGTATCATCCGCGAACATTACTATGCCAGCTTGTGCCTCGATCATGCAAGGCAACCAAGAAGAGAAAAGGCCTAGAATTGATCCCCGAGGTACGCCTATTCTGACGTTAGTTCCGTTTGACTTAACGTTGTTTACATGAACAGTCTGCAGCCTATCTGTCAGGTAAGATCCTAATAGTTCTAAGGATGTTTTGTCAAAACCATACCAACACAATCAAATGCTTTAGACAGATCGCAGAATACCCCAATGGCATCCTGTGATCCCTCCCATGCGTCGTAAATCAAGCTGACAAGGTTTACTCCCGCATCTGTGGTAGATTTTCCGCGAGTAAAGCCAAATTGTTGGCTGTGGAAAAGATTGTTGGTCGTGAAGTGGACTTGCATTTGATTTAGCATCACTCTCTCAAACACCTTACTCAGAGCTGACAAAATAGAAATGGGGCGGTAGTTACCAAGTTCTGACTTAGATCCCTTCTTAAATAATGGTATTAGTCTACTATTTTTCATTAGGCTAAAAATGACTTTGTTTTGTTGGCCGTGTGTGAAGAAGCGTTGTCATGATATAGGAGAACGCGGCTTTTGGGTCGTCTTTCGCGAACTTTTTCTAACACTCTTGGTAAACAAATGGTAGAATACCACTCGGCATTAACACTCTTTTGATCTTCAAGTGGAATTGTACAGATGGGACCCGTAGCTGACAAAAAAAACGCGATCATATTTTTACCAACGTTTCCCGCCTGCCTCACTTTTGTTGGCTTGTTCTCATTTTCAAACACCCATTCACAAGACTGCTGTTTTTTTTCGGGTTCAAAACAATAAATCCACGTTTCGTCTCCTGTGACAATGTCATAAACAGCATTAGAATTAGTCAGCGTACTTCAGTAGCATCTGGGAGCACCATTCCACGCGAGCCCGCTGACAGCGGACCAGAAGCTCCGCTGTCAGTTCATGAGGGATCCAATGACAACAAAGTTTCCGAACTTTCAATTCTTCGTGTAAAATTTTCTGGATTTGACTCATACCAATTACCAATCCCCAATAGTCCTCGAATTGTCTCATAGGTAATCCGCGGGTTTTCTTTAATTAACCGCTTAACAGTAGCCACATTATTTTCGTTAACGGCAGTTGAAGGCACGAAATTCGTCATGTAAAAAATACTCGACCTCGCTCAAATTCAACAAACCATCGCCTCACGGTGCTCAAATAAGGTGCTTCTCTTCCAAAAGCATTTTGAAGACGAGCGGCACAGTCTTGCGGAGTGAGAGAACTTTTAAAATCATAAAAAATCATCGGTCTATAATCTTTTCGACTTAATTCCATTTTCGTTGCATAGGTACGTAGAACTTTGATGTGTGAAAGGTTTTGCTCCGCTGTACCACTGGTTTATACCACCGGTGGTAGAACGGGTAAAATTGGTATGCTCCATGGTTCCCCTCAGTGGTACAGTGGAGAAAATATGTATGACCCGTCATTCCCCTCCTGAATTCTTCAAAAACCCGATAAAAAACAATTGACAAATGATTTCCCGCCAATTGTTTTTTTTATTACTAACAAGGTTGCAACGTTTAAAAAAATATAACATTCGAAATTCAAATAGTTCCGATTAGCTAGAAGTGCAAAACTTTTAGTGTGCCCCATGTAGTTTTCCTTCAAAGTTCAGTACATAGCATCATGTTACCGTTTAGGTTTTAGAGGGGGGACGCCGTTTTAAAATGATAAATGAATCAAAAAATTGTTTTAGCAACCACTGCAGTTTTTAAGATTTATTATATAGGTAATGATACCCTATCGAATTTCCAGTCTAACTGCGTTGCGGCTGAACTTTGATGTTTTCAGTGGGGCGATTGCCATCTGACCTCCAAAACCCCAGGGCGATATCGCAGTTCTGTAATTAGGCCTGTCGGATTTAGTTTTAGGGCTCCAAATACCTACCCATAACGACTGCCATAGTTACTTAGATTAAATAAATCGATCAATTATATCATCTGCCAGACCCAGGTGCTCCTTCTTCAATACTGACTGAATGATACTCTTTTTAGAATAGGTTAACTATTCCAAATTCAATAATAAATTACTAGGTATGCAATACATTCTGCTGTTGCAATAATTGAACTGAGTTTGTCGATCCGGGTCGAACTCCTAAACGACTGGACCGATCTTTATGAATATATGCACTCACGGTGATGGTCACTATGACCGTGCCAAATTTCAAAGAGATCGGTCCAGTCCTTTAGGAGGAGTTCGATAACGAACGAAATACACGAGTCGCCTAAGAGCTTCGTATACTCCGCTCAACTAGGTATGCAATGCATGCTGCTAATTGCAAATGTTAAGCGGAGCAAATGTTTCTATTACATATCAGAATCAGAATCGAACACTTAAATTAATTAATCGAATGAAAAAAAATCTATTTTCATGGTTGACGCTCGTGTTTCCATGGCAACCATTTAATCATCTGGTTTTTCGGTGATGTCCAGGACATTTTCGGTGATAATTCCTCTGTGGTCAGCTCTATTTTCATGATTTCAGAGATATGCAATCCCGGGTATGATGTCGACCAGCATGCTAAATGTGGTGAAAATCGGTCGAGCCGTTTCGGAGGAGTTGGCACACAAACGATTTACATTTGTCGCCTAAGATTGAGCTCCGCTTCGCTCCGCTTCGCTCCGCTCAATATCTATAAAATAACTGTTGTACTGTAATATGTAGGTAAGTACTGAGATGTATTAGGAAATAAAATTTTATTAGGTATATGATAAGAAAGAATGAACAAAAAAGCAACACATTAATTTATTTTTGATCACTGGATTCAAGTACAAATTCACAGCCTAATCCAAAAAAAAGAACGTTTTTATACAGATCTATGGTGTGGCGATGGATAGCGAACTCCTTCGTTAAAACGTTTGCTTCATTGTAAATCTTTCGGCTTCATTATATATGCCCACGTAATTAGCCAATCATATCACCAATCAGTAAAATTCGCTATCCATCGCGAAACAGAAAGTTACGGCACTTATTAAACAATAACCTATTTCAAATTGGAAAATTCATCACTTAGTTAATGCTACTATATAAACAATTTCAGTGTACCTAATTGTTTTTCAATCACATTTAAAAGACTTATTACGGCCGAATACTGAAATGTCACTCAAATAAGCAGATACTCAAAACGTCACTTTTGAGTATCTGAATATTTGAGTGACGTTTCAGTACATTTTTAAATTTTCGCGTTTTGTACACATTATAAACTTAAGACAAAGATCAGCAAGTGTACTCGCCTACGTAACCTCAACGAGCGCCCGCGTGCTGATACTAGGTATCAGTGTGGTGTGCCGTGGTGGCTCTCCGAACACAATATTTAGTGACGACGAAGTGAGGGTAGTTGAACAAACCCGCACTTCACGAAAACGACGATGAGCTGAAGCCAGTCCACCCTTGACCACGGTTCTTGTAACAGGGTCGAAACGTCGGGTAATAAAGAGGTATGTATTTATCTCAATAATCGCGTAAAAGACCCGTTTGTCTTAAGTTTATGACGTTTCAGTTGGTTAAAGTTTAGTTAATATGTACAAACATCACATTTTATGAATTGTGAGTTATTTCGTTTATAAAACGAAAAAAACTCTTCAATACCTACTTCAAACAAGATATTATCTATTGGCTGTCAGCTTCCAAATAATCTACAGATTAGTAGTACTTTATAAATACTAACAAATTTTAATAATAAACTAAGTAAATTGTACGTAAAACATACATGTACCTAATATAAAACACCAAGTTACAGTGGCACTTAAAAAATTAATTATATAAAAGCTAAAAAGTATAATTAAAGACTAATTAAGTACAAAGTGATCTAGAATAATTTTAAGTTCATAAATTCACAGAACAAATTTATGTGTAAATAGTCATTTGAGATGATACGAGTATTATAATAAGGGATAAAGGATGATGCGTCAAGTTCGCCGGCTTATCCAACAAAAACCACTTGTATATGAAAATAACCCTTAAATCATAAGCTTTAATTGTTATTACGGGCAGAAACAGGAAAACCCTGGAGAAAAAAAATATTTAAAAGTAATTCGAGCTACAAGGACAGTTCCGCACAAATCTGACCCAGAAGTGAGGTTATCTGACCCGTTTTCAGTATTCGTAGGTTTAATTTAATATAAGGTGTGACACTATTCGTGTAGAATCTAATCACGAGAATTTCGCGCGCCATTATGTGTCTTATGTTTCAATATAATTATGTTGGCGAGATGTGGGTTTCTGTTGATTCGAACCAGCCAATAGAAGTTTACCATATACTAAATGAGGTCGTATGCCAATGTGCAGGCACCTTCACAGTACCTACAATTGAAATACCTTTTTGATCTATTTTACATACAGTAAACAACGGAAATATTCGATCCAATAAAAAAATTAAAATCAATAGAATAGATATACAGGTGAATTTTTTTAACGACACCTAGAGGGAAAGTACTCTACATGCTGGAGACAGACAATTTTACTCAAAGGAAACATTCCTTTATTTTTAAAAAGAAACAGAACTGCATTCACGGATTTTCGAAAATTCGTTTGCCACACCAGGGAATCGAACCGGGTGAAATCCGAAAAAATAACACCTGTACTTTTATAGCATCGATCGATAGGGTCAATCATAAGGATCAAATCTCTCTAACAAACGTGGTAAATTAAATAAAAGGAAAACCATGAAATCTAAACTTGTAAATTCAATGGCATAAGATAATGTTCGTGTTCGTGTTCATGAAACTAACAGTCAAGTAAGATTCTCTTTTAACGTCTGGTGCGGAATTATGAGAAATACAGTTGTGTTAGTCCACGTGTACGAAGGTCATCTAAAGACTGTCAAGTATCTTGAAATACTGGACCTCTTAAGATCTATCTTCAGTATGTAGAGTACTTTCCCTCCAGGTGTCATTAAAAAATTCCACCCTGTATACCATTATCTACATGGCGTTCACTATATTATATTATTGTTTACAAAAATAAGGGTCTAAGAAACCATTGTGTGCCTGTGTGTTTCCAGACAACTAACAACTTTATAAGATAACATACCTACTGATAATGTGCTTTTAATTTTATCAGGAAACGTTAATACTATACAAGTTACGATACGTTGTTGCTCCCCGGGGGAATAATAATGTAGTTATAATTCGATCAGCGTAAGATGAACGCTGGGCGAAAGTGGGACCACGTGTTAGCGGATCGGTACTCTCGCTCTTACTCGCTGTTTCCGCCATATAGATAAGTCACCTGCTGCGCAGCTAAAAGATCAACGTTCTTCTTATAAGAATCGGGGTGTAGTATCGTTGCATTCATATTGCCAAGCCCCGTTTCCATCAAAATCTTATGTATGAGGACGATTCTTATTCGTTGCGAGGTATGTTAAACAACTCTATATATATATTTATATATATATATGAGAATGTCCAAAAATATTTATATTATTAATTATTATTTATTTATTCAATTTTAACCACCCCAACAGTTCACAACATACAACATGTTAATAAAACTTATTTTAAGTAAACCTAGAATGTTCAACGCAATATCTGTTAGTATAATTTTACAATATGAATCCATAAAAGTAAGGTCTTGGGTCTTGGGTCTTGGGTTGGACTGATCCTTTTCCAGGAGGAACGTTCTACCAACTTACCAACACACCACTAGCCCAATACCTCTAATTTTGTGATCACATTGTGTTCGCGACCTACGGCATCGCCGTTTTATTTAAATTATATGACAAAAGATAGCATCCTTCATCTCTATATATAAAAATGAATCCCTATTTCCCTTGGTCACGTCATCACGCGTGAACGGCTGGACCGATTTCGTTTATTCTTTTTTTTGTTGTGTTCGTAATAATTAGGAGAAGGATCTTATGGAAGAAAAACACACACTGGACAGCTTGTTGCTTATAAAATATATTCATCTGTTAGTAAATAAATTGACAACCAATTTCAGGGCCATAAACCGTTTAACTCCGATATCGCGGGGTGACAAGGACGCGAGGGGTTCAGCATGGTGTACTCTGGTAACGGTAGAAACGTATTTTGTATATTATATTTATCAAAAACAAACTAATTGTAACACCGTTGTGATAGTCATATTATTATGACGAAACCAAGTTCTCAAGTATTATGTGAACGTTGAGTTTATACTCGTAACATCTACTTCTAGCGGTGTCATTCTACGTGTTAGTAAACATTCAATATCTTCATACAATGACCCTTCAGTCCCTTAAGTGACTGGTTTCTATATCATCATTATAAATATTTAAGTCTTAATGTATTATACGTATACGTAATTATACACGCTGATTTTATCACCGTCAGCAGTACGCAAGGGTTCGCTTTCGGAATAATTTTTGAACCAACTGGCAGCATTACTTTGAAAAACAAACGCATTTTTTTTAGAAATCTAAAAAAAATATTTAGTTTCTAGACATCAAATGAGAACCCGTTGTAGGGAACTCACTCTCTTAAATACTTAAGTTTTACAACGATAGTTACGGTACAGTTCGTTTTCATTCAACAATGCGCTGGCACAGAGCAAGCGTGCGCCGCCCCCGGCCCCCACCTCAGCGTACCCTCCGAATCCTCCTAGCGGCGACACTGCGGCTCGCCTGTCCAGTAAACCTCGTGAAAACGCCGGCGTCTGTTGCGTAATCGTGTGTGTCAGTGAGTAAAATGAGTCGTCAGTACGAATATTCGAACGTGAAGTATCTAGCAATGGTACAATTGTATGCCATTGCTAACCACAGGCTAGGCGACCAATTATTAGGGCCCGTTTTTATTGAAGGTTATCTCACTGGTAGTTCATATCTAGAAATGCTACGTAACGTAGTTTCTGAATTATTAGAGAACGTGCCTCTAACGTATTTACGAGGCTTGTACTACCAGCATGATGGCTGCCCGGCTCATTACGCGCGTGTAGTACGCGACTACTTAGACAGTGAATTTGGTGAACGGTGGATAGGTCGCGGTGGTCCTGGCCGCTTGGCCGCCTAGATGCCTGGACTTGACACCCATGGACTTTTATTTGTGGTCCGAAACTAAAAGACTCGTTTATACCAGAGAGTATCAAACCCGCGAAGAACTAC
Organism: Nudaria mundana; assembly: GCA_963556515.1. Lineage (NCBI taxonomy): Eukaryota > Metazoa > Arthropoda > Insecta > Lepidoptera > Erebidae > Nudaria > Nudaria mundana. The sequence continues at coordinate 13,651,615 of OY748286.1, read as the reverse complement.
GCAGTGCGATAGTGGACGCTTTTGATATTGTGAAAAGTGATAGAGACACATTGAACAAGTTGAAAGACAATCAATTAAAACGTGCTCGTTTGTGTATCGAAAGGAATGGACTCCGAGCAGTTACCGAATCGGTACAGAGAACTGTAAATTAGTGTAAATAAACTGTAAATAGGTATGTAAGTTTGATTTTATTTGTAAATAGCTCCATTTTTTTAAATACGCCTGAAATACCTCCTCGCAGTTAGTTGTAGTTCAGTGTATTTTTATTATTATCATTACATAGTTCAAAAGTCATTAAGTCACTATCGTTAATAATAAAGTAGGTATTACAGACGGTCCTAAACCCGTGTAAACTACGAAGGAGAAATTGGAGTATGTACTTTATGTTCAAGTAGGTATGTTTCGTAGTGATACTGGCCATATTGACTTTGCGGGGTCATTGCTCCCTAACACATGATTTGCGCGGTACTTAGAAGCGCTCGAAGGATGGATGTGTGTGTGCGAGACGTGCGGCCTGGTTAGTGGCGAGCGCGCCGCGCCCGTCCGCGTCAATTCATCAATGAAATATCGTACTGCTACTAATGTTAAACTTGATCGAGTGAGAAGAATTACAGAAATTACAATTTTTTTTATTATTATCAGTACCTACAGTAATTTAGATGTTAAAAAGGAATCTAAATATTATTCCGAGAGCGAACCCTTTCTACTGCTGACGGTGATAAAATCAGCGTGTATTTATACGTTATATTATTATTTATTTTTCATTTTTTTTTATTTATCCAAATGTTATGTCCAGGATTTATATAAATGAAACTATTCGCACATTTTGAAATCTAGTATGTAGTCGAGTCAATGAAGCCGTAAAACAGGCAATCTTCGAAAGTCCTCAGAAACAGCTCCGATTTGGATCATTTTTGTTTTAAAATGAACTCGAAAAAATAACACTAAACAAGTATGTAATTTTGTGATTTTTTTTTTTCAAAAAGAACATTTAATTTTGATCGTTTATTTGTACGAGTATATTCGGCGTCTGTCAAGTGAAGTACTATGGTTAAAGTGTCTCTCAGTTTTAAATCAAAAAGTGTCATAAATTATCAAGAATTAACTTAAAAAGTGCAAAAATACATTGTAATTATTGATGTTGCACTATTGTTAATAACTATTTATAGACTCTTTTACCCCACGACGAAACTTCTGAAATGATTGATTTTCACAATAATTTCTAATCCGAGTGTACATTTCCTAGAATGCTACATACATACATAAAATCACACCTCTTTCCCAGTGGGGTAGGCAGAGACCACGGATTTTCCCTTGAAACCTTAGTGAAATATTAATGAAAGTTGAAGAAGCGAAAGAAGTATGCCAGGATCGTAGCAAGTGGAAATCTGTGGTCTCTGCCTACCCCACTTATAAATATCGAAATGTTAATATTGCAAATTATTCCTCGAAAACTCATCTACAAATATGCTCTGAAGATTTATTGTAAAATGATCAGGAAAAAAAATATAACCCCTTAAAGGAAATTCTTTCTCAAATTTTTATCTGTTTTTGTTAATAACTTTGTAATGTTTAATTCTACGACAAAAAGTTGTAGGACAAAGTTGTAGAAAAGTTAATTTGCGACAAAAATGTGGTCGCAATTTTTTTGTGCGATGAATAGTTTGCCCGATAGAAAGCGATAACTATTTGCAACCCTTTTTCAAGATGGTGGAAAACCCATAAGGGTTGGGACCCCACAAACGGATTTAGCTTCACACTACACCCCCTTGATATCTAAAACATAAAATAGCGTCCTCTGACTTTTGGACACTTAACCCCAAAAAATGTAACATTTCAATGGACTAATATTGTTTAAACAATACAAATAATTATTTCCCCCCTCTGCAATATTTCTGATTTTAAATAATATAAAATAACAAAAATGATCCAAATCAGAGCTGTTACTCAGGACTTTCGACGAAAAAGCTTCATTGACGCGACTAATGGGATATAATTTAAGTGAAAAAAACTGATATTATAGGTTTCATGGGTAATTTCCTATGTAACTTGTGCATTGACCTTTACGATGCATTACCCTTACTTGAATTTAGTAGGTATACCTACAACTAAGTTTCCTCAATATGAATTCATTACTCATATACGACTGCTATGTCCTTAGTATTCGTTGTTTATCAAAGTCATTAATTGTGCAGTTGACTATGAAAAAGTAACACTACATTGGAATAAAAAATAATCATAATGTAGAATTCCGATAGAACGTCTGAAATATTATTTTAAAATCGTCATTATGTATTTATCAATTAAGTTTAGTCAATTACAGTTATTTATAAAATACATAATGTCTAAATATATTTCACAAATCGTAAAATAGTAAATGAATAAAGTTACATTAAAAATGAGCACAATAAAAAATCTATTAAACGTAATGAAAATATGAAGATGAACCCAATTACTATTATTATCAGTGATATAGTTCCTAACCGTTTCTAATTATTTATGTTTTAAAATTGTGGTTTTTTACATTTTTTATAATGAAGAATTTTTAGGCACAACGATTTTGGCACCAATTAGTTTCATTTACTGCAAAAATAAACTATCTATTAAACCAAATAGGGACATAAAATTTGGGGACTTCATAGATTTTGAGTTCATAACAGTAACTGTGATGTCGTAGTAATGTTTTATTCTAGAGCCACTCAACCGTCCAAAATCACCATTGGACAAAAGCGTCCCAAAAACTTTATACCGAAAACTTAATTGTCTTTTTGTTTCCGATTTCACTTCTACCTGACCTAAAAGTTTTGCGCCAGTGGGGGCTGACGTGTCACACTATAAAACTGGATAGAAACAGTTTCATATTTGGCACAATTTTATATGCAGTAGTGTTGGAAACTGAGATTTTACGCTGTCCCTCCTCCTTCCAACCCCCTCCCCTCTACGATATTGATAATTTATTTAGTTACAATAATATTATAGCAAATAAAATGTAAACTATCATTATGATGAAAACGCGAAAACCACAATATACAGAATATTCTAGATAACATTATTTTGGGTTACAAATACTGTAGAGAAAAATATTTTCTTTTTACTTTTTTCATTGTCATTGGCATCTATATTGGAAGATCTGGGTTTGTTGTTATTCACTAAAATTAAATTAAGGCTGACGTCACAATGCGCGTGCGCGTTCCTCAAACGTGCGAACGCAGCGGGTACTTGAAACACGTGTAGCGTTCCACGTGCTTTGTAAGGTCAGCCTAAATGTTTAAAGCGATATTTTATTATAATTATTACGACATAACGATTTCAGACTTGAAAAAAAACATCGCAACATTATAAATCTTATTTCAAATACGTAAATTGACAATATTAATTACTTTAAAATATTATTTCATTAAACATTCAATAAAAGCAGCGACTTTGTCAGCCCAGCCCATAGGACCATAAGTTTACAAAAAGATTTATTAAAGGAGTTTTTTTGGTTATAAACTAAATATATTTCGGTAAATAGAATGGATACCTTTAAGTCGCATTTACAAAATATACAGGGTGTTACATAAGGGTTCATCAACCCGAAGACACCCCCATCAGCTGATCGACCAGAACGCCTTTCGATATGTGTCGACCGCCAAACAAGAAAAAAAAATCATCCAAAAAAAACATTATTACCGAACAAAATACTCTTGTTTGAACAACACTAGCTAAAATCAGCTGATTTGGTCATCGAAATCAAGTAGGTAGTACAAAAATAATGCGCGCCTATGAAAAACCTCTCTCTCCTGGTAGGAACATTTTGTGTCTGTTTCGCATCAAGGTCGCCGTTTGAAATTTCCTATTAAATTTAAATTATTTTTTATTATTATATTATATTTAATTTTAGCTTTATTTAATTGAGGGGCTCGTGGCCTAGTGGTAACCGACAATGTTAACACATTGCAAAGGTTAAGCAACATCGACTCAGGCCGGTCTTAGGATGGGTGACCATTTCTTAAGACATTCAATTGAGACCCCTCCGTGCCTCGGAGAGCACGTTAAGCCGTCGGTCCCGATTGTCATACATCTATGGCAGTCGTTAGGGGTAGTTGGAGCCCTAAATCAAAAATCCGACCGGTCTAACTACAGAACTTCGATATCGCCCATGGGTTGTAGAGGCTCGGTGAATGATGATTATATTTAAATTTAATTAGTGAGGTCACAGGTGCAGTTGTATTCAGTGCTTTGTGCAGTGCAGTAGGTAAATGGTTATTGCGCTGCCCGGGAGTTGTACCGTAAGCGTTTCATTGTAGGAGTACCGCGTGAGCAGACGCGACCTCTGCCTTCACTAGCGTGTTTCCGACGGATTACGCACCGGCTATACACGAATGGCTCCTTCACTACGCCAACTGTGAAAAGTCGTCTGATCAGACGAGATCCTCAATTCGGAGAGGATGTTCTGGAGCATTTTTTTATGTGTTGCCAATATTTTATGTACATAAACCAAAATAATCCTTTAAGGACGCCGACAAAGGACGCCGAAACTGTCGCAAGGGACGCCGCCCGCGCCGCCGCCAAAGGCATTGTACGTCAAGCACTAGTGTTGGGACACGTTGGTTTTGATTTGAAATAACGCATATTTAACTTTTTGATGAACTTTTTTTTCTTGTATATACACATATCGAAAGGGTTTCTGGACGATCAGCTGATGGGGGTGTATTTAGCTTGATATAACCCTTATGTAACATTCTGTATATTACGAACGAAATTAATATTAGAAAGTACAAATTGTGTACTCACACAAAACTATAGATAAGAACACGACAAAGCAATGACATCGTATCATAAATATATTCTATAGTTTGTAATATTTTACACTATTACTAAGTTTTCTTATACCTATCCACTAAGTATACAATAAGTACTTAGTAATTAGAGGTATATTACTTTTAAGTGGTAAGCCCGGTTAATTCCATTTATATTTAGTACCTACAGCCCTCGTAGTAAACGACTATGTAAAGACCGCAAAGGTATTATGTGTGCAGACTGCAGGCCTATTGGTTGCATGCAAGATGCAAGTCTGCATAATGATCAATCACCTCATTTCAATATACTATGCCTACCGGAAAGACAAACCCTTATTCATAATGAGTTTTCAGATGTTTAAAATACCGTTAAAATCGGTCTTATTCATAATAAGTTATCAGAGGTTTAAAATAGGTACTGATTGTCATAAAAGAAAGAAACACGATCTGTTCTTTTGTACACCTGACAGAGACAGACGATTCTCTTAGCTCTTCTGGATCTAAATAGAGCATTTCTAACTAATACACACACACACATATCACGTCCATATCCCGAAGAGGTAGGCAGAGGTGCACACACCCACAATTTGCCAGTATTTTTAATCCCACGTAATCGGGGGCAAGCCTATTGCCGTCACTGGGCACACATATAATGGGTTATGCCCAAAATGGCCGAATGAATTTAATAAATAGTAGTAACTATATTGTTATTTTGAAAAACAATTGAAACCCGTTGCCTTGCGATGAAATGTTGATTAAAGGCAACAAAATCTTAGGTGCCAGTAAAGTCCTGGGCGTATCGGACTATATTTATTTCTAACTAATAAGGTTTTTAAATAATAATTTTTAATAATAGCATTTCATTATGAATAAGGAGGAAAGGGTTTAGTTGAAAGATTGTTCGGACGCAGATAAAGAAAAGCGCTCCCTAGTGGCATATTTAAGCATCTATAAAATGGCGGTATTTTTCCAATTACTGTCCGGGGATTGAACTCACGTTGTCCAATGCCAATACCTTAGCCACTAGGCTACGGACGCTGTACCTAACAGCATAGTATTAAATATCTAGTAATATATTATACTCCATAAAATGTTTCATTCGCTTTGCGATTATCACGTAAAAAACATAAAGATGTAGGTATTCGGTTAGCAATTTGAGGTTACCATAATTCGCACCCAGCTAAAAATTGGTAGGATTGTTCAAAACACCATAAATGAAATGTAAAAAGTCCTCATCGATCAGAAACATGGAAAGAAAGTAATTCAAGGCCAAAGTTCAAAAATTTCGGTTTTGTGGATTTTTCTCGTAAACGGTGAATTATATCCAAAAATAGTTGAGCACAAAATTGTATATTATAAAATTATCTATAATAATGAGCCTACAACGTTTTTCCTAAGAATTACCACGTCCGAGATATTGCGGTTATTAATGTCCTTCGAGCTATATTCTACACCCCATTCTCCTATTGGTTGTTGTGTGATATCTAATGTTACTTGTTAACTTTACTTACTTTACTTACTTGTTTACTTTATATTTGTTAAACAAAAATTGAAATCGGTACAGTATTCTCTGAGGGATCACGTTGTCCCATAAAAATATTACCTTCCCTTTTTCATCCATTTAGAGGTAGAATTTCGGAAACTCGTTCTTTAACGAGTGGCTACGTCAGACAAAGAACACACCCTGCAAGTCATAGGTCTCTACGATCAGCGGTTTAGGCTGAAAGTTGATCCATCAGTCTCAGCATTTTATATGTTGTGTACTATTGTATAGTTAACTTACTTTGAATGACTGACTGACGGATCAACGCACAGTCTAAACCGCTAATAGTAGAGACCTAAAACTTGGAGAGTGTATAACACTTCACACGTCTCTCGGTTTGATTTTTGTTCGTGACCTTGCTGTTAATCGACCTTACAAGGGCCGATTTCCTTCTGATTTCCTAGGAATATCAAGGGTGCCGACAGTTAAACGGTTTTGCTAGTAAACTCTTTTTAAAGGCGCCCCGACGTGTGAAGGAATGGTGATCAGAACAATGTGCTAATTATTGCAACCGCACCCATATATTTTTCTTTAAATTGACCGGAGTATTGACGCTTGTTCAAAGTTAATTCGTCGGTTTTTATGACATCTGTCACAACGCGCATGAAATATTGTATGGACTTTAATATTCAAATAGGTTTTCTTTTTGTTATAATTATACTTCAATCAATAAGAAAAAGGTTGCTGCATTAAAATATTCTCTAACAGAACTACTGTTAGGATAAATTTTGTTCGTGTATTACGAGGACTGTAAATATTCACGTTCACTCTTCATTGTTTTGCCCAATCATTGTAGTATAAACCGCGCACGATGGTATGTTGGGTGACGTCATCAATAAAGTACTGATAATAAAACGTTATCAGTACGTATGTAAGTATTACTAATGTATTTGCATAACGTAAGGTGGAATGTGGCTGTGCACATTGTCAATAATCTATCATGTTACCTAAACCTGAACCATATTCGCAAATAAATGATTTGATTTGATTTGACTAAAGTTAGATCGTGGATATTTATTTATTTAATAAGTACATATTAGTGATTATAATTATGTCCCACAAAACTGTTTTCACAGTTTGTTTGTTTGTTTGTTTGCCTAGCTTATACATAAGTTAGCATACACCTTCCTGTTCGATTTAAGATTGTGTAGAGCCGTATGTACCAGGTGGTGGTTTATAGTCGGTTGGTAAAGCCACTACTTGTTTCTTTGTAAAAGCGTACTTTCTAACGCCTGTGTTCTTGTAAGTGTTTTCGCGACGACATCCTTCGCTGTTGATTAAAAAATATATAGTAATTCTATCGCCAATTTATACAAAGTATAATCACAATATTTATAGCTATTTGATAGAACGGATGAATATTCTATAATAAGCTTGAGACACAAGCTATGAGGATATGACATGGAGAGGAGTGACTGAAGAGATGACCTCTGACAGGGATGCGTGGAGGAGAAAGACTTGTTGCACCGAACCTCAAATAATTGAGATAAGGGCAGGTAGATGATGATGATGATGACGCTTGAGATACACCAACAATATGACAAGGTGCCAACACATGGAAGTCTAAACGTTGTGATAGGATAAATCATAACATAGTATAAAACAGAGTCGCCCGTTCCGTATGTAATAAAATGCTTAGATCTTTAAAACTACGCAACGGATTTTGATGCGGTTTTCATCAATGGATAGAGTGGTTCTCGAGGAAGGTTTTTAGTACCTATATAATTTTTCAAACGTACGAAGCCGCGGGCGTCCGCTAGTTGTAGTATAAATGTCTCAGTTCAGACTTTCTCTACACATATGGTACAGGGGCTATTACTCCTGTTTCCTTGGAGAGGCACACTAAGGAAAGGAAGAAGGGAAAGGTATGTCATACTTCCTCGTGTTCCTGAAATAAAGAGGGAATGTAACAAGCCTTTTCCTTTGCAAGAACAGGCGTGCATAACTAAACTATAGGTATGCAATGCATGCTACTAATTGCAAATGTTGAGCGGAGCAAATTTTCTTGATATTTTTTTATGCTCTATTTTCATGATTTCAGAGATATGCACTCCCGGGTATGATGTCGACCAGCATGCCAAATTTGGTCAAAATCGGTCGAGCCGTTTCGGAGGAGTTGGCACACAAACGATTTACACTTGTCGTCTAAGATAGAGCTTCGCTTCGCTCCGCTCAATAAATAGAACTCAATACATACCTTCTGATAATATCTAATACTTTTAGAAATTCGTGTTCAGCTAAATGATACTCTGCTTCTAAAATGTTAGCTTGCTCCAATGTGACAGACATTCCTGTTCTATCTTTGGCACTTTTACATGACGTAAATCTTATACCTGGAAAATTTATTTTAATACACTATATTATATAGCTTTAAGGCTTCACTGCATACATAAATGCATTTGTTTGGTATGTAGTTCATAAAAGACCAAGTGGCGTTACTGTAGATTGCGTTACTGTAGATTGCGTTGCTTTACAAGTGTGCACAACGCAGATAAAGTTTTTCTACATACCAATAATCTAATTTGTATAAAATTCTCCTGTTTGAGGTTGCAATACGTTGAAACATTTTAACATATTTTTTTTAGAAAAAGTTGTTTGTAAAACTAAGTATAGGTACATACATGCCATCAAAAACAAACCTGTAAAAACCAAGTCTCGCGACGCAGTTATTCCACCGTTAAAAGTTGTGAGATCGATGTAATACCAAATCTGTTAATTTAATCGGTCCCTACTTAGTTACAGTTACTATTAAAGATCTTTAATCTTTTAAATAAATAGACCCACAATTTTATTTGCCGATTTCTTAGTAAAGAGACCCTATGCCTCCAAGGACCAAGTTATCCTCACCTGGGTGGTAAACGCCAATCAAGGCTTTAAACTACTAACAGACGCTCCAATTTGGTCGGGCCCGACCACCCGACCACGACCAAATTGGAACGTGTGTAGGGCCGTCGGCCCGACATAATTATTATTAATACTGGTCGGACGTGTGCTTCAAGCTGTAATCCTCATATTTGAAATCTCAATGAAAACGAATTTTGACAACGCTACAAAATAGTCATAAATAGTCGTACATGTAAAAAAAATAGTCGTATTATAGTTTCGGCGTTACAGCTATAAGTTAATGAGGATTGTGGCTTGACCGTCAAGCTGTAATCCTCATCTCTGGTGCAAGCAAACGATAAAGCCTATCGAATTGGTTTAGGTTCCAAAAAATAGTCATGAAATAGTCGTAACCACATGCCAAATCTCAGAAATAGTCCTTCAAAGGTTCCAGAGATGTAACGGTAACCTGATGAGGATTATGGCTTGAACATTTGAAAACTTCAACTTTCTCCGGAACGCCTGCGATTTTCGGTTTAAAGTTTGTGCCAAAAAATAGTCGTGAAATAGTCGTATGAACGACTATAAATTTCAGCTGCTTTAATTTGAAAAAAAAAAGTTTTTGTTTGCCCTACATTTGTATGGAGTACAGTCGTGTACAAAATTGATAACTTCATAATATGAAGTTATCAATTTTGTGAATTATGCACAATATGATATTATTGTGAAACATTTATAACCTTATTTATTACAATCGAAAGCTTGCAAATACGTACATAACTTGTATAAATCTCAGTACATATATGTTTATATCACAGCAATTAGTTTTGATCACAAATATCACAGTTAGTTCAATATGTGTCGGTGTGGGATTAGTTCATTCAGTTTGTTTCTAGAAAATTTCAATAGATGGCGCTGATAGGTTGAGTGCATTTTCTAAAATCACAAATTCCATAAACGAATCCGACACCAACAATATCAAAAACTTTTAATTACTTATATAGAATAAAAGTATAGTACTAACTAAATTAAGTACCTATTAAAGTGTAAACAATCAGAATATCTTGTCATTGTCTTAAAAACCTACTACTACAAAAAAGTTTTAATCATAATAATCACAGTTCTTCCATCACCAATCGATATTTGAAAATGTAGACAAAAGAGTTGCAAACTTTTATATCAATTGCATTAGAGCTAATAAAAAATCTACTTCTTATGATGAAGATGAATGAACAATAATAAAAATATATTTGGCGTAGCTAATCACAAATATAAGGGTAGTAACCTCAACGGACAGGAAACACATGAGATTTATACAAGTTATGTACGTATTTGCAAGCTTTCGATTGTAATAAATAAGGATACAAATTATAAATGTTTTACAATAATATCATACGAAGTTATCAATTTTGTACACGACTGTACTCCATACAAATGTAGGGCAAACGAAAACTTTTTTTTTTTCAAATTAAAGCAGCTCAAATTTATAGTCGTTCATACGACTATTTCACGACTATTTTTTGGCATAAACTTTAAACCGAAAATCGCAGGCGTTCCGGAGAAAGTTGAAGTTTTCAAATGTTCAAGCCATAATCCTTATCAGGTTACCGTTATATCTCTGGAACCTTTGAAGGACTATTTCTGAGATTTGGCATGTCGTTACGACTATTTCATGAATATTTTTTGGAACCTAAACCAATTCGATAGGCTTTACCGTTTGCTTGCACCAGAGATGAGGATTACAGCTTCACGGTCAAGCCATAATCCTCATTAACTTATAACTGTAACGCCGAAACTATAATACGACTATTTTTTTTACATGTACGACTATTTATGACTATTTCATGACTATTTTTTAGCGTTGTCAAAATTCGTTTTCATTAAGATTTCAAATATGAGGATTACAGCTTGAAGCACACGGTCGGACGTGGTCGGCTCGCCTACGCATCCGACATGCCGACCATCCAACCAAATTGGTACGTGTGGAGCGTTCCTTCGCCTTAACTCAAAGTGCCAAAAAAACGGTAATAGGCTCACTCCACATTACTGTGACGTCGCACCAACAAAAGCAATTGGCGAAATGTAGGCGTAATAAGTGCCCCCGGGTAGACCCCTTTGGATATGAGTCCTTTTATGGAACGAAGTTCTCTAACGCGGTTTACGGGTAGTGCGATTTAGTAGAAATCGTCACGTTACGCATATTAGGTGGTCCGCAGAAGCAAAAATATGGTCCGCTTTTTTTTTTTATTTAGCGTCGGCTTCGTTTGTAAAACGAAAAGTAACCCAAACACAGGTTGGGTTGCGTTGCAGTTGCGTAAAAAAAATTGTTCCTGTTCTTTATCATCTCTATATATAAAAATGAATCCCTATTTCCCTTGGTCACGCCATCACGCGTGAACGGCTGGACCGATTTCGCTTATTCTTTTTTTGTTGTGTTCGTAATTATCAGGAGAAGGATCTTACGGAAGAAAAAAAAGTTATGCGGATAATTAGAAAAATGAATGCGGTACGAAGTTCGCCGGGACAGCTTGTTTTTTATATAACAATCGGTTGCGTCTAAAATTTTCGTGTGAAGTAATTTATAGGTGGCCCCTTAAGAAAATACTAAACATCACTGAAACGTCTCCCAGACGCTTCCTGTGTGAAAATTACTAAGTATAGTGAGCAATCGTTAGTCACCAAGAAAAGTCGAAGAACCTGCTAATAGATAGAAGAAACTGCTAATAGGTACGTACCTAGTAGTGATCTTACAATTTTCGAAGATAGGCAGAGTCGATTGGTGGCAAAAACTATTTAATATTGGTTTCTTTCTATTTAGTATTATAATTGTCTAGTACTCACCATTCATGAGTCTGACAGCAAGCGCAGCCATATGCAACACCTTAACGTTTTTAGGTTTTTTTTTATGAACGGTTATTCGCATGATCTCCATAACTTTTTCGAGAGGTTTCGATCTTGAGGAAGCTGAAATGAAACCGCAGCATATTATAAAACAAAGTCGCTTCCGTCCGTGTGTATGCTTACATCTTTAAAACTACGCAACGGATTTTGATGCGGGGGGTCCACCACTGAATAGAGTGGTTATCGAGTAAGGCTTTTGTGTATATAATGTGACAAGCGGACGAAGCCGCGGGCGTCCGCTAGTATTATTATATTTTATACCAATTTTGTGAGGTTGTTGTAGGAGGGTAACTTTGGATCTACTGAACCGATTTTGAGCATTCTTTTGCTAAATATATAAGTATATTATAGAACTAAACTGTATAATTCGTTTGTTTGGTCATTATTACCTAACAACAAACATCTGAACTTACACATTTATTATTGACTATCATCCCGTCTCCGGTTTAGCCTGGGTGGATACTTATTGTTTAATCATTTTGAAACCCTATTTTTACCGAAGACGGAACGAAAACGTTTGTTTGTGCAAATCCATGTTGCCATTTTTGATGCAGTTTTCAGTTATGGGTTCGGATTTGATTGGTGCATGTTCTAAGATACTATAATTACTTAACAATATACACACCTCTACTAGCCGCCATAAGATCAGCAGGGAATAGTCTATAAAATTTGTGGTAGTAGTTGTACAATCTGTCGAAGTTATCGCTATTCGAATGGCACTGAGGAATCGTCTCCCCCAAAGCCTCGGCCATAGTCGCCTTGTCGTTTATGCCGATATTAAAGAATACAGCAGTCACAGTGAATGATAAATGCTGGAAACAAATATGTATAGGTTTTGAATATAATCATTTGAATATATGACTCCTTCGGTGGCGTAATCGGTAGTGCATCGGCTTTCAAATCCGGAGTCTCGGGTTCGATTCCCGGGTCGAATCAAATATTTGTGTGATCCACAAATGTTTGTTTCGGAGTTTAGGTGGTTTCTATGTATATTATGTATCGACGATTAACCACCAAGACCTCCTAACTGACATATTTTGATAAAATACTTTTTCATTCTAAAAAATTCTAAAATATCGTATCCCACACAATACTAAAATCTCGTATTTACGCTTTGCATTATTGTGAGTGTTTTTATGTCATGGCAATACCTACGAAATACTCGCGTGCAAAATTTGGCGGCAATTGCTGCTAACTTCAGTGTGCGCCTCGCGACTTGTACGAACTCTTCGCGTGTTTCGCGCGCTTTCTATTCCAAAGTAAGTTTTATTGTTTTTTTCTTATTTTGTACCAATATTTTTGGATGTTGTTTGTGTATGTGATATATTAGCATAAATTGTAATGTTGCTTGTGTGATATTGTCAATTTATTACGAAGAAATCCTGTGTAAATAAAAAACATGTAGATAGAAGTTATTAGTTGTAATGAAAACTTCGCAAGCTCTCGATAAACTCACTCAATGTAATAGCAGTTAGGAGTATTATACTTTAATATTTACCAATACATTATAGAAGTAGTCTCAGATTTAGTGTTATTTTATTTTCAGAATGACTTACCACCGGTCAAGACACTTGGTCAATCTTTGTTTGGACTCAGAAAAACAAGATTCAGACACAAAACAAAATGAAAACCAAGCGGTTCAACATCCCATCATACCTTCACCCACTGCGCCTCTAATTCCTGTGGAAATAGAGTATATAGACCAATTCAATATTACTTCTGAATCACTGCCGATTCTTAACATAGAAAATCCAGATATCGACAATATTCCCTTAGCCAACTCTTCACAAATACAAGCAAACTGAAGAAATTTTAGAATTCACTGTAGAAAATAGTTCAGGAAGTTTAATACCATGTACTAATACGCCATTAGAAATTGATTCCTCACTCATTCAACCTACAGATTTAGGATTTGATAGTGACTCTTCACAGTTAATATTAGAGCAAAGTGCCGACGCTGCTGATGACATGGCAGATAGGGAAGACAACGAATATTCAGCGCCAGATTCCGATAGTTCATCTTCTGATAGTTCTCTGAGCGAGGTAGAGAATACAGTACAAGAGCTCCAAAGTCACTCAGAAGTATTCTATGGTGATATGTCTGAAGGCAGAAGAAGGAGAAAGAAGGCTGATCCTGAACATTGGAAAAAGAACCTTAACAAAAGGCTTCGAATGGAAGGTAAGGCTTATTTAGGCTATAATGCTCCAAGAGGTGAAAAGGTTCAGCAAAATAAAAACAGACCTGAAAGATCAATGGGACCTCCTTGTACGTCTGATTTCTGTAAAAACTCTGCAGTACGTCGGTGTGATGAATTTACTGAAGACAATCGCATAAACATTTTTGAAGCTTTTTGGAAATCTATGGATTGGTCACAACGTAAAATTTACGTCGGCAACAATGTTACTGTTGTTAGTAGAAACCGAATAACTACAGCAGGTCCATCACGACGTGGAAGCACGTTAAAATATTACTTGCCACTTACAATAGAAGTTAATAACACGACAGAAAGAATTCCAGTGTGCAGGAAAATGTTTGTAAACACTCTTTGTCTTGGAACATTTACAGTCCAATCGTGGTCAAAGAAGAGTCGATCTGGAATGCTTCCCTCTCGACAGAATGAGTGTAGATCCAGGAATATTACACCACGTGAAGGTCGGATCGCGCAAGAAATAATATTAAACGAATTTTTTGATTCTATCCCTAAACTACCGTCACATTATAACAGAAAAGACACTAGTAAACTTTTTTTAGAGCCAATTTTTCGCAATAAGTCCCATTTATACCAGGTTTATAAGCAGTTCTGCAACGAAAAAAATTCTACACCATTTTCTATAAAAAAGTTTGATATCATTTTTGCAAATAAAAACATTGCCATACACAAATTAAAGAAAGACATGTGTGACACCTGTTTGACCTATCAGAACGGAAATATAAGTGAAGATGAGTATCAGCAGCATATTTCGAGGAAAATTACTGCTAGGCAAGAAAAAGAAAAGGACAAGAAGGACGCATTAGAAGGTTTATGTATAGTTTTAAATGTTGACCTGCAAGCTGTAAAGGTGTGTCCGTTTTTGACTGCTAGTGCAATATATTATAAAACCAAATTGGCTCTGCATAATTACTCAGTATATAATGTGGCAACCCACAATGCTTCATGCTATTGGTTTGCAGAAACTGAAGCCGATTTGTCTTCTTCTACGTTTGCGACTATGCTTATAGATTATTTAGAAAAACATTGTCTGTCTGAAAATATCCCCATTATAATATTTTCCGATGGCTGTGCGGCGCAAAATCGCAACAATGTGCTAGCTAATGCTTTACTTAACTTTGCTATACGCCATAACGTTTGTGTGTACCAAAAGTTCTTAGAAGTAGGACATACCCAGATGGAAGGGGATTCGGTACATAGTTGCATAGAAAGGAAGCTTAAAAATAGGATTATTAATTTACCAAGCGATTATGTATACGAGACATGCTTGTTAAACTATAATTTTTTTCTTAACTATGCTGATCCTAAATTGTGTCGATACTCTTCAATAAGACCAGGTAAAAAAGCAGGTGATCCAAAGGTTACCGACATAAAAGCTATTGCTTACCAACAAGATGGATTGATCAGAGTTAAACTGGATTATAACTCTGAATGGGTAGAACTTCCTCAGAGACCCAAAAGACTCCCTGTCATAGAACAGTATGAACCATTAAACTCCCAACAATTACCGATTCCCGAATCAAAATTTAAACATCTCCAAGAATTAAAATCTTTATTGCCGTCAGATTGTCAGGCATTCTACGATTCTTTGCCTCACATTTAATAATATTTTATAAAATTTAAAATAGTAGTAGATTTAAAGTATGTAGTACAAAACTAAGATCTCAATTATAGACTGATAGGGTAAGATCTGTAAGATGTCAATTAATGACTTATAGGTGGTAACATCTGTAAGATCTCATTTAATGACTGATTATATTATTGATACCCAAGTACTTTAACTATGTAAGTGTTACTGAAAGATTGTGTTTTTTATATTAAAGTAATTTTCTTCTAATGCCAATATCTTTTATTTCTTGACTTTTTGTAAAATCCACATTGATTTTGCGACCAATTCCTCCTAAATAAAATAACAAGTCCTCCTATCTACAATTTTAGTCTTTTAAAAAAGTGTAAATTTCTCCTATCTTACCTAGTAATATATTGGAACGCAGTGAATACAAAAATGTATTTTAATATCGTAAATAATAATATTTAGAACCAACTGTATTTTTGGTTCACGCGCATTTATATATGTATCAAAGATATAGTATTTTTTGCTCCTCCTGTAAAATTTTTACATATTGAGTTAGGAGGTCTTGACGGTTAATCGTCGGTATGTATTTAGAAATATATAAGTATGTGTATCAATTGTAGAGATCCCATAGCACAAGCTTATAGCTTAGTTTGGGCTGGATGACGTTGAGTGAGAATGTCCCACAATATTTGAGAAGGACGGATTGAGGACTGACGGACAGCGACGTCTCAGTAATAGGGTTCCCGTATTCCTCTTTGGGTTAGGAAACCTAAAAATACACTTTTGTGTTTTATAACTTTTTTTATATCGGCTAAACAATTTTTTTTTTAATTTTGGACACTATTTTATGCTGTTTTATATAATAAAACAGCTTAATACTTACAGCCTTAGAAGTGAACTTAGTGTATAGTGATACAGATACAGGTATGTTGACTGTAAGAGCTCCTCTCGTACCTGACACTTGAGGGAGTAATGAGTTGCTGAAACAAACAAAAATAGCAATATCACTTATTACTTCCACATTTTAGAAGCTGGTTAAACACTACATAACTGTTCGGTCTGACGTAACAGGTTAAATCACCTTTTTATTTGATACTAACTGATCGCTGCGGCTCCGCCCGCGTGACATAGTTTTCTCGTTCCCGGTTCCCGTGGGAACACGTTACTGGTATAATAAGTAGCCTATGTCACTCAGGGATAATGTAGGTACAATTCCCGGCGATTACCGGCACACTACCTGTGTGACGATTTTTCCGTCATAATGTGAACATGTTTTTTTATTTTACCCGAACCTAAAGCCAACATTTATAGAAAAATTGGTGTATTTTATACAAAGAATAAAAAGAATTATTAAAAGAAGTAAATCATAATTGTTTTAACGAATTATTATATAATTATTATATACTTAATAGATACCGAACTGTTTGTATTTCGTGCGACAGAGATAACGCTCTACGAAGCCGAAATTAACCAATTGTCTCTTTCCAAAGGTCGATGTGCAATATTTATCGCCAGGTACTGTATCTACATTATCCCTGAGTAACATATCTCAGTGAAAAAAAATCTAAATTGGATCAGTACTTATCGAGCCTATTCGCTTCAAACAAACAAACAATCAAATCTTTCTTCTTTATAATATTAGTATACATGCGTTATCTAATATATTAAATTCTCGTGTTTGTTGAAAAACTCTTCCGAAACGGGTGGATCGATTCGATTTATGATTTTTTTTGTGAATATTTGGTAGATCTGAGAATCGGTAGTAAATTATTTTAAGCACTTAAGTAATGAAGGAGGCCCACACGGATGGCAAAACAACGTTCGAGATGTAAACTAGTTTACTCTATGTTAAAATACTTTCACCATCATCATTCTCAGCCCATTTGACGCCCACAGCTGGGGCAATTTTAGCCTACATATACCACGCTGGGCCCTGGGCAGACGGGTTGGTATAGGAATTTTGTATCGAGTTTTCCTTCTCTAGACGTACTTCCATAATAACACTTATATATTTTTAAATACATAATTAAATAAATATACATAGAAGATACCCAAACTTCGATACACATATTTGGGGATCACACAAATATTTGATTCGACACGGGAATCGAACCCGAGACTCCGGAGTCGAAAACCGATGCACTATCGACCACGCTACCGAAGCAGTAAAACAACTTGTAAGCCGACAATTTAAAGTATTAAACACTGTATTTAATGATAGTTACCTATGGCCGACTTTGGTCAGCGTAAACACGACAGTCTGCAAATCTTCAACGGCGACCACCATATCACCCCACATGGCTTTCTCTGTCGAAGACAATGTAAGCAAGCCTTCGAACCCACATAATGGCCCAAGACCTGAGCTTAACACTTTGACTATGATGTCACCCGGCATTGAAGAGAGCCAGCAGAGAAGACCCGCTGTCACTGTTGTTAGCTGAAAATGTATGACATACGTAATATTATTTATGATTTTAGGACTTCAACCCGTAATTTAAGTCACTGGCCACAGGTCTATTTACCTAGGTCGAAATGTTAGGAAATACATAAGGTAAATTGCGCGTTTGAGTACCTAAAATTATAAATAAATATAATGAATTCAGAAAGCGAAAGTCTAAAATCAATTATTATAATGGTTAGCATCCTATTGAAACATAATCATAAATACATAATTATCATCCCGCCTATATCTCCGAAGGGGTAGGCGGAGGTTCATAAATTCATAACACACCCACACTTCGATAGTAATTTTGTCGGTTTTACGTAATAGGGGGCAAGGCTATTGCCGTTACCGGTTCCAACAGCCAAAACAGATGTTCCATACCACAAATAATAAGCAACAAACATAAACAATATTTTTTTTATTTATTATTAAGATAATAAATAAGAAATGTGAGTTTCAGTCAAAATTAACGCGTTGAACGTAACGAACAAACGATTCAGTTCTATAATACCTATAATATAACTAGTTATCATACCGCCTGTGAGAAGCAAGTGTCTCTTCTAGTCTGTAATACGCCATTTTCATGCGCCCATTGCGGCGACTCACAACGCAAGCGTATAGACGCGTGTGATACTCGCATCCACTTTGCTATGTCGTCTGTAGTAAACCTTACACCCTCCATTAAGGTTTTAATTGAATCTAGATTTTCTTCTGTTGATTCTAGAAAGGCAGGATACAATAATCTTTTCTAAATATTATAGATAGGAAAGATTTGCATTCATATATTTTTACAACGAATTAGCTCAAAATATTACATGACTGATTTCAGAAATGTTTTCTTTAATCCTCTATATGTTTCATCTTATCACCAGATCTACTAAAATATAACGGTCCCGGTTGTCATACGAACATCTTTGGCAGTCGTTAGGGGTAGTTGGAGCCCTAAATCAAAAATCCGACCGGTCTAACTACAGAACTTCTATATCGCTCATGAGTTGTGGAGGCCAGATGGCAGTCGCTTCACGGAAACTATCGAAGTTCAGCCGCATCGCAGTTAGACTGGAAAGCCGACTCCAACCGATTTGGAAGGGAAATCACCCATTGCACTTGGGTAATCCAAGTTATATTTCACTGAAAAAGTTTACATCTGTGTAAATATCGATAACATTAATTTAGGCAAGGAAAAATTGGTGTTTAGTTGTGCATACAAAATGTTGCTTAGTATATTTATAGCGCCGACATATAAATAATTACCGTTATTTTCCTTAATCTTATTTAATTCATCAACTAGCGTGGTAAGAGAACCCTCGACCGTAGTTCCGACATTTTGAAGGAATGTCAAGTTATTTTGCCTCGTAATCTCGTCCACTTGTACGGTGTAAGGCAAATTTGTTGATTCTAGAGTTGATTCGAATCCCTGCGGACAATAGATATGCACCGAATAATTGGATTGGCTTTAGAACTAGGTCTAAATTTAAAACCTCATTGATAAATAAAAGTATTTCAACCCACCTTATTTTTATCTTTCTTCAAGCCATCAACTAAACTTCGATACGAAACTTGTTCCAAAGATGCAGAACTCTTGAAATCGTGTCTCAAACTCCCATGCCTCTTCGTAAAATCAAATGATACACATTGCGGTCTTGTCAACCTTACAGAACGGAACGAAGAATTCAATCCTCCCCTTTCTATATTATCTATATCAAGTTTAAAGTAATCGTTGTCGAAATGTAATTCTGTTTCTAGAAGTTTCTTACGACAGTTCGGTATGTTAGGCACGCTTGATGAAAATGTGGGTGTTTCATCTATAGGGGAGGTTTCCTTTGAGCTTGTACTCGAAGAGGCGACAGTGTCGCAATCTGAGGTAGTGTCACATACTGACAGTTCTTCTGTGAAACGCAATATTGTTGCGAGTGTCTAAAATAAATATTTATTGATAGGTATAAAAACTAGTCGATTTTAAATGTCCGTCTCAACGACTACTCCCGGGCGTCCCAGGTACGCCCTCGGAAGAATAACCTCAGAGGGCTACATTATATACAAAAGTGTAAAGAGTGGGGTCACATTAGTAGTGTGATGGTCAGAGTTGAAACTCACGTCACCCAAACGTAAGACCAACAGACAGCCACCATGCTAGGGACGCATCACTTCAGTTTCACGAATGGTTGTCTCCCACAGTAATAAGGTAAACTAATGTTTTACATATTATTGTAGTTTAAGTTAAGTTTGTTTGTTCGAGCTGCACGTAAAATTCGGACGAGTAACAAGGATATATCGAGTTCCTGGGGTTTAGGCTATAGCGGTACGCGGATGGAGCCGAGGGCGTCAGTTGGTAAAGTGACGAAGCAATATAACAATGTCAATAATACCTGTTGGTCCGGTTCTACACAATTATCTTTGGGCCAGCCCATATATGACAATGATTTCTCGATCGAGGCCGGCTCGAACTGTGCTAGAATACTTTTTACTTTAGTTTTGATACCTAAAATGAAAATAAATATAAATATTTCGGTATTTAAAATATATATATTTTACACAGGGTCATCTAGCCCAAAGTAACGTAGTATAATATGGCTACTGAGATAGCATATATATATAAATATATATGTATATATATATATATATATATATATATTATTTCTAGTCTCAAACATTGCATCTAAGTACGAGTGTGGATTGAAAAGTAGTCGGCCTAACACTGATCCATTTAGTTCTAAAAATAAAATCTACCCACATTATTTAGTTCAGTTCAGACCTGTTAATTGTGTGAAGTTTGAAACGTGTGCGATAATTAGTTTTAATTTTATAAATTTATTAACAAAGCAATCTGACATCATTTCCGCAAATGGAGCAAATCGAGAAACGTGCCGTCATTAAGTACCTCCATAAGAAGGGGCTGTCATCAAAAGCCATCCATGATGATATGCTCAATACATTAGGGGATTGCGCTCTTTCATATTCATCCGTCAAAAAATGGATAGCAGAATTAAAGCGTGGTGGAGAGAGTGTGAATGACGAACCCTGCTCTGGAAGGCCTTCGAATTCCACTACTGACGAAAATGTTAAAAAAATACTCGACTTAATTATGGGAGACCGCAGATTGAAAATAAGAGAGATATACGAGATTATAGGCATCTCTTATGAACGTACTCAAAACATCTGCGAGGTGGGTTCCGCGACTGCTTTCAGTTGAGCAAAAAATGATGCGATTGACTATTGCACGCGACTGTTTGGAGTTATTTGAAGCTGATGAATGTGATTTTTGAATTGTTTTGTTACTATGGACGCAACATGGGTTCATTACTGTACACCGGAAACAAAACAACAATCAAACAGTGGAAAAGACCTGGTTCACCACCCCCCAAAAAGGCTAAGTCGATTTTGTCGGCAAGTAAGGTGATGGCTTCAGTATTCTGGGACTCGAAGAGTGTGATTATGGTTGATTATCTTGAAAGGGGTCAGACTATAAACTCTTGATTATTACTGCACCTTACTACGTCGTTTACGAGAGGAAATAAAAGAAAAACGTGAAGGAATGATCAGAAGAAAAGTCCTATTTCATCAAGATAACGCATGTGTTCACACGTCTGTCCAATCAATGGCAGAAATTCACAACTGTGGCTTTGAACTGTTACCGCATCCACCTTATTCACCTGATCTGGCACCGTCAGACTTTTTTCTGTTCCCTAACCTAAAAAGCATTTGGGAGGTCAAAGATTTTTGACAAGTAACGAGGTCAAAGCAGCAGTATACGCATATAACTGCTTCGGTAGCGTGGTCGGTAGTGCATCGGCTTTCGACTCCGGAGTCTCGGGTTCGATTCCCGGGTCGAATCAAATATTTGTGTGATCCACAAATGTTTGTTTCGGAGTTTGGGTGTTTTCTATGTATATTATGTATGTATTTAGAAATATATAAGTATGTTTATCAGTTGTCTAGATCCCATAGCACAAGCTTATAGCTTAGTTTGGGCTAGATGACGTTGTGTGAGAAAGTCCAACAATATTTATTTATTTATTTATATTTTGACTCTAAGGAAGAATCATTTTTTTTCAACGGGCTAAATGCTTGGAAGGGAAGATGGCAAAAGTGCATTGAACTTGATGGTGATTACGGTGAAAAATAAAAATATATTTCATTTATTATGTATTTATTTTCTTGGTTAGGCCGATTACTTTTCAATCCACCCTCGTATATACTTAGATGCAATGTTTGAGACTAGAAATAAAACTATAAATTCTACTAAAACTATAAAGTCTTCATCAAAAACCAGAGTAGATTCAATTCTATCAAAATACAGTGGGGGCTATACAAAATTACAAAGAACAATGGGCAAATTTTTATGGGCCGTGTCCTATCGGCGGCCACGTCTGTATTATTTATTTCCAAATAGGAAAATGTGTATACGTTAAGACCACAAAATATTACTTCTGTGACTTCCTTGGAAAAAAAATTATGATAGGTGATAATTTGGACTTTGGACTTTTCGTATACAATTATTTCTATTAAAAAAGCACCTAAACTACAATAATGGTCGGGCATTCCGGCGGTGGTACTACGGAAATGCGCAGCTGAGTTGTCTCCTGTACTAACTCGTCTGTACTGCCTGTCTTACTCCACAGGAATCGTGCCGGAGGTCGGGAAGGAGGCGAACGTACAACCGATCCCCAAGAAAGGGGATCGGTCTGATCCAGGCAATTATCGACCCATAGCTGTCACCTCAGTCATCTGCAAGGTATTTGAGCTGATCATCAACAAGCAGCTCATGCGATACCTCGAAGATCACTCGCTAATAAATGATCGGCAATACGGCTTCAGGCCAAAACGATCAACGGGTGATCTTCTGGCATTCGTAACGCATGTCTGGGGTGAGGCTATGGTAAGGCACAGCGAGTCCTTGGCGATTAGCCTGGACATCGCCAAAGCCTTCGATAGAGTCTGGCATGCTTCGCTACTTTCCAACTTGACTTCCAACCTTGACTGCCTCGGTGGCTCAGTGGTATGAGTATGCGACTGCCGCCCCTGAGGTCCAGGTTCGATTCCGGGTCGATTCAAATTATTTGTGTGATCCACAAATGTTTGTTTCGGAGTTTGGGTATTTTCTATGTATAATATGTATGTATTTAGAAATATATAAGTATGTTTATCAGTCGTCTAGATCCCATAACACAAGCTTATATTAGCTTAATTTGGGCTAGATGACGTCGTGTGAGAATGTCCCAAAATATTTATTATTATTATATTTATTTATTATTTATTTCCAAGCTTCCGGCATATGGTCTACCTCCTCAACTGGGCAGCTGGATGGCCAGCTTTCTAAATGAACGCCGAATGCGGGTCCTCTGCGATGGCCAGGCTTCTCGCTTTTTGCAAGTGAATGCCGGGGTGCCGCAGGGGTCCGTGCTGTCACCAACTCTCTTCCTTCTG